>CM059367.1:0-600000 GCA_030370435.1 Auanema freiburgensis
AAGAGAGAGAAAGACAGTGAGAGAGAGAGAGAATAGATTAAAGACAACAGAGAGAGAAATGAGATAGAGAGACAGGAAGAAGTAAAAAAAAAAACGTTTTGTCTTCTAGTCAATTGAGTAACAGAAACTTCAAATTCAATATGAACTAAAAAGTTTTTGGTTAAAAATGTTGAGAACAAAAATAAAGAAAAAAGGGAGAGTCGGGAGGATATGTGAAGACTGAAAGAGAAACTAGGAGAGTAGCAGACAATCAGAGAAATAAAGTGCATAGATCGTTGTGGTTTTGACTTGTTCTTTTTAAAAGTGCACCTTGTGTGTATTGGACGATACAACGTTTTCGTTCTCTGCTCAACCTCCAACTTACAGTATTTTGATTGAATAATATCAGCACAAATAATCAGAGTAATAAGAAGTGAAAAAGGCAATACAAAGGTTCAATCTATCGTCTTCATATCCTTTCTCTCTCTCTCTCTCTCTCTCTCTCTCTCTCTCTCTCTCTTTATTTCGTGTTTTTATTAGATTATTAAAGAATATACTTAATCATGAGTAAACTATATATGAATATTATAGTTTGTTCAAAGATAAAAGGGCAAACAACAATATGCTTTTAGCTTATTCTAGAAGATGACATAACAACCAGACAACCGCTTCTCGCATATGCACTTTCATAAAAATGATTTAATTCACGTGCGTACAAGTGCGCGCGTGAGAACATGTCTGGGATACGCGTTAAATGAAGTCAGACAATAGGGGAGGTAGTGTGCTGCCTGCCTGAACCAGGCAGTAAGGTGAGGGGTAGGAGCTGAAAGAGAGGATGGAAGAAGAGATTGAGAGTATGAGAATGAAAAAAAAAAGAGAAAAGAAAGAAAAAAGAAGAAAATTAAAGAAATATGAAAACAGAACGTTCGTTAGAATAATGAAAGATGGAAAGAAATAAGCTTCTGACTGAACCCTCTTTATGTCGTAAATGAGAAATATTATGAAAGAAATGAACGAAAAGAAAGAGAGAGAGAGAGAGAGATAGATAGATAAAGAGAGAACTGAGCTAAAGTTTCTGTTAAGACTATAAGAGAGAAAGAGATGTTGAGAGAGAGAGAGTGAAGAGAGTTGTAAAGTACATGAAAATGGTTGAACCTTGCTCGCGCTATCTAAACGAATTTTTCATTTGAAGAAGGCCGAAAGATCAAAACATGTCATCGTGGGGTTACAGACAAACAGCTATTACGCAAATTATAAAATATAAAAAGAGAGAAAAAGTAAAAAAAAAAATAAATGAAAAGTAGATGTATTGAGAAGTTGTTGGCAACAAAATGGAAGTCGACGAATGAATGCGCCAACGAAGACGCCAACGAACAACGAGGAATGCAGAGAGAGAGAGAGAGAGAGAAAGAGAGAGAGAGAGACGAGGACGACGACGACGACGTCCAAGAAGGAAAAATATTAGAAAGGCTCCTTTTTGTTGAAGAAATAAGTTAATTCTTTGAGAAGAAAGTACACAGAGCTCTCTTTATAATGGCCAAAAGCAATTTTGAAATGAACAAAAGATTTTTTAAATAAGTCATCGAATGTTCAAATTCAATCATATTTAAGTTGACTAAATGTAAAATAATAATAAAATAATATAAAATTGGATGTGTAAAGATGGAAGAGCAAAGAAAGGTAGAGATTAGAGGGAGAGAGAGAAAGAAAGAGCATAAGTGAAGGGTGAGAGAGATATGAAAGAATCTTGACTACAAACTTAGGCTCACACATGATTGCATTCTAGTTATCACTTATAGACAGCTGAATACGAAAAGTACAATGACTGAAACCTAGCAGAAACTTTTATCTTTTGGAACAAAAACTATTCAGTATCACTAGGCTGTTCAAATGCGGAGCATATTTAAAGATTTTTTGATAAACACACACACGCATGAGCATAGCACAGTCTTAGCATGAATAATACAGTTTTTCAAATTGAATCATGCTATAGTGAATGATTGAAGTGAGATGAAGAATAAGAAGACGATGATGATGATGATGAAGGAGATGGAAGCATTGAACGCTATCATGTAATCATTGTCACATCAATCCTAATGACAAACTGTAATCATGCTCTATGGCAAACTATAATGACCGTATACAGCTATGAGCTATACAGTGATAGTATAAGCAGTCATTTTTGTTCCAACTAATATCAGTCCAAAGGGTAATTACTTTTAGTATAGTTGCTGTTTTGCAGGTCCTCAAAATATGAAATAGATAAGTGGCAGTACGATTAGAATTTCAGCGTCATTTTCAGAATCAATTTTCTATAAAATCTTTGTATGGTATGATGAGAGAGAGAGAGATAGATAGATAGATTGAGAGAGAGAGAGAGAGAGAGAGAGAGAGAGAGAGAGAGAGAGAGAGAGAGTATTTCTGTATTTTTAAAAAGAGGCGGAACTTGATAAATCTACGAAATGTTCCTATATGGGCTTGTTTCTTTCTCGTTATCATACTATGTTATGCTGTAAATGTCCTGAAGCAATGCGAGCAACAACTGGACTAAGATAAGATTCTAACAATGGCGCCAATGAATAAACAGTACAATTAGAATACACAGGATCTAGAGAGAGAGAGATAGCATTGAGTGAGACGTAATAGAAGAGGAAATCGGAAAAAGGATGATAGCAACAGATTATTTCATGTTGTTTGAAAGAAACAAATGTATAATAAAAATTAGAAATAAAGAGCATTAGATAGATAGGATGTATGTGATAGGAGAGAGAGACAACACATTGTATAAGAAAGATAATGAGTTATGAAGATGTTGCTAGACAACAGAAGCATGTCTGGCTCATACTCGTACAATTCATATTCTTTCGCATGCGCACAGATTCTTAATAAGAATTAGAAGAGACATTTTTGTGATAACAATGCAAGAGATAGGCGTCAGCAAATTGAGAACAAAAAGAAAAATATATGATGACAGTTGTAGTGATAAAAAAGAAAAGTGAGAATATGGAAAGAAGCCGAATAACTATAGTCAGGGTGGGACGTTCCATTCCATTTCCAAAAGTATTTCAGAATAGAGAGAGAGAGACAAACGGCTTCTTCACGACGTCGTAAAGAAATTTGACGATACCCCCCCCCCCCCTCCTTTTTCTGACGACACTGAGAGAAAGCCAAAGAGAGAAACACAAACATGAGGCAAAGTGCTCACGTTAAACGCTCGTAGACTCAAAGCACGCAAACGGCAAAACTGGATTCCGGTTGACGACGTCATCAACTCCCGGTTTTCCGGTGCAAACGGACTCCAGTCTTTTGAAGAACGGATGAAATGGAGAGAAAAAGAAACTGATGACAACCTGACGTAGCGGACGTCGTTGTAAGCAGTGTGATGAATCTTGTCCGCAATGTGTGCCTGAAGCGGTAAGAAGAAGGATGATGACCGGAATAACAAAAAGTGTGAGAAGTTTCAGAAAAGAGACCGGAAGTTGCAAAAGATGCAACGGAACAGGAATGTGAAAACGTTTGCTTTGGTTGCTTTGATCCTCTCATGGCCCAACTAGGAAAAGTGCAAGAGACGTCATCAAGTACAGCAACTCATCCGAAATTGGATGAGAATGTTTTCAAATACAATTTTGTCGGTCATAGACATAAGAAAAAAAATTGTTCGAGAAACTTGAAAAAATAAACTTTCGATCTGAATAGAGAGAGATAGAGAGAGAGTGAGTAAGAGGTAAAGAGTATAAGAGAGAGAGAGAGAGAGAGAGAGAGAGAGAGACTATTCACTAGAATCCAACGAAACATCTCATTTGATCTATTTAGCATACAAAATGTAATTTGAACTTTGATGTCAAGAGGACTATGGATGCAAAAGACTTGGTATGCTGTGAAGACGACCGATACCATCTATGGATGACAAAAAGTCTGATCAAGTCGACAATGACTAGAAGCATCCGATCCGTAAAACGAGAAAGAAATTCACGAAAAATTGAAAGAAAACAAACTTTTACCCAAAAATGATTGAAGATGTTCGACAATTTTTGTTTTTGTTTCAAAAAGTTTCAAGAATCTGAACAATGTCGAAGCGGAAGAAGTAACACGTTAGAAAGTGGAAAATGAAAACGCTTTTTCAGATGATGAAAAGCAAAGAGAAATCGCTTCACATGTTGCTATATATGGAACACCAAAAGGGTAGAGAGAGAGGTGCAAAGAGAGAGAAAGGCAGAGGGTGAGGGGGCAGGGAAAGAGTAGAGGGATAGCATAAGATTGATGCAACAGTTTTTTGCTGTTAATTGTATTGAGCAGCACGAAAGAAAGAGAATTAAGAGTCTAACAAGGAACATCTTACAGAGAGATAGAGGGAGAATGAGATATAGAGAGAGAGGTAGAAAACAAGAGAAAGAAGAAAGACCAAGTCGAAGACGTCTTTATGAATTTTTGAAAAAGAAAAGGCTAAAGTTCAACGTGGACAACATGCTTCTGTTTTGTCGGAAGTTGAAAAGCATGACGGCTGAACAGCTTGTGCACATGTGTCCTTTTTCCTATTATTTTCTTTTTTTCTTTTCTAACATTTCTCTTTTTAACTAAAAATTCCATAGAGAAATCTTGTTCAAAAAGAAAGTGAGTCTGAGGTAGAAGTAGTGCTATGGTGGAATTAGAGAAGTGGAGACTAAGAGCCTTTCAGTCCTGCGCAAACAGAGGCATGCCGTGAAAAATGAGAAAAATTCCAATTTTCTATTAGTTGATGGAAAAAAAATATACATTAAACTTGTAATATTAATGCTATTTGTATGATGAGCATATATGTATGTGTAGATTGTATAACCTGAATGTCGATTAGTAAGGTAAGCATGTCAGTTATGCATGTAAGATAAGCATGTAAGATAAGCTTGAAAGCTCAAATGATATATCATGAAGGTTAAAGATGATGATCAGAAGATAGGTAACAATCAATCTATCAGATGTCTCCTCATCATTCATCCCTCCATATTGCCTTTTCATACGTCGTTCTCCACCTTGTTTCATCAAACACGACGACGATCATCAAAAAAGTTGAAAAGGCATTTATTGAATCTGCTTTGCTTGGCATCGTGTGACACAACATTCTGCAAGATGATAAAATAAAAATTGTTTAAAAGGAACAACATGACAAAACGAGGACAAAAACGATAACAGCAATTGCACGAATGAACAAAAAAAAAGGCCAAACAATAGAGGATTGAAACGGAAAATTGGGACGAATAGTCAATGGAGAAGATGGTTAAAATACAAAATTAACAATAATAGTTTAAAAGATGATGATATGAAAACAGAGAAAAAGACGATTAACAAAGAGAGAGAGAGAGAGAGAGAGAGAGAGAAAGAGAGATGTAAGAGAGGAGGTACGAAGATGGCGAAGAGTAGGTTTATGAGGCAAAGGGCAATGACAACGGAGAGCAGTAAGCATACTGATATGCCATAAGAATAGTCAGAAAAAGAAAAATATAGAGAGAGAGAAAGAGAGAGAGATAAAGGGAGTTAAGAAAAACATTCTGGTTGAGATGGTAAAAAAGACATTTTACGTACGTCAAACGTCTTTTTAATTTTTCGATAGCAACATGTTGAAACAAAAGCGATTCTAAGCTCGGAGCGATCGTCAGAAAAAGTTGAGTAAATATAAATACAATAGAGGAAAAAATAATAATGAAATAGAGAGATAGAGAGAGAGAGAGAGAGAGAGAGAGAGAGGAAGATAGAGAGGTAGAGATATATAAAGCAAGAGGTAGATTGTTGCTAACAGTTAGATAGAGAGAAAGATAGAGAGATAGAGCATAAGATAGATAGTGAGAGAGAGAGAGATAGAGATATGAAGAATGAAAGAACAAAATGAGGAAATGCCATGAAAAACTTGAAGAGAATGATGCAAAGAGCCCGATTGTCGTGCTCACCAAACAAATAGAAAACGAGAGAATTGAGATGAAAGTGGGGGTGGAGTTGATGTTTTGGTCCAGGTAAGATGATGAGAATGAGAAAAAGCAAAAAAAGCTGCAACTAAACCGATTCAAATACAAACTTTGAAGCTAACGAGAATAGAAAAATGATTGAATTTGATGAAGAAAATCTAAAAATGTTTCAATTGTTATAATTATTTCACATAATTAAGCATAATTAATACTTCACGTATATATATCACGTGTTGAGAGAATAGCTTAGAGTATAGACTACCATATTCACATCTCATGTGTGTTATGATTTGATAACTATGCTCTATAGCTAGATGAATGATTGCCTTGCCATCTATCCCGTCCCCCCCCCTCCCATGTTCCTCACAATCTCGAACCATTCCTGGTTTCTGTAGTTTGGTTCAGTTATAACAAACAGCTTATATTAGACGATATGGTCAATATGATATAGTTAATCGTTAATTGATGTTTGCTTTTGGTTGTTTTTGTTATTATTGTTGTTATGAAATTATAACCTTATACGAATACAGATTAATAATTGAATATTATATAATCAGCATAGTTAGTTATAGATTACATGTGAATATAGAATATCATGTAGATAGTCAGAGAAAGTGATATTTGAAGTAAATGAGTTCAAAATTGAAAGAAAAACTAATTTTTTATTCTTCAGTTCTTTGATTAGATTATCAGAGAGAGAGAGAGAGAGAGAGAGAATGAGAAATAGCCGAGAAGTTATATATAGAGGTATGAGAAGCTGAAAGAGCTCTCTAATCTTCGTGAAAGGCAGGTGTTTCGATGTTTGATCGTAAATATTCTAATTTGTATCTTTAAAAGTACATATATAGAGTAATGAGAATGAATGATTATCAAGCACATGTATAAGAGGTTGTTGAGAGTGAAGAAGAGATAATGTCTTTGGATAGATATTGAAAGAGGAAGCAGACAATCAGATCTTTAATTGCAGTTTTCAGCTGAGCTCCCGTTGACAAGAAAAGGAAATGATTGATCAAATCATATTTTTTTCAAGTTTAAATATTCCGAAGTTCATTTATGATGAAGAAGTTGACGAGAATATATGAAATGATAGAGAGAGAGAGAGAGGGATAGAGATAGAGAGAAAGAGATTGTCAAAACACTAAAGCAAAGAACGGATGAAAAGATGGAGAGAAATGACATCGTCGTTAACTTTTCAACTCATTTCATCCCGCATTCTTCTCATTCATGTCCATTTTCTTCTTTCCTTCCTTTTTTTTTTTAATACGTATTTAACACACCATTATAAATTCTGATGATAATGATAAGATGATAAGATGAGAGAATGGTCGATTAAAAATGATTTCTTTTGTTATTTTTTAATAACGCCTTTCTCTTATTTGCAAATTTGAATTTCTCATCAGGGGTTAGGCAGTCAGGGCAGTCAGACATGCTTGATGCCAATACTGTCATCAGTCTCAAGACAGCCTCTATTGTGATCAAGACAGTTTGAACTTGCAACACATTTTCAAATCAAAAGACTCATTACAATCTCTCATACACATACATTCATCCTGTTTTTCATTTCTTCATCTTCTTCACTTCAAACCTTCTTCTTTTACTACTTCAAAAACGTTTTTTTTCAGTCATTTTCTCAACAAAAAATTTCATTTTACAGCTTAATTTGAATGTTAGATACGTATGAGGAAATGATTGTACTGAGAATTTCATAGAAGGACATCCAAAAAAGGTCAATTGCGAAATAAATACGAATTTTCTTTTTAAGATTAACATAGTTGAAACTACATTGACACCATAATTTATAAAAGCGAACAGAAACATCTACAGAACGATGACTTTTTTGGAGAAAAAAAGAGAGAGGAGAGAGGATGATACACACAGAGAGAGAGAGAGGAGAATCGTTTGGTGAAGAAGGTTGTTAAAACATAATTTGAGAATGTCTCTTGTTTCGACAAAATAAAAATAAAATTAATGCAGGAAAATACGAAATGAGACTATGGCTGGACAATCAAGTGCATGATATTGAGACATATAGAGGGAAAGTCAAGCAATCGAGGGAGAGAGAGAGAGAGAAAGATAGAGTCACATTCATAGAGAGAGAGAAAGAGATAGAGAGAGAGAGAGAGAGAGAGAGCAAGAAAAGGGGCAATGAATAAGAAAAAAGTTTGAGAACTATCAAAACAAATATTTGAAGGTTCACCTGCAACTTTTCCAGTAGAAGTCGCTGTGTTTTGGCCATCCCGCCCCATTTTAAGTCGTATTGTCGCAAAAAAAAGGAGATGACGGAAGAGAATTAAAGACAATAATTGAATGAAGAGACGCAGGTTGAGATGTACATGAAAATCAAAGAAGTTTGATGATGAACAATGTGAAAAGATGATGTAAAGAGAAGAGATACACATGCCCAGAGGTAGAAGAGATAGAGAGAGAGAGAGAGAGAGAGAGAGAGAGAGAGAGAGAGAGAGAGGTATAGAGAGTACAAAATGCTAAAATGAAAGACGGAAGGAATTGTCAGAAAAAAAAAGAAGAAGAAGAAGAAACAAAATACAATAATCGCGTAGGGCGAAGACGACGACGACGACAGTGATTTCCTAAGCGTGATGGGTCTGATTGTGATTCTGGTGCCCCGAAAAAGGTCATACGGCCAATTGTGTTACGGCTGTTTGGACAAACAAGAAAAGCCATTTCAAATTATTTTTTTTTCTGTTTCTCTCTCTCATAACACAAATGATTCTTAACGAAATCGCATATTGTATTGAATCAATTTTCAATTTTAGAAATATCAAAGAAACAAAAAATATGAATTTGAAGAGAAATAGAAAGAGAGAGAGAGAGAGAGAGAGATTGAGAGAGATGGAGGGAAAGGCTGCCGTGGGAGAGCTAGCACATGACGCACAACCGGTAAGCATATCTGGACAATCGCAAAATGAAAGACAATAACTTATATTTTACGTGAAATGTACATACGTGAAGAATAGAAAGTGGAGAGAGGTGGGGGGGGGGGAGAGGAGCCGAAGAATGCGAGAGGTTGGAATTAGAATAGAAGCTTCGTTCTCTTTGAATTTTCCTTTTTTTTATTTTTTTTTTTGTTGGAAAAACATGAAAATGAAAAGGTTTTTTATTGAAACCTGTATGTTTGACAAGAGAATGCGAGACAATGGTAATGTGTGTGTGTGGCAAGAAGGCAGACACCTTCAGTATGGCAATGCAACTAATCAAGTTTTCTTTTCGTTAAGCTTTCTCTTCATCATACCCAAAGTCAGTGAAATAATGAATAAGGGCTGTTAAACGATAAATGAAATGGTTAGAGAAAGAGAGAGAAAGAGAAAGAGAGAGAGAGATGACGAGAGATGGCAATGCTTAAGATGAAACAGTTCGAGAGGAAGGAAATTATAAGCAAAATGATGTTATATTGATATAAATGAATAGTTGTTGTTGAGAAACTAAAACGAAAACTGAAATTGAAATGTTCTGTTAGTTTTTCAGTTTCTTCAAATGCATATAGTTGAAACATGAACAGAAATTACGAAGAAAAACATGACAACAACCGAAGAATTGAAAAGATTTGCCCCCAAAATGGCTTTTTCATGAGACTGTTGAAAGAGAGAGAGAGAGAAAGAGAGAGAGAGAGAGAGAGATAGAGAGAGAGAGAAATGGATAAGAATGAATTTGCATAGGAGGGAAGGAGGGAATAGAAAGCATCTTCAAGCATCTCGTTAGATTTGCATTGAGAAAGCATAAAGAGAAAAGGAAGGAGCAGCAGCATGTTCCAAAGAGAAGTTAGCAAAAAGAAGGTCAAAACTATTTTTGTTTCGACGATCACAACGGCGACCACGACGAATGATGATGATGATGACTGCTGTTGAGGAAATAATATTTGAAGTTTAGAAACATGCAAACGAAAAAAAAAAAGAAAGGATGAAAGGTGACAAATTCTGGAGAGAGAAAACAGACGACCTAAATAACATCTGAAATTGATATGATACAATTTCATTGAACATAAAAGTAACACGCCTTTTATGTTCAATGGACTTGCACACAGGACCAGCCAGTCACTACCACAAGAGGTCTATCTGCGTGATGCGTGTATGTATCAAATAGAGAGAGAGAGAGAGAGGGGAAAGAGTGAAAAAAGGACTTTTCTGGGTGAATTAAATGAATTTCAGAGGATGTTATGGTCTGGTTGGGCAGCAAAAAAAAAATGAATGAAGAAGAAGGAAAAGGAATTGATAGAAAAACATGACCAGGATGAGTTGAGAGTGGATGATGGAGGGGGGGGGGTTAGGAGAAACATTTTGAGGGCACTATGACCTAGTTCGGACAATCCTTTTCAAAAGGTGGCTAAAGTTGAAGTTTCGCAAAACGTTGACCGAAAGTGAAAGGAGGCACGGCTGTACAATGTGATAAAAGGTATTCAAAGACACACGAAATGAATTGTTGTAATAGAAATTGAAGCTAATGGAACTAGAGAAAGTAAATGACAAACAGTCATGGAACAACCGCTTTACGTCAAGAAAAACATGAAAAATGAATTATCACGTTGATTTTTAGGCAAATTTCTTTGCGTGACCTTTAAGACGGTTTTTGTAAAAATGAGAAAAACGAAAGAAAACAAAATATTTGAGAGATGACAGCCAAAAAAAAAAACAACAAAAACTGATGAACAAGAGATGACCAAGAGAAGATGAAGAGAGAAGAGACTGATGACTGAAGAGAAGCAGCACAGATAGGTGTTAGGATGTGATGACGGGAAAATGTGGATCGTATACGATACTGGGACATGAAATTACATATAGAGACGATTTAAAACAGGTAAAACATTATGTAAAAATATAGAGAGAGAGAGATAGATATAGAGAGAGAGAGAAAAAGATGAAACACTTATACACATGCAAGGTGTTCGGGTGTGTATGTGTGTTGTATTGGCCCCGAGGGCGAAAATAGGTCGTCGGATCCGGCCACGTGCGATGTTAGACGACAAATGTTTCACAAACTACATGATGATGACAACTTTAATGATGAGAAGGACAACAAGCAATCTACGAAGAGGAATACAAGAGAATAGCCATAGCAATCGTCTTCAAAAAGGTCGATGACGAGAAAGTGTTGAATGAGTTAAAGGAGGAACGATTGTCGGACTAAGTGAGGTGAATCCGGATCATTGAAGACGAAGACCTGACCGTATCGGATAAAAAGAATCATGGGAATACGACGAAATACCTCGTTAGCGAATGAGAGGGAAAATAAGAGAAAGGAGGGTAAAAGAAATAATTCGTGAGGTGTCCAAGTATGTTTCATGTAACTTCTTGAGAAAATCAAGAGAAGTAGGTCATTAACAAGTTCATATTCAAAAGTTTCACTTTAAAACATGAACTAAATGGATTATAAGAGAGAGAGAGAGAGAGAGAGAGAGAGAGAGAGAGAGAGAGAGAGAGAAAGTAAGGAGAGAGGGAGGATGTGGATAGTTGTGGAAGTGAAAGGAAGACCAAATGCAAATTCTATGGGAAAGATAGAGGGGGGGGAATTTGAAATAAAAAAAGAGAAAAAAGAAAGAAATAATTCTTTTTTTTTCCAAAAACATGACATCACTTTGATACTTATTAGAAATATTTTGAAGAAACAGCTGAGATAGTGAGAGAGTGTGAGCCGGAGCAGCCGACATGAGATGATATAGCAAAAGCTGAGCTCTAAATGAGCAAAATAAGTTTTTTTAAATCATCGATTCAAAGCTTTCAATGGAGGTATGAGCGGATTAGGAAGTTCTTATAAGAACAATAACAAAATTCAAAGATATTTCAAGAAATATTTGTATCAAAACAGCGAAATATAAAAAGTGAGCTTGGAAAGAAGTAAATGATGTGTGAAGCCCCTGAGGGCATGTTGGCCTTCAAATAAGTTTTTTTTTCTTCTTTCCATCCAACACACACACACACACAACTTCTCTCCATAAGAGGAAACATAGAGAGAGAGAGAGATTGAAGGGAAATAGAAAAAAAAAGATTTTCAAAACGCAAAATGGCTTTTGAAACACACAGTTTTGCCATTGATAAGTTGGGTAAACAAAAAAGCTTTTCAAAAGCAAACAAGTCCATGTCGTAGCTTGAATAAACACATGAGTCAAGCCTTTTGCCAACCGAAACTCAGAACAGAAGAATAAGAAGAGCAAAGAAATAGAAGAAGTAATATAGAGAATATGAGAGAATGAGAGAGCTTAACAGCCAAAAAGTATAAATGAGCATCATACAGAGAGAGAGAGAGAGAGAGATAGAGGTGGGAGGGGGAAGGTGTAGAATCTAGAAAGAGAGAGAGAGAATGACATAGAGGGACAGATATGCAGGTATTATATGAAAAATAGAGAAAAATAAAAAAAGAAACGTTTACCCAGTTGCATGTCAAACCATTCTCCCGCCTTTCTTGTTTAGTTTTTGAATGAAAATTTTTATTTTTTTTTGTCTCTGCTGAGCAGGACACAAATGTGAATGGGAGAAAGAAAAAAAACGACAAAATCTGAGGTTTTGTCTTTCAACTAGAATATGAGAAAGCCGTTGATTGTCCTCTCAACACATAGATGTCATAAGTTAACAAGTGATGGAAGAAGTACACATAGTTAGTGTATGTATGGGGCATATACAGGCTTTTACAATATTTCTGTCCATCTCTCCCTTCTCTTCTCACCCCCCCCCCCACACTTCTCCTTTCACAGCCAAAATATGAATTTCAGACAAAAAAAAGTGATGACGATGATGATGTTCATGTTTGATTGAATATAAAAAAACATTTGAAAACAACAAAAAAGGAGAGAAATTGTCTAAAAAAAGAAAAATGTAATTGTAAATGGTCGAGTATTATGACAAAATGAGAGATTTGTTTCCCTTCGAGTACCCAGATCAATAGTGAGGTTTGTAAGATTAGTTTGGGTGAGAACCCTCTGTATTATTCTCTTTTTCCCTCTCTCCTACTTCAATCCTTACTTTCTCTCTTCATCTCTCTCTCTCTCTATCTCTCTCCATATCTTCATCTCTCCTCACGTATGTGTTCTTCTCTTTTTTCTTTCCAGCACTTCCTGAGACTTTTCGACTTTTTGCTCGTCGTCATCATCATCTTTCGCTTCTTCAATAGCGTATGTTTGTTTGTTTGTGTTTGCCGCAATCTATGGCCGTCGTCCGTGTTTCATCTGTTCTCTTCCGGATTCTCCGGAATTACAAAACGGTTCCTGCAGCTATTGCGAACAGTGAGAGAGTATAAGTACGTCGGAGACAAAGTGAGGATTGGAGTCATCGCCTAACCGGTCTTCTTCTCCGACCAATGTTTCAACGTGTATTTTCGTTAGAAAAATAAAAAAATATTTGAGTGAATAAGAGAGAGATAGAGAGAGAGAAAGGTGGAAAAAACGTTTTCGTAAGCGAGGGGGGGGGGAAGTTTTGCAGGAAATGAGCCATTTTTGAAATTTCCAGATAATTCTTGACCAAATTCGAATGATGACAAGAATGCAAATAGTATGAAGGGTGATTTCTTTTTTACTTTCGTTAATAGGAAGGGAACGAGGTAAAGAGAGAGAGAGAGAGAGAGAGAACGAGTAAGGGAACGATGACAAGTATGAAGAGACGGACATAGAGGGAGAGAGAAGAAGAAGAAAAAAAAGAATTTTTTTACGGACGAAAGACCGAAAGCTGTTGCTCGAAAATAAGCTGCTTCATTGAAAAGAATTAAAAATGAGAATATTTTTGAGAGCTCCATCACAAAAGAGAACAGAAAAGGCAGAGAGAAGAACATCTAGAATTCAGGAAAAAGGAAAACCTTGAGCAACTGCTCATACAAACGAGACATTTGGTTTGTGACAAAGTACAAATGGAAACAAAAAAAAAATTTTGCCTTAAGAAAGAAAGTATATGGAAGGAACGGAACATTTGGTTTTTGGTTTGAAACTTCCCAAATAGGGAATAGAGAGAGAGAGATGTGAAAGGGAAGTGGAGGATAGAGAGAGACGATCATATTACAATCAATGAGCATACGTTCATGCTTGTTTTTATACAGAAAATGAAGTAATAGATAGATAGATAGAGAGAGAGAGAGAGAGGTATAGAGAGTATGTGTGATGGTTTAAAAGTTAAAAGAAACGAAAAAGGAAAATAAAAAAAGAAACAATAGATTGAATTTCCTTCTATTTCCTTTTTAGGATAAACAAACGAGAGGGCTATGTTGAAACTGCCTATTTTCATATAAAAATGGACAATAAACTTTATATTTTAACTACAATTTTGTTGTAAACGAACTATCGAAAAAATTGAATAAAAATGATTGAAAAATGGCCAAAGAGTAAGGATGATGGAGAGTGTCAACAGGTGAGGCCATGGAATAATCCGATTTATATCATCAAAAGGGCTCCAAATGTAAAATAGCAAGAGGAAACAAGTTGGGAGAGAAAAACAACATGTTTCTTCATGTCCCTACTCTCTCTTTCTCTCTCTCTCTCTCTCTCTCTCTCTCTGCCTCTCAGGATATAGCACACGTTGACCCAAAACATTCATCAGAAACATTCCTTTTTTTCCTCATTTTGTGTGTTTCTATTTGATGTCACAATGGGTCTGTGAAAGGAGGAACAAAGTGGACGACGGGGCAATAGGACGGGAAGGAGGGAGGGGGGGACAAGAGGCAGACTCTCTTTAATTGTTCGCCCGGAAAGTCTTCATTTTTGATGAGAAAATTGAAGTCAAGAAATAAGGTAAAGTCTAATTGGAGAGAACTAGAAGATTTGTTGAAATTAGTTACAAAAACTATTCAAAAATGGTTTTTCTAATTAGAGTATGAAATCTGAAGAACAGTCAGGTATGGGTGAGGAGGACTAGGGCATCAGGGGTTTGGAAGGATGACAACGAACAAACTCAGAAAGAGAGAGGAAGAGATGCGATGAAGAAAGTACGAAAAGCACATGAAATATATGAAAAAAGTCACAAAATGCCAACAAAATATTCAACAATGCAAAAGATGCAATAGAAAATGTATGTCAAAAAGGGTGTAGGGTGGGGGGGGGGCTGAGCAGAGAAGGGAAGGAGGGGGGGGGGGAGGAAGAGCAAAACAGATAAAGCAGTTAAGCGAATAAAAGCTTTTTCAAAATTCAGCAGACATTCATTATGGCAATAGAAGAGTTCCTTTCTACTCTCTTCTATCTGTATTATTCAAATGACCATCTAGATGCTGCTGCTGCTGTTGATGCAGAAGAAGCAACAGTGATGGCAAGCATCAAGCTCATTGAATTAGAAACATATTATAACTTGATGATAATATATGTGAGAGGAGAGATATGCACAACCGTTCGCTGCTGCTTCTCCATATACAATGATTATGGAACTTTCTAGTTTGATGGGCATACCCCTCCTTGTTAAACCAATAACTCGTGAATGTACGTGATCTACGTAACACACGTGATTGATATGATCTACGTGGTATACGTCAATGAAATGAACAAGACGACGACATCATGATATCATCATGAGATAGTATATAAAATTGAGAGATAGACAGAGATATAAAAGATGTTGACGGTAATTATCGAAAGTTTGTTGGAAAAGGACACATGGCCATGCATAGCGACCAGCACATGCGATACATACACACAGAGCCACACCATACACACATGAGATCATTTGCAATATGGAAAAACATAATAAATGAAAGAGAGAACGTTAGAGAGAGGACGAATTGGCTTAATCTATAAAAAGGATGTTTATGTGAATTCATAATAAGCCATTATTCCTCAAAATCCTTGTGTTGCGATTGAAAAATGGACGAAACTCAACTTTCATGGTACTAGAGGCATTCAGTTGGAGAGGCTGAAAATCTTCTTTTGATGTTCTTCTTGGAATAAAAAAAAAAAAAGAAAGAAAAAGAGAAGAAGAAGAAGAAGAAGACAACGACGACGACGACGATGAGGACGACGATGCAATGATGAAGAATACGATGAAGTTGAAGATGGCAAGAGAAGAAGCAGATGAGAATGATGAAAGAAAGAAGATGATGATGCAAAGAGAATAAGGAAAAGATGGATCTATGATTGCGAATAAATCAAAATATAAACTCAAAAATAATAATGTGGAAATAAGAATGTGGCAAGGAGGGCAAAGGTTGACACTTTCAAGTAAAAAGTCTGTTTCGTCATGTCGTTTCTGTCATGTTTAGAAAATGGAGTAAGTTTTGGAGGGAAGAGAAGCTTAAAAAGAGAAAAAAAAACCCGTGAAAGTAAGAAGAGAAAAAAAGAAAAAAAAAGCTCATTTGAGACTTTAGCGACGACAACGACGACAACGATGACGACGACGACGACGAAAAGAAAGAAAAGAAGTTAAGAGCAATAGAAAAAGCTGCGTGGATAGCTTCCAAAAAAAGGACATGAAACATGAAAAAGAAGCAAAGAGAGTGTTTATATGTGAGGTGAAGGATTATGTATGTGTGTGTGTGAAGAACAAAACTGCGTATGTTTGGATGGATTAGTGCAAAAAGTGAAAAAATATACTTTTTTGTTCGCCATCCTTCTTCCTCTCTCTCTATCTATCTATCTCTCTCTCTATCTTATTCTTTTTAAAAGAAAAAAGTATGAAGCTTTGCGTGAATTGTGATGGAGAAAGAAGGCAGTACTACGGCTCTCAGAATGAGTCACAATCGGCGATTGGCAAGTTTCATGTGCCTCAAAAACATGAATGTGCAGTTTATAAAAGAAGAATGAAAGAGAGAGAGAGAGAGAGAGAGAGAGAGAGAGAAAGAGAGAGAGAGACTGAGATATAAAAAAGGAAAAAGAAGTTGTCTCCGTTAAAGTTATGAGAGAATGTGTTCAGTAAGTTTACGGCACATAGGACAATTGCTGTTGAGACAAATATGCAAAAGATTGAATTGAAATTTATCTTTTTTGCCTTCTAAAACATACAAACAATCAAACGTTTATGGCACTAAAATACGAATTTTGATTGAAAATTCAATATTATTCTATTGGAATTGTAGTTTGGATGAACGACCGCTAACTACAAGCGCATTACCTCTCATCGTCGTATGTTGGTTGCTTATGTTTTTCATGTTTTTCTAATCAGAATAAAAAGAATTCTTTTTTAAAAATATGGAAATGTGATTCCTTATACTCGTCATCAGACATGTTTGCACATGGAAAAGTTTCAGAAATAGGAGAATAGCAACAGAGAGAGAGAGAGAGAGAGAGAGAGAGAGAGATACCCTTCGAGAAACAGAGTGAACATACTAAGAGAGATTGTATATGAACATGTGCATGAGGAACAAGAGAAAAGAGAAGGATAGAAAGTAAAAAAAAAATGAATTTTCATCCAAATTCTCCGTTTTCAGTTCATGGTTGGTCGCGGAACGAAGTGCAAATTAGGAAAACAATTGTATTTTTGAGGAATTTAAGCTTTAACAGCATTTATGAATGAGCACTAATAGTTCGCCAATTACTATCCACTTCCCGGAAACATCGTTTTCAATTTGACAGTGATTTGCTTGAACCCTCGGGGCAAACATCCATCACAACATTTTTGGGGTCCACTTGTTTGGGACCGAAAAACAGCGCCGGAAACGGCGATCTGCGAGGTCGAGAAAGAAACGTTGATGTTGTGAATCGATTGGAAAAAAAAAAGAAAGAAGAGAGAGAGAGAGAGAGAGAGAGAAAGCCTCTTTTGCAATGCTAGATGTTACTTTCTCTCTCTATCTCTCTATCTAACTCTCTTTTCATCTATTGGCTCGTCAATTATTCAGAAACATTTTCGATTGTTTATTTGTTTGTTTTATGGCATCATTTAGATGCAAGCTCGTTTGATTTCGAATCTTAAAAAATATTGAATTTTCATTGCAATTGTGAGCATTGATGAGAATGACGAACATGTGAGCCCATAGAGAGAGAGAGAGACAGACAGAGAGATAAGAGGGATAACAAAAAACAAAATAAAATTAGAAAAAGCTGGATAATATATCTTTTGCTATCCAAGCATCATAATGACTTTTGAAAAAAAAAGAAGAAGAAAGTAGAGGTTCGAAAAAGGACAAAAACCGATGGCCACAAATGTTGATTGCAAGAATTTGCCATTGGATATCAGCAGAGCAAAGAACGTTTTTGTCCATTTCGTTTGCCTTTTTTTTCGCTGTTTTTCTTGTTTCTATTGCTTTCTCTCTCTCTCTCTCTCTCTCTCTCTCTCTCTTCTATCTCTAATGGGTTCATACTACTTGTTGTGTTTGATTAAAGCTTCAAGCATACAAAAATGAATGCTTATAAAGACCTCCCTTACCCTTTTTTCAAAAAAAGAAACATCTTGAACGATGTTGGAATTGCATATGTTAAGCAGCTGCATACGTCAAAATGGAATTAACTTTTGTCCTCCCTCCGTTACTTTCTTCCATTGACTCTCTCTCTCTCTCTCTCTCTCTCTCTCTATCTATTCTCTTGAAAGCCCCCTTCTCCTCCCTTATGAGAAATCTTCTTCTTCCTCTACTCTCTTTCCCTTTTTTTTTCCAATTTTTGCAAATGAAAGTACAAAAAGAATAAATCCATTTATGGACACAAAATGTAAAAGTTATTTAATTTGTTTTTGTCCAATTCATTCGCAGCACAACCGTTCATGACATTTATCAGCAAATATAATGAAGTTTCACGTGAATGTAGGGTCACGTGGAATGAGAGATTGCCGAATGGCACTCACACAGCCTCATCATCGAGAAATTCAAAGGAACAAAAAAAAACAGAAAACGACAAGATGAACGCAGCGCTTAAGTCAATTTCAGTCAAGTTGTAGAGGTAAAATGACTTATGATCTTAAAGTTGAGGAAAAGTTCTTTAGAAACAGCAATAGTTTGAGGGGGGGAAGCACGTATAGCTCATGAAAATTGGAAAAGAAAAAACCAATATAAGAAAATGAAAGAGAAAAGGGAGAAAGGAGGGAAGAGAGAGAGAGAGAGAGAGAGAGAGAGATAAAAAGTATAAGACTCATATGGTTGCATACGTGACAGAGAAAGAGAGATGGAGAGAGGAAGGACAATGAAAACACTGAGCATAGTATATATTCGGACACAACAGACTGAGAGATATATACATAGAGAGAGAGAGAGATAAAGATGGAGAGAAAAAAACTGAAGATAAACAGAGAGAGAGGGAGAAGAAGAAAAAAAAAGAAACATGGGTGAAAGAGGAAGAAACTCAGGGTATCTTCCAGCTCTCGTCATCGAACGAGATCGAAATGCACAACAACAAGACGAAGAAGAATCTCTTAACAGCCAATTTTTCATCTCTTCGTCTTCTTTCGTTTTGTGCTCCTCGTCGCTCTTTTTTCGTCCTTCCATCTCAATTCTTTCTTTCTTTTTTGGGTTCGGGCTGTTCAAAATTGAATGGCCAGTGGATGTTGCCATATCTGGCTTGCCAAAGACAATGTGTTCGTTGAGCTTTTACCTATCAGAAGGCATTCAGTTCATAAAGAGAATATAAATTTCCATAAATAACAAAGTATTGTTTCGAGAAAAAGGAATAACATGTCTGACATCTGGACGAAACTCTCTTTCCTTCTACCCCCCTTCCCCTCACTTTTTCTGTCTCTCTCTCTCTCAAAGAGCATTTCCATCACTTTTTATTTCTTGTCAAATATCAGATTATGAAGTTATGGACAAGCCTTAGATGGGCATCGAAAACTCATGGGACTTCCAACATCTTTTCTTTATATGTTCCTCTCAAAACAAAAAAAAAGAGTAGACGAGAAAGAGAGGAAGAGAGGTAGGAGGGAGGAAATAAGGAAACATAACAACATAGAGAGACAGAGAAACTAAGAGCGGGAAACTAAAGTACTAGTCCACTCTCTCTCTCTCTCTAGTCCACTTGTTCTCTTTTAATTTTACCAAAAAAGGAATTAGTTGGAACAAAAAAAGGCGGCGGAAAGTTTCATAAAAATAGAAAAAAGGCTGACTAGCAGCCGAAATGAAAGCAACACTTGCGCGAATGTCTTTATCACGGAGGTCTCCGATTTCAAAAAGTTTTAAACAATATTTTCAAAACGAAAAATATGAGAAGAGAGGTGAAAATATGAAGATGAAACTGATATTATATAAGTTCTTATGAGAGAAGATGGAATTGAAACTTCTTGAGGATACATAGAGAGAGAGAGAAGGAGGAGGAGCAGGAAGAGGTAGAGGGGGGGGGGGGGAGGGAGAGAAATGTGAGTAAAAGCTTCAGCTTAAGACTGAAGAAGATGAAGAAAAAAAAGGAGAAAAAGAAGAAAAAAAAAAAGGAAAATGAGATAAGTTTGGCAGCTGTTTCTTCCATCTTATTGTGAGAGACTCAAAAAAGAATAACAAACAGATTGCCGTTTCCGACAGCCCCGACCAGCCGGTCTGTCCATAGCGATTGTGTTTGGTCGATCAGAAAGATCATTGGGCCAATGGAGTTAAGGAGGAACACATAAAATTCTGTCTGAAACATCAGTTGTTCTTTTTCAGAATCAGAAAAGAAAAAGAAGAAGAAGAAGAGTTTAGCTAACAAATTACTTTATTTATACATATCAATAGCTTCTAATGGCTATATCTAGTCTTCATCTAGATATGTGATGATAATGAAAAGTGCAAATGAGGATGAGATATGGCAAGATGAAGAAGGATTGACCAGGATTGTTACTTCTTCTTCATTTCTGATGAAGCATGTTGTGTTGTCATGTATTTCATCAAGTTACTCGATATGTCTCGAGACGTCTGATCAAAAATTTTTAACAAATTTGGAATTGCATGTGAAGTATTCTACTTGAGAAATGTACTCTGGTAAGAGAATAATCTGAATGTTTGAAGTCTTATAAGCTCTTTTTCCTGGAAAAAAAATTCGAAAAAAAAAACGCGACAGGAAGAGGGAGACGACGAGAGCGCAACGTGAAGAGTAGTAAAGGAGGGGTGCACGCTGCAAAGGAAAAGGCAGGGAGGGGACGTGGATTTGTTTCCTTTTTAAGACGAACTGTATAGAATATATCAACAAAAATACAACAAAAATCTCTATTGGCTATAGTTTTTTCGGGTTAAAGAATATAGATGTTGAAGTGAGAAGGAGCTGAAGAGTTACATGCTGATAGGGAGGGAGGGAGAGTGAGAGATTCAAAAAAAAAGAAGAAGAAGAGACTAAGATAGAGAGAGAGAGAGAGAGGGAGGGAGAAAACAAAAAAAATGAACGAATGGAAGAGAAAAGAGAGAGGAAGGAGATGATTGAAAATTAAATTTCTGGTGGTGGCTTTGGTCAGAAAATGTCTCTGGTATGTTCTCAGAATAAAAACAGAAAAGAAGAAAATGAGATGAAGGAACGTACATATACTGAGGAGTCTTCTACTCTCTCTCTCTCTCTCTCTCTATCTCTCTCTCTTTATTCTATACCACCATCGTTACCTTTCTTAATATTTTTCATTTGCAAACTATCAGTGTAGAAGCTGCAAAAGAACAGCTGTTTAGACTTAAGAGCAATCACGAAACCATGTGAAACTAACAACCAAAAAAAAGACAGAAAAAGAGCAAACGAAACATAGAGAGAGAGAGTAAGAGAGATAAAGAGAGAGAGAGAGAGACAGAGAGATGGACTGATGAGCTGCAGGGAGGCAAACGAGAGACTCGCACAAGAGATGGGTTTCAACGTTTTGTTTATTTGTTTTCATCAAATATCCTAAAATATCAAAAATCACGAAATTTTAATTGCCAAACTGCCATTGAAAGGTCTGTTGATGATGATCATTCGCTTTCGACATTTGAAGAATAAGGACGAAAACAGGGGAAAGCAAAGAGAGAGAGAGAGAGTTGGTAGAAGGGTTTGAGGAAGAAGAAGCTGTGCTTCGAAGAGTATGCGTAGACAACGTTGCTAGACATGCAAAGCAAAAACATGAGAGCAAATGTTGTTTCTTTAGCTCTCTCTCTGTGTTATATTTTCTCTTTCTATTCTCTCTCTCTCTCTCTCTCTCTCTCTCTCTGTGTTGCCAATTCAGTCATTCTATTGAACAGCTGCTTTTTTTTAAAGATTTGCTGATCTTCAACCTTAATATCCATAGTATAGATTAAATATTTCTTCTTTTTCTTCTTTTTTTTTTATCCTCCAATCAAGAGTTTTCCTTCCGTCCTCTTCCCTTCTATACTATAGCTTCTTATCTCCCTCAACCTCTCTCTCTCTCTTCATCTTTCTCTCCTTCCTTTCAACACTTTTTTCATGTCGCACATGAAACTTTTTTAAACAAACTTCAAAGAAAAACTTGAGCGAAGACTCTGTTCAAATCGTTAGAAACCTCGTTGTTTTTCCTAAAGAGGGCATGGCGATCTTTCGCCTTTTTTACTTTAAACTCGACCAACTCTCTTCTACTCTCTCTCTCTCTCTCTCTCTCTTTCTCTCTTTCTCTTCTTCTTTCATTCCCTCTCTTGCAATTCGCTGTCCAATAATCTAATTTTTAAATATCTTTCACTTGTTTTTCACTTCCAAAACAACATGAAACTCACTCAAATGATCCATTTCTAATAAGCTTCCGCAGAGCACAGCCCATTGCCAAGTATGCGAATGAGATAAGAGAGAGTTTATGAGATAACAAAAAAACATTTAAAAATGAGCAGAAAAAAAAAAAGAAATAAAATGATGTCATTGTTAGTCGTCATAGCTATAGCCCTCATTCTCTTATTGCCTCTCCCTCTATAACATCTCTTTCTACCTCCTATGCACGTTCTTCATCCTCCCTCCCTTCCTCCCAATCTCTCTCTCTCTCTCTCTCTCTCTCTCATCTTCTACTATCATTCTAGGGTTGTTTCAAAAGAGAACATTTATAAAATAAACACAAAAATATTTTGTGATTCATGTGTGTTGACAGAAATATGTGTCTACGATCGTCGACGATGACGACGGCACGTGAAACTCAAGTTGGAAAGACATCAAAAAGCTTGAAAATGACTTGAAAACGTTGAATTCAGAGATAACAAATACACAAACGATGAATGTTATCTTATTGCAATACAAAATACAATTTCTCATTAAAGTTCATGTGCTGTGTTGCATCATGGACAACCAGACGACAACACCAAACTATCTTCGTAAACCATATGTATAAACATTTGGATGTAAACAAGCCAATGGCGATCACATAGTCTTTGACCTTTTTGTCAGCAAAAATAATATTGTTTTTGTGTGTTTCATGCTTATGCTCATGCGACTACTCCTTCTAGGCGGGTTGTCTCTCTCTACCTCAATCCCTCCCTCCCTCCCACTCCCCCTCTCTCTCTCTCTCTCGCAATGTCCAGCTTTTTCTTGAATGAAAATGAATTTCACGTAAATTGACGTCTTCCAATATGAGAAAATAATGGAAAAATAAATAGAAAACGAACAAAAAAAAGTTTGCCAAATGTCATTTGTTTGCTCAAAAACATTGAATGAAAACGGAAATACAAGGTTGCTCGAAATTCAATTTCATCGAACATTTGGGCTTCTTTTCCATCTTTTTTTTGCTCATTTTTCTTCAAAACCAAAACACTCTAATAGAATAAAAATGTAAAAACATATGATTATTGAGAGGGAAGATAAAGGCTCACACACACAGAGAGAGAGAGAGAGAGAGAGAGAAAGTTAAAAGTCGACAAAATAATTGATGAATTGAAGCTGAAAAAAAGATTTTTTTAGAATAGACAAACCGAAGATACAAGAGAAGATGAAGACGAAGAGAAGAACAAGTAGAAAGAAATGATCAAAAAAAAAAACCTCTCAAACGTTGTTCAAACCCACAAATGCCCTGAGGGAGCTTCAAAAGAAACATCTTTAAGGCAAATGCCTATATACTATGTGTATATATATCTCCACGTATATACTCACATTTGCAAATCTATATTTTAAGAATTTAGAAAAAATCATTTTCAAACTTATTTTTAAATTATAAACAATCCCAAAAGGTTCCGGAGAAGCTATGTTGGCAGTAAAGTAAATATTTAAAATCACCAAAACTCATGGTTTGAACTGAGCAAATATTACTAGAGAGCAATAACATTAAAGAACAGTTTTTGAGGGAAAAAAAAGCAGAGAGATGGTTATAATAGAGAGAGAGAGAGAAGAGAGGGTATAAAGGCAACATACAGAGAGAGAGAGAGAGAGAAGAGGTGGTCGATTGTCGAACAGAAAGATGAGAGAGTTGGTATGAGGCGAGAAAAGGAGAAGCGAGAGACGGAAGATTTAAAAAAAAAAAAAAAAAAAAGAAAGAAGGGAGGGAAACAATTTATTTTATTTTTTCGGAAATGGAACTTAAAATGCTATTTTAATGACATTTGAGGATATATATATGTTAGTGAAACATATAATTAGTGAGAAGCTAATATGAATTAAACTTTCTTCTTATATCATCTATCAAACAACAACTTTGTACAAAAGTGGTTTTGGTGATTTATAACTCATTTAGCTACGTTTGAGATGCAAGACAGAGAGAGGCTAGTTGTCTATGTTGTTGCTTGGACGGAACAAAGCTCAAATAACGGCAGTCAATGTCTGTTCAATTGAAACTTCTAAAGCCGTAAAATATAAAAAGAGCAATTTGAAAACATTAATTTAATCAAAAATAACTAAAACGAAGCTGTTCGTGGGTGAGGGGGGAGACGAAAGGAGAAAGAGAGAGAGAGAGAGAGAGAGAGAAGGTACACAGCTGAAGAGGAAAGAAAAAATGAGAAAAAGCTTCTTCTTCTTCTTCTTTTTTTGTTCATTCAGAAACAGCCGTTGTGAAGCAAAAAAAAAATAATTGAATTGCATGAGCTTTTGTCAAGACGTATAATTGAGTGTGAATAGACCATATATGGAGTGTAAGATGAAATTCAAAGAGCAACAGCATTATCAAATACAATAACAGTGCAGTAGACGTCTCTCATCAATGCGCGCCAAGTCAAGGCTGCAACTATGCATATACGCGCGGCATGAGGATCAGCAGCTAGAATCACTCAGTCAGTTAACGATGGTCAATCCAATCAGGAGAATGAGATGAATCTAAAGTGCAAAAATCACTTGCAACCTTCCAATTTTAATTGAGAGAAACATACGAATGTAACAAAAAAAATTTAATATTAGAACACATAATTAATGCCGAATGATCAGAAATCAACTTGGCCCTAGACGAGGGTTGGACGGACGCAAAGAACATTTTGAAAAAAAAGAAAAAAGAATAAGCGGGCAGACATACTGTAACTGCTGGATCAAACTACATTCATGTCTAACATTCATTAGTTAGTTCACGTGAATCTCACGCCAATGAGAACAGTGCCATTGGCATTATAGAAGATATGATGATAGGCGATGCTTTGTCTAAAATCATTCGAGAGCATCAAAGTGCTTGTTGATCGGTTGTGCTTGAATCAAAAATTCAAATTTCTTTTTTTCTTTTTTCGCTATTTGGTTTGTTAGAAATTGAAATTTTCTGTCTTTTACTTTTCTTTTTTCTTTATTTAATTCTGATTATCGTTTCACTCTCTCTCTCTCTCTCTCTCTCTCTCTCTCTCTCTCTCTCTCTCTCTCTCTCTCTCTCTCTCTCTCTCTCTCTCTCTCTCTCTTTCTGTGGATGTATTTGACTTGCGAAAGCGGAGCAACGAGAACGCAAAAGGAAATAAGCTATGACTTTGAGAATATTTTATTAAAATATTTATTTATAAAATGAATTTGTTTAATGCATGGAAGTTCCAAGTTCGGACAAAAGGTGAGAAAAAAGGGATTTGTCGTTAGAAATGTATGAATAAAACTTGGGAAACCCATTCATGTTTCTTTAAATAATTCTCTTATTTGTTTTCAATTTTATGTGGACGAAAGAATTATGCAAAGAATAAGCAATTGTCTCTCCATCTCTCTATGCATTACTCTTTCTCTCTTTGGAAAAAAAAAAAATTTTTTTTTCCTACTCCACCTTATGCTTTCACATTTGATCTATCAAATGATCTCATGTGGGGTTGTGTTGCGGTTTGCGCATACAAATACAGTTTTGAAGGTTCATCAAAATTATGATTGTGTGATTCCTACTTGTAATTCATTGACATTATGTCGCGCACATTGTCATTTCAGCTGTTTTGTTTTGGAAATTGAATTTCGAGTTTTTTCTTTTTTACAAAAAAAAAGGAAAAGCTCGAACCAAAATGGAAAAAAGGCTGACAGAAAATCGTTTTGGTCTGTCCGACAACGAGAAAAGCTGGGAAGAGGACTGCTGTTTCAACACAAATCAAATTGGTATGGGAAGTTTGTTTCACATGGGAGGTTCGTAGGACAATAAACTTATAAAAAGGTTTTTTTTATTATTATAATCTGCATGTGATTAGTTTCCGTCAACTTGGCTTGTTCTAATAGACTTTTATTGAAAATGGGCAAATCAATTTGATAAAGTTCTTTGTTTGTTTTCATGTTTTCAATGAAAGAATAACAGCGGGAAATCCATCAATTAGAGATTTGTCTTGGAGGAAGACAAGAAGTGAAGTATGGCTTATGAGGAGAGAAAAGAACAAAAATGACTTAGAAGGGCAAAAAAGAATAATTGAAGAATGAAGGAATTGAGAGAGAGAGAGAGAGAAAGAGAGAGAGAGCAAAACAGAGAGAGACATACACACAGAAAAGTAGGAGGGGGCAACGATCAAACGAATAACAAACAAACGTGAACGAATATGTCGCGAAACAGAGCAATGAGACAGAAAGACGAACGAGGGATGAAGGGTTCGATAGCTGAGTAGGGCAACATGGCCCCAAGGAATTCAACCCCAAATTGATTTGAATAAAAAAAAAGAAATTAATAACAGAATATCAAAGAGTGAGATACAGAGAGAGAGAGAGAGGTGGGGGGGGGGGGGGAGATGAGAGAAAGACATAGCGATATGGCTGAGGAAGGAGGTGCGTGAAATGAAAAGCAAAATCTAATGTTCTTCTTTGGAAAGCATTGTATTGGTGATTCTATCAAATGCAAAGCCCAAAAGTCAGTTTGAGCATACGCTACGAAAAGCAAAATGATAACCTAATAAAGAGAAAGAGAGAGAGAGAATAAGAGAAGAAGAAGAGTCAGAGAGAGAGAGAGAGAGAGAGAGAACAAAAAACGTATTGTCTTTTCAATAATTAAACTTTCACCGGATTTGTATTAGACCTATTCATTATATGATCAATTGAGCATATTATGAAAAACATTTATAAAAATTGAAAACATTTTCGTCAATTACAAGGATATGCGCAAGAAAATGAAATTAATACGAATAAGCATTGTATAAGAAAAGTTAATAAACGAGAACATTCATATTATTGTTATTATCTCTCTCTCTCTGTCTCTCTCTCTCTCTCTCTATCTGACTCTCTATGTTTCTCATCCTCATCACTCTTTACTCCACTCCCTCCCTTCATCACTCTCCTTTCCTCTTTGTAAATATATAAAAATATTTTACTAATGAATTCTATAGAATCTCTTCCCGAAAACTTTGTTTTCTTCTCTTTTAGAGGTAGATGTCACAAGGAATTTTTTATTTCAAACCCCCTCTTCTTCCATCTCATCCTCTCTTCCCTACTTCTCACCATTCCTTTCTATTTTCTCTTTCTATTCGTGACGTCACAACAACAATGTCTGGAAATGAAATTAAAAATATGTCGAAACAATTCCAAAAGCTCATTAGCATATATCACACGATTTCACGTGTAACACGCGTGAACCAGGCCTTCATTCGTGTAAAACGCTAAAATACATTCGGTTGCATTCACATATCTCTCTCCCACTCACATTTCATTAGAATGGTTATGATATATAACAGAATAATAAAAAGAAATGATCAAACTTCCATGAAAATGGTAGAATGTATGGTTGGGGAATAGAGAGTACAAACTACATGTACTGTTTCATTTCTCATCAAAATGGACTATTTTTGTAATAATCTTTGGCTGACGTCGATGGTAAGCCTAATGCGAATCATATTTGTTAGAGAACAACCGAGCAAAACGAACAAGAAACAGTCTGTGGTCAGTGTTGCTCAATAACAAAACTTTCAAGAAGTTAATTAATTCAATTCTTTCATTCTGCAAGTTCTTTTCTTTCAGTATCCGATAATCTGTTTGCTTGTTTACGAAATTCAAATCCCTAGAATAGGAAACAGCTAAACTCCAATCATTACAGAATGCTCTCTGCTCTTCGAAAAGCATGTAAGTCCTTTAATTTTTCATTTTATTCTATTTACAAACAGCTTTTTATAAATATTCTTTTCAAATTCTCAGAATGTTAGTGGAACTCGTGTACCATCTCAGTAAAGTTTTGTGCAATCAGTCGCAAAGATTCAGGTCTTTCCGGTATATTCTGTATTGTACCAAGAGCTTTAGCCAGCCAAGTAGCAATCACATGACAACACGTGTATTCTTTTTCATTTTCGATAACATCTTCCTGGAAGATATTGGTTAAGTCGATATAAGATAAGTGTGACGTACTTGGAAGCGCTTACAACAACAAAAGTTGACGTCGGGCATTATGAAACATGTTTTCTGAACTGTCGGGGAAAAGATCACCTAAACACACATCACAATTATGAACATGTAAACTAATAAACCTCGTAAAAGGATAAACCATCGATTTTTGCTTCAGAGGTTTCTTGTATATCAGAACATTCTTTCTTTACCTTCATCTCCATCCCTTCTTCCTTGACGTGGACCTCTGGATCGTCCTTAATACACTGCGTCAGCTGATATGCTGTGCAATTGTACCGGTGTGTTGTCCGCATTTTCGCAGAAGATGTCAAAGCTGTCATTGTTTTCGGATTTTATATTGGCTTCTCCTAAGATCTTCAAAAGCAACTAATCCGAATTGTCGAATGAACACTCACAAGCAGATTCTCTAGGTTATCAGGCATGTCATCCTTGTCATTATCTGAACAAGATAGTAATTTGAATGAGCAAGTATGCAGCACTTCATTTCTGTATGTTCCATGCAATAGAACGGTTGTGCTTACTAACCTTCCTCTTTGGTGGCTTCATCGTCCAATAAGTCATCCAAAGCTAAGGGATCTATAATATCCATCTAGAATGATAGACAATACATTTACGAGATAGTGTTCAACTACCATTTCTTTAGAGTTCTTACGAGCAGTTTCTTCCGTCTTAAACTATAAGTTAGTTTCAATTGATAGTAGTGATAACCTTTGGAACTTCCACAGATGCTTTCTCATCGTAATGATATGTTACCCCGCAGGATTCAGCTATAGCTAAACCATCGATCACCACTTCATCTCCGAGCAGGGCTGCCAAGGAAGAAAGATAATCCATGAACTCAATTGACCCTCAAGAAATCATTCTCAAACAGTTAGGACATGGTGAGGAACCGTCTTTGGCGTCATTCAAACAGTAGAGCTTACTGAGTATTTCTTTGAGGATTACGGATATTTGAGAAGGCAAGCGAAGTCTTCGGTTCATTTCTTTGGGCAAGCGAGTGATTTAACCCTGTGTGGGAATATTTATGTATAAAAATAGAAATAAATTATCTACTTCAATGTCGTAATACTTAATAATGCAAATGATTCATTCAAATAGTGATTCGCATGAACAGGACAAAGAAAAGCGGCTGAGTTTACGAAATACCAAATCAAATGTTAATCATAATAAATAAAACCCAAAAAGGTAGTGCAAAGGCCACACGTTTCTTCTATGAGCAAAAATGCTGCAACTTAAAACTTCTTACAAACACAAGCTATGCGTAAATGGTACATTGATTTAGATAATATCAGATGCTACAGTCACCAGTTTTCCTTTTTGAATTACAGTCTTGAACTGTTCGGGAACAGCCATCTCAGTCTGAAAAGAAACATTTCTTCAATCAGTTCATACATAGATAATCCTACGAATTCGCCATCAGCAGCTGGGATGAGAATATTCATTTCACTGGATTTACTGGTGACAATTTCAGCTTCAAGTGATGCTTCACTAAGGTATACTTGACATCCATCAGTTTTCTGGATGGAAAGAGTAGGCATCTCGCCGAGAGTTTGGATTTGAACGCTCTGACAGTTGATTGTTTCACACTGAGCAACCAATGCGTCGAAGACGATAGATGTCTTCTTGCAGCCGTCTAAGGTGATGGAATTTAATTTACCCTTGACCTATGAAGAATGAATATATGTCTCAGCTCAGTTTATCGAGCTTACTTGAATAACACAGTTTTCGCATTTGTACACATACATGGTCTGTTTCTTATCATCAATATTGATGACAATGTCCCTGTTATTTACTTGATACTCCTGGAAAACAAACAGTTTTACTGAACGACATTTCATGTGGACTAACGATATTCCATTGCTTAGCGTTTTGCAACTCAATCTTTGGTGGTCTGACTACTGGCTTAGCAGCTGGAGAGGCTGACTTAGCGGGGGAAGCTCCTACTCCACCGGAAACTGTTGACTGAAAAAAAAGTATTATGTTGTTATGTCGAAGTAAATACTGACGGTTGCTCGGAGATTAGGGTTCTTATGAGTCTGCATATCAGCTGTCACCTTCTTCAGTTTAGAAGTGATAGCCTCTCCCTTGTTAAGATCAGCGAAAAGAGCGTCTCTTCCAGCCTTATCATCAGTAGATTTAGAAGCAATTCCAGCCATAAGATCTAGAACGATTCAGATGACGGCAAAAAAAAATGGCCGCACGTACTAGTTGGTGGTGGTGGAGGAGGAGGAGGACCACCAGCAGGTGGTGGAGGAGGTGCCGTTTTAGGAACAGCAGAGCCACTTGGAGCTGATCCCTATAAAACAAAACTTATAACCAGGTTTCGTGAAAGAAATTACCGGAGCGCTGTTCCACACAAGCCCAGTAGTATGTGTTTGCCGAACAAACTGATACAAAGACTCCAAGAGTTGTTTGAAACTTTTCACCCACTCTATTTGTTTTGGATTGGTATCCTAATTAAGAAACTTTTGAGAAGGAGTAGAGTTACTAGAACCTTGAATGTTTTCAGAATTCTGTTCAGATAATACATTGAAGCTTCGATTGTGGATTGCACATGAGGGGCAGGAGTTTTTGGAACGGTAACGAAACCAAGAGACGTGACTCCTTCCGCTACGGCACACAAATTATTGTGGACAGGAGAAGAACGGGCAGCATCCTTCAAGGTCAACTTTTTTTAAAAAGCATGAGCCATATTAACTTACTCTCAAGCTATTAATTTCTCCTAAGATTTTCATCATTGGAGCTAAAAGTTTCTCTTTTTCTTCATTGGAAGGTTCAGCCTTGCCAGCGGCAGTCCACAAGAACGTTTTCAACTCGTCGAAAATGGCAGTAACTTTGCCACTCTTAAAACAAAATGTAAAAGTGAAGAAAGAAGAAAAAATACCATTTTAGCCACGTCTCCACCAATTTCGTTGGAAATTTTTCCAAAAGCAGAAAGAGGTTCTTCCATGGCATCTTCGTATTGTCTGACATGTGGAGGAGCTTCAGATGGGCCAGCAGATGAGAGACCTGAAACAACTTGATATAAAACAATAATTCAAACTTGAAATGAAATGAAAGCTTTTCCAAGACCCAGGTCTCACCATATTCGCTTCTCAAACGTTCCATAATATCTGAGTCACATTGGAAAACAACACGTTTTTGAGGACGAGAAACATCATGATTTTTGACTAAAATTCCGGGGGGTTGAGAGATTGGAACTGGCTGAATTGCTCGATAAGGCACGATATTTCCATTTCGAGAATTCCACTTATGATTGTTGTTCTCAGTTTCAGAATCATTGTCATAGTTCGAAATAGGAGAACCCAAACTTCGGGGAGTTGGAACCGAATTGGTTGGGCTGAAGTTCGACAATCGTTGATTACCGATATCATGAATGGGTGAAGTAATATTATTTCGTTCGTAATTTATAGGTGAAAACTCGCGTTTCCTTACTGCAGGATAATTTATTGAAGTTTGGTTTGTTGTTTCTAACGAGACTGACGGAGAGTTTGGACGAGACACCACAACAAAAGATCTTTCCTTTTTCTGAATGGGAGGCGCTGTACCACAATCAACAGATTTGAAACTTCCAGCTGATACAGGAGTTGCGTCGTTGATAAAACCGTTGATGCGATTATGACCTGGGAACACTTTGGAAGAAACAGGCGCATAAAAAGAATCTCTTTTTCTCGTATCATCTTCTCGAGTATTTCCGATTGCAACTTGGGTCTTGTATGAATGCACAGGCGTGTTCTCCTTTACGATGTAAGTTGAATCCGGAAAACTAATGTCTCCGAATTCAGATCGCGAAGACTTTTCGCGGTTGAAATCCGTGACACTGTGCACTCTAGGGAGCCGAGTAAGAGATGGTTCAACTGACTCTGAGTAACGCTGAGGAGTCTGGCCGAAAAAGCCAGCATATCTGTCTCGAAACTCTTCGGGTTTCTCTGCCTGGCCAAGTGGAGAAGAGGGATGACTTTCGGAAAAAAATCGCTTATAGCCATCAGCTGCAGAAAATGCGGGATAAGAAGGTGCAGGAATTTGAGCAGGCCTGGCTGTGATAGGAGAAGTTACTTTCTGTTCATCTGGTATCGCATTCGGAGCGTATATTTTGAGAATTCGATCGTCGTCAAGTTTGATAGGAACTATGGTTTGGCCAGTTTTGAATGAATCGCCTAGATTGAAAGGAAATGATTCTCCAATGTTTCCGTTATAGTCGGATCTCTGAGGTCTTGGATCCATATTGATGGGTGGTGGAGGATTAGTCATCCAATTGGGATCCGTAAGAGAAGTGCGATCATCCATTTGCCTAAACGGCGGCATACTGAGCCGATTAAAGTTTGATTGCTGCTGATGATGTTCATCATAAGTAGGATTAAAAGTGAATCTAGAAAACTTATCGTCCCTAACTGGCGGTCCAATAGGAATTGACCGACTGTAGTCAAGTACAGATTCGGATTTTGTTTTGAACAACGGTGTTGGTGTTGAACTTGACGAAAAAGTACGATTGATAGGTACTTCCCGTTTCACAAAGTCTTCATGAGTCGATCTACTCAGAGGTTCTTCTCGGTAAAAGGGAGGAGGAGAATGTACAAACGTAGAACTCTCCATTGGTTTTGATAGAGTCCGCTCTATTTCTTCTTTTTGACGACGTAACTTCTCTAAGAACTCTTCTCCAGTGATATTTTTTGGAGTATCCATATTTTGGAAGCCATTGGACATGTGGAAATTGCCAGGTTGATAAACACTTCGTTGTGGAGAAGCAGCTCGTGATGAGTATGCGCTGTGTTGCTCTTGATAATGATCAACTTGAGGACCAACGCTCCCAAATCTGCAGGACCTTACCGAAGAGTTTTGAAACTTCGAATCATCCGGTGGTGATGTAAGGTTAGAGGGAAAATGATGATTGAAATTGGATTGATGAGAGTATTGGTTTGGAGGAGAAAAATCGTTATATAATAATGAATTGGGAGTGAGGGAAGAAACACTTCCGAAACGCCGGGAACCAGATAGGCTGGAGTTTACAGGCCGGTAGCCCGTAGGATACTTGGTAAAAGGTCTAGGAGTATTGAGATAGAGAGAATCCATTCCCGATAGTGGTTTATCACAGAGTAGAAATAACAAAAATTAACAAAGAACTCGCACAACCATCATTACATAGAAAGCAAAGCGATTTAAGCTGAAAATGGGAAAATTTTGAGAAAATAAGTTATAAAAATAAGAAAACGAAATTAGGCAGAATGAGAAATCAATAGAACGTAGGAAGAAGAGCTCCAGGAAAGACTCAATGGTCCATAGGAGCTTGAGAGAGGCGAAGGGCAACTGTTGCTCTTCTCGCAGTGTACGGCGAGGAAGCAAATTATTATAGAAAAGATATCTTTGTGGTGAGTTTCTCACGAAATAATGAGTGTGTTCAATTAGTGAATGAACCTCATGTTCCAAATGGCCATGAAAGGATAACCTTATCTTATGGCCACCTGTTTCAATCAGTCAAGCAGAAAACACTAGGGATAACGCGTCCTTTACATTCGAAGTAACTATATGGTCTTCTGATGTGGATGCGAAAGAACGGTATTAAAGACTTACTTCGTACAACTAAACCAGGTGGGTTCTTCAACTTTAAGTGTATTGTTGCAGAAGACGTGAATATAAGTTGCGCACATTTGTCAGGAATCCGTTGAAGTTTTAAATGTTGGGAGAGACCCTGTATTGTCTCACACATAACGACGTAATAAGAAAAAGCGGAGAAGCAGTCAAGATAGTCCCAAAACGAGTGAATGCTGTCTAATTCCAAACACCGCTCAAAAATAAACAAGAAACTAGTTTGAGGTATATTAAAACAAGCTGGACAAACGGCACCTTGTCCTACTGGGGACTAAAACCCAAGACAAATGGCGAGGTAAAAAGGAAACTCACTAGGTAGTCGGAACGTGGGTAACCTGGTCAAAATACGATCTTTACTTGAAATTCGCGTTCTTAAGGACATTGCTCGTATGTTACAAAGATTGCAAGCCACGAACGCATCATTCAACGAAAGAAATCATCTATTTCTCATGTTCGTCATCACTTTTGTCATAAACAAAAAAAAGGGAAAAGAAGCAAAGTAATAAGTCCGAAAAACTTTCTTTAATAAAACTGTTAACTAACCAGTCAGATTAGCAGGCTTAGGAGCCAATGGAGGCTTAGAAGCAGCAAGGCTTTCGAGCTTCGTCGTCGCAACTTCCAGGCGTTGCAAGAACTTTTCGAGTTTGTCTTCCATTCTACAAACGAAAGCTATTAAGCGAGACAGTAAAACGATCCGAACGAATGAGATGAGAGCGAAGCTTACAGCAATACATTGAAAGCAATATTGACAAATTCAAACTTCATATGTATCAAGAATAAGATGGTATTTAAAAGAAAAACAGCCTAAAAATCAACTGATAGACGACGATAAGTCAGCTTATCGTCCCTCAAGATTATGTGAAGAGAAAGAACAACGTTTACGAATCGAGCAGTGAATTGCCTACAGAGCGAATAAACAAAAATAGATTCAAAAAAGCGACTTTTGCGAATTGAGCAGCGAATTGACTACAGAGCGAATAAACAAAAATAAATTGAATTCTGCTCATATAAAATTAAAAAAAAAGATATGTAAGACTGTTTAGATGTTGTTAAGCCAAAATAAAAGATCACAGAGCACCTGATTGTTAAGTTAAGAGACAGCTGTATCTTCAATAAATGACGCATTGTGGGGGAGGTCACCAGTCACCAGTACTGTCGATCGATATGGAGCAGAGCGATCGACAGCCGTCTTTCGTCCTCTACTTGAGAAATGTGGCGTCTCCTCCATATGTTGAAAGAGATTCGAAGGTTCTTATGTTTTCACTGGCATGATTTTGATCATACTACGAGAAGAAAAGTTTTCTCTTGTATCTGCTACAACACAGCGATTGCTAATCAAAACATGTGGCATCGTCTGTTCAGTACAAATGATGAATACTGCACAAATACCACGGTAGAGCTAAGTTTATGAGAAAACGAGGAAACCTTGACTTCATCTAGAACATTCGACACACAAAAACAAGTGAGGTTAGTCGAAGAAAATTGACACAGCAATTACGCGCACGGAAGATGAGTCAAGGAAAAGAAGAAAACCAACCGTTCTCCGAGATCACAATTTCAAAATTGAAACACACGCCGAACGGTCGGTCTGTTTGTCGTACGCGATAGACTCGACTGAAATATTTTTTGCTTTTTTGTGACCGACTTGGTTATTTCTATTAAGAGAACAACGATTAAAGCAGTTTATTGAATAGTACAAGTGATTCGCATACAACACAATTTTATGATTCATGCGTGATAATGACAATTAGAGATCAAACTCAACTTCAACGGCGTATTTCATTTTAACCTGTTTAGTATCGTAAACAACGTATTCATTGTAAAGTAGTGAGTATTTTCCGTCTCCTTCACGTTTCATAGGCTTTCCGCAAGGAACAATCAAGCCATCATCCCTGTAATCATTAATCTATTTTAAAAATTGAAATTCTCTTACATAGTGATATGTTGAGCTGCGTTGGGGATTGTGGATCCTTCTCCTAATGTACTATGAGATCCAGCAGGAAGTTTATTCGCATTGTAATCAGCGTCTCGCAATGGTCTGGGATTTCCTAATGCTACCTCAATATTCATACCGCTCAAGAATTCATTTTTCATCAAATTTTATTACCTCACTCAGAAGAAGTACTCCAGGTTTGCCGGGGGCAGGATAACAGTAGTTACCGGACTTACTAGCCATATCAGCAAAGTAAACTCCTTTTCCGAACATATAACCTATAGCAAACTCAAATTATAAAACCGTATGAAAACCTAAGTATACCGCATGTTGGAGCTTCAGGAGGAGCAATGCGTAAACCCTTTGAAAGAATTCCATAAATGTTAGTAAGTCTCGATCCATGCCATAATAGTTTTCTACAAGAGAGAATCGGTTTTGATCACCACATTGTTGATTTCATACCGATTATCCAAGTCAGATTTGAACTGTTCTTCTTCGTCATTCCTTCTTACTTTGAAGATGTTAATGATATTCATAGCATACATATGAGTTGAAGCGTGATTAGTTTTCAAATAATCCTCGACAATCTGAAGGAAAAATTATTGTTTGAATTGCTAAATCAGCAACGACCTTATACTCATCACTGAAGTTATCAATTGGAGTGAGATCACATTCCATATTATCGTAGAAGCGATCACATGGATCTCGTCTGAAATGGAGTGAAGTATTTTCATGATTCACATCTCTTCACACACCTATCGTTCTTGACTTTTCCTGTTCCGAGGGTACGAATTGCAATCTCAATTTCTTCTAAGAACTCAAGGAGTTCATTTTCTTTCCTGATTTGTTCAACGGTTTTAATAAGAGGGGGCTGACGGAACCTTAACGTATGGGATTCAGCATGAAGCTATGTAAACACCTCTTACCCAAAGTTATGAGGAATCTTGGTGTAGTATTCATTAACTGTATCGGCGAACTCCCTCGAGAAGTTCTTTTTCGAGACAAACTCTTCAATTTCCGATAAAAGCCGATTTCCTTCGGATATTTGCTGTTTAGTTAATTTGCCTAAAGAAGATGATCAAGCGTTAGGTATAAAACGAATCGAACCAAGAGGTGCTCGAGCAGAGTCATACTCCATCTGTGTTGCAGCTTCCTCCATTGCCTGAGTGTTGCATATGAGTCTTATGAAATTGCGAACACGCAAGTCCAGCTTTGATTCCTCCTATAAAAATATGAGAATTCAACTCTTCTTGTAATCGAATCATACACAAGGTAAATCATCTTCCATTTCATTTCCCTCTTCTTCCGTTTCTTTCTCCTCTTTCTTGACATCATCATCTTTAGACATTCCAGCAACATTGTAGTCCATCTGACAAAGGCTTGAAATATGGAAAATCTGATAATTCCGCAACAAACTTCAATCAAAGTGTATTTGCCAGGAACTCTTTCGAAATCATTTCTTTCAGACCATTCGTTATAAGTTTTATCGTGGAACTTCTTGCAGAAACATGCTTTTGCTTCCTCCAAGTCAGATCCGAAATTAAATAAATTGTCTTGTCCACGGTACCCAACTCTACCCCAACGGAACCATACGCTCAAATAATGATACTGACGACGAAGATGGAATTACTCTTACCTATAGTTCTTGGATTTGTCGTCTTCCAGCAGTTGCAAGATATAGAACTTGTTATTATTTTGAGCAATATTAGTTTGATTGAGCATTGCATCCCACACTACATTTCCTTCATCAAGAACATGTGCAACATCAACCTTTTCTGTGCATTCCGGATCCACAGGAGCTCGGCCTTTAATAAGGAGCACACGCTTCGTACTCTTGTAAAAGTCAGATTTGCTTTTGATGGATTCTGAAATGGTCGTGTCCGATGTATGATACTGCTTTGTTCAGACGAACTATTAGGCTTGCTCTTCGATGTTTTCTCAAGTTTCATAGATTTATGAGGCTTACTATCTTCGTTATCAGAGAGAACCTAGATATGATTGATTACTGATTAGTCATTTCTAGACATACTTCATCTTTAACTTCTGTCTTGTAGTCCACACTCTTGGCAGATCTTTTAGTGAGCCCCCTTGTTCTTTCTGCTGGTACTGTTGGAAACGAGGCAATAGCCGATCCTGCAGTGCATTCTTGTCTACGTAACCGCTGTAATGAGAATATCTCAATGAATCTCAGTTCCAATATTACTTTTTTCCCTCCTTCAGTATTCGTCATTTCCATGGTCACTAGGTTCACTTCATACTTCTGTTCCCCGAATGTGATATTGAACGTTTCTTGACCATCCGCCTTAATATATCTTTTACAAAACAATTCATCTAACTAGTGCAGACTTTTTGCCTTTCCATTTCTAACTGAATATCTTTTGGCAAACAAATGTACTGTCTTCCTCTCATGTACTCCCAAACTACGTTTTCTGAATACCATAATAGCTCATATATGATATTCATAGCAAAGTGAACCTTCTGAACTTAGAACTAGACTGCATCTAATGTTTCTACGGAATGATGAGACCATATTGATTTGCTTCATTGCTTTGATGTCAATATCTATCGGAGCATCTTCTACGACTATTGAGACCAGCTCGTTCGAGCTACAACTCCCTGATGGTGAACATATGATACCGTCACACTAACTTGTTAATTTTATTAATAATTTCCTCAGTATATCGGAGCCATTCCCCTCTTCTGAGCTCGTAATCCCACACAACGCTATACGAGCCTGAAGTTGTTCGTTTGACGATGGAACCTTATCCATATTTCTAACTTTTTTTCTCAACGATATCCCCGGCGCGGGCAGGAACATTCTCCTTGTCTTCGATCATACTTCGAAAATTCGATCTGAGTAGAATTTAGAAAACACATATCACAACATCCAGATATTGGAAAAACCTCGACAATGAAGAATTTTCAATGATTTTATCACATTCACTCCAAACCGTAAAAAAATACTCACAGAAGTTGTATTAAGAAAGGGTAAAACTACATAAAACAAAAGTTATTAAATTATACTTCTCAAACGAGTAGATAATAGAATAATCCGACTATCACAGCCACCAAAACAGGCATGACCATTCCTTCCAAAGGATTCGAACCGCTCCTATAATAAGCATGTCATGAAGAAGTATTGAAAATGAAACAATGAAATTACTTTTGGTTACTTCCATCAGAGCTTCCTTTACTTCGTTTGTCATAACTGTACAACTGATGATCAGCCTTGAACCGATTGAGTAACTTGAAAAAAACTCAACAAGAAGATACCTGCTCGAGAGATCCAAGCAAATATTCTTCCTTCATGGATCTGGCATCAGAAGAATGTCCGATGTCTTCGAAAGCTTCGGTAGCATCTTGTCCAGCAAGCTCTAAGAGAACTTCACAACCTCCTGGATGCTGGAAAGCAGTAATTGGAAGAAAGACAATTAAAAAATGTAATACTTCATCAAGGAACTTAGTAACATCATAGACTTTGTTGCCAATAATGATCCAGCAAGACTTGCTGTTATTGTGGCTTGCAACTTGGCTTCTCAAAAATTCTTCACTCATGCTGAATCTAAATGAAGGAATGAGATATTAATAAGAATCGCAGATATATAAATGAGCTTAGAAACACTCAAAAAAGATAGAAAACAGACAAACATTGTCAATTTTTAATCAATTTGTAGGGGGAGGAGTGAAGGAGAGACTACACTCAAGTTTGGTGAGGTGAGATTGCGAAGGTCAGACTGGTTTACTGGAGGGAGAAAGAACGGGAAAGAAAGAGAAAAATAAGTAAATGAGAAAATACAGTGAGAATACAAAACATACGAAGACACACGTGTAGTGTGGAGTAGAAAATCATGAAAATGATAAGAAAACTTTCATATTTGGAGTGTATATTACGCGCAATAGATAACAAGATCAGCACAATAGGGCACAATGTGTAACCAAGGAAAACGAATGGAACATCATGAACTCGTTTACTCAGCGTTCTTCTCTTTGACTTTTTGCAAAGCTCTCTCGAAAGTCATTGACTGCGGGAAAAATTCTGAATTCAAGAAAATGACACAATCGAGAAAAAGCAGTTGTTATTATTTTCAAACAAACCATGTAAATAACAGAGATCGTCATTTTCACATACGTATGAGGCTAGTTCGTCGTAATCGATGTTATTTCCATACTGGGCATTAACGCCTTTCACCAGATCGTCCACGAACAATTCCTAAATTCAAAATCTTATCAAGAACCAATCGGAAGGTACATCGCCTGTTGTTAGATTTCACGATAAGATGGTTGGGTTCAAGAATGAATCTATCGAAACTCACACAAGCCTTAGCGAAAGCGAATAATCCATCGCCTGAAGGTGGAAGACTGTCGTTCACGCTCAGAATTAAATTTTTTATTCTTGCCAGAGGAATCACAGCCTGAGAACTATCTTCAGGTTCCTGTCCATCCCCGTCTTCTGTTTTCATCTTAAAGGAAAAAACAAATCAGCCACATCAAGCACACGAGAGTTCGGTAAATTTCTGACAAAACAAACACAGAGAACAACAGCAGAGATTGCCAAAAACAGTCTTTTGACAGAACATTTTATTTTATTGAGATCAGCGATGGTGAATGTACAGAAGGGAATATGATTTAACAGTGGGCGCAAAATTTTTTGTCCAACAGCGCACGTCCTAATTAATATAAACTGAAAACAAACTAGTACAACAAGTACTAAAGAGATTTGGAAGGAAAAAAACATTGTAGGGAAATGCTTCACTTGTTAGTTTAATCTCTTTTTTCTGATTTAATTTCATGAATTTCTGTAACTTCTTCTTCCAAAATGGCACTGCCAAATTCAGAATGTCCGTCATTCTGCAAGATAACACTGTTATATGAGTCAATCAAGAAATGACTTACATGGTCTGGGGGATTGTTCATTAATTCTTCATACATAGTGTCATCTATAAACATTCAATACTACTTTCAACTTGGTTTGTTCTCACCTTCCAAAGACGCTTGAACAGTAGCTTCCTTGACGATAGTTACAGACCATGGTCGTTTATTAGTAGAGAATGATATGACATTGAACTGTATGAGCAACTGAAAAACAAATTGGAACACTGAATATGATCTGTGATTGGCTTTACCCCTTGATTTGTTACGGTAATTCGATCACCTACGTTCACCTCTCCTCTCTCAAACATTTGTGATAACACCGAAGCATTGCCCTCGTCTAAATCCATATTAGGGTTTCCATCTACATCCAAAAACATAATGGCACAGTTTTCAATTTCTCTACTAGGTGACTGCTGTAAAGTAAAAATCAAGTTATTGAGTATTCCACAAGTTACAAACTTGTACAGGTTCATGTCTTTCCAGTTGAGGAGGTGGCTCCAGCACATCATCTTCGTCCTGATCTTCCAAATATTCCACCAAGTATTCCTCTCGCCTTTCTATAGTAACGTCTTAGAAAACAGCACACTAGAAAACCAAACCAAAATTTCTTTCATCGTTAACTATTTGGATCTCTGGATTCTGAGAGATAGGTTCAGAAGGATCTAACCCATGAGCATTTTGCACATGCCTATCCAAGGACTTCTTCCCGTAGAAAATAACGCCTATTACAAGAAGTTCGTTGGTGGACTGATTGAGTGGGCTCTTACCACAAACAGGACAAGCTTCAGCGCCAGGAACTCCATGACGTGGAGTTAATAGCTGAGGAGGGGGAGGTCCACCATGACCAGGGTACTTGAACATTTCCTTCCTGACCTTAGTGTCGTTATTAGTTTTAGGATGTCTCTCTCTAATAAGTCGCAATGTCTAAATATAAAACATTTCTATTGAACCTTACATATGCTAACCTCTGGTTTCATTTGAGGCGATAACTTCACTTCCTTATAAGCCAGATTCCTAACTGCTCTTCGCAATGACGGAGCGTCAACCTCAAATATGAACAATAATGTGTTCTCAAAACATGCCTCGACTTACGTTCTCCCTGATTTCAGACTGAATGAACGTTTTCGTGTATGGGCAACTCCGACGATAGTGATAAAGTAAATTGTAATCATATTTGAATCTTGAACAGAAAGGTTGGACAAGATAAGATATCCAAGATTACCTATTCCCACATAGAACACAATGATGGCTACCAAAAGATGCATGAAACCCAGCTATATGTCGTTCAAGCCTTCCTACATTAGCGAAAGTTCTAAATCATTTGATGAACATGATAAAGGATGAGAGATAACCTAAAACATTCTGGACATTGTAAACCTAAACTGCCTGGGCCTCCTACACGCCACTTTTCTCTATTTTCTTGTCCTATCAGAGCCATAGAACCCTCAAGAACCCCTTCCATGTCTTCATCAAAATCATCAGCAAAAACAACAGCCTGTACAACCGAGATGAAACAAATCTTAAAAGAAATATGTTTACTTGATCAGTGTTCTCCCAATTAGACTGTCTCTGGTTGACATCAACAGCAGCAGTATCATCATATCGATCCATAATCATACGCTACAAGTTAGGAACTATTAAAAAAAAGCTACAGAACTCTTAATCCCACATTTGCTTCGTCGTTTCCACCAACTTCTCGGTTGTGGTTAGTATGTTCACCGAAGTCTTCTGAAAAGTATATATCCTTATTAATGAATTGAGATGTTTGTTACGTTTAGGTTGCACCAATCGATCCAATTGAATGGTAACGGCTCGTTTGAGTAAATCTGCAACAACATGCCTAAGCTCATTGTCAGTTAATAACATTGCGTTGTTCATTGTATTCGCTTGTATCTCAGGACATCCCGATTTCCAATGTTTAATTAGATTACAATGTTGTCTGGAACACACAGCATCATAAAACAAGTAAGACCGATTCTACCGAAATCCTGTGCCACATAGATCACATACGTAACCTCCTGTAACAGCTCTTTCGTCAGGCAGCCCTTCTCCTTGGTGCAGAGCCAGGTGTTTTGGCATGTGATTGGTGTACACGACAATCCCACAAGCTCGACAAGAACTTCCTCTTTTACCTAATTAATGAAAGTTATAACTCGGCAAATAATAGCCTGAGTACCTAAAGGGTTGGAAGGCATCTCCAATCGAGAAAGGGGACCGGATTGGAACAGAACTGATTTAGATACACCAATGTCAACAGGTCCGAAATCTGCCTTCTTCTTAACAACTTCATCGACTAATTGCCTAAGAGTTGCTACATCCATCTCCTAAACGAACAATGAAGAGATGAAGAAAGTAAGTGTTCATACGTTGCGTTGCAGAGTTGGAATAAGCTCATCAAGATCTTTACAAGTTTTCCTCCAATGATAAAATAAATTATACTCGTATTTATATGTTTTAGCACAGAGCGGACATAAAAATGACCCGAATACCTGTTATAAAGCCATTTGCAAAATGCCAAACGTTTTGAATACCTGATGAACAGATAAATGCCGCTCTAACCTAGCAGTATTTACAAAAGAAGCTCCACACTCCGGGCATTTACAATTCCCATACTGTCTATTTTTACGAGCTTTCAATCCTTCAATACATTAGGGTAAATGTGTTCTTGTGTTTATCTTCATACCCTGAGGGATATGAACCAGATTTCTACTTTGATACACTGGTTCTAAACTTGATGCTCTTATAGGTGAGTAATGAATTTGATCCAATTGATCTTCCTCTACATATTCAACAGACATCTCTTAAGCAAATGTCAAAACCCTCATTAGTGTTAGTTTGAATACCGTTTCCATCCCCATCCTCCATTAATACAAACATTTCGCCATTAGCATCCTGGAACTTGTCATTTCAAAACAAAAATTGGAAACAAATTTCACTCTTTGAACGATTCCTGCCGACTCCTGAATAATTTGTAATTCTTCATCATCATCAGCGTTGTTTTCAACCTGCGAAAGTAAAATAAAATATTAATAAGAGCCAATACTTACGTGAACCTCAGAATTTGGCTCATTCCTTAATGAATTATAACTAGAGCGTCTTATTTTGCTATTAGTGAATTCATCCTCATCATTTACTACTTCCCGAACGAGTCTGGAAGGTCCTGGCCGATCTACAAAACTTCTTTCGTTGCCATTCCCACCATTATCTGAATATTATAATAGTTTGCACGATGTTGGCTTTGAGCTTTTAATATTTTGTGGCATCTCCGGAGATAAATTTTAGACTTCTTACTTTAATTTCAAATATGAATTCAAACATCTTACCCATATCCAAATTCTGAAATTTCGCGGGTTCTTCAGGAATCAGGAAATGCCTGCCGGTCAGGGTACAGCAATTTTAAAACAGAAAATTGGTCCTAGTTGGACACGCCTGCTGTTCACACAGCTACGGTAGTTGCAACATGCCGCACGGTTGTTCTGAATAGCAATTTGTAAACCACGCTACCTTCAATTTGAATTTTGACCTTTTATTTTTTTAATAATTTTTTTTCTCGGAAAAAAAAATTGAAGTAATCAAAATTTTAAAATATATGAAACAATCACAAAACATAGAAATAAGTCATAGATGCAAACGCACAGAATTGAACGATTACTCAACTCATGTTTTCTCCTTTTTTATCGGTTTTGCGTGGGCTGATCATCCTGAGCTTTCATATTAGTTTCATCATTTTCAGGTAACCTCCTTTCGGTACGAGTGGTGGCTCGGGATTGGAAGGTTTTTTTTATTTGTTTTAGCATCTGCTCAAGATTAAAATATATATAAAAATATATATAAACCACCATGTCCACAAATCAAGGTTTGCTTTTTTTTTGTAATTGATTCATTATTTTTTTATGTAGATCCCAACGTACAGCCAGTGATGATGTATCCACAAGCAGGTTATGCAGGATATCAGACGGGAAATAATAATGTAGGAGGGACATGGAACCCACAGCAACCTCAAGTTCGAATTTTATGTATTGCTTAACTATTCATTCCTGTTTAGACTATGCATTACCCCGTTCCTTTTCACGGTGAAGTAAACTCTTATGGTGAGAAGAATGCTTATACCCCTGCTTATAATCCTGTGCAATTCGGTGGAAACAGTGGAGAAGGTGATTATTATCGTTCGCAATATGCTACTGGAACCCCATATAGCCATGCTCAGGTATTTCTTCATGATTATGATTATTTCATTGAACTGATTTTCTTTAGCAAACAGCCCAGTGGAGTCAGCAACCAGCTTATCAAACCGCTACTGGTTATGCTAGTCAGCAACAAATTTTCGGAACTTACGCAGCAGCAGATCAAAGAGATGCTACTCGAGGTCCTACCTTTAATCCCGGTGCACCCCCTCCTAATATGAATCGCCCTCCCCCCATCCTTAAAAGAGAGAATGGTGATAATACCTTTCATGGTTTGTTAGAATTTTTTGTACATATTTATTTCTTTTATTCTTGCAGCAACTTTATCTGTTTTGGAAAACCCTGCTCAAACCGCTGCAGCTTATACGGCGAGTTGGGTAAGCAGTACCTCAAGCATTCCACCTGATCTCAAAGATGAACCCGAGGTAGTTTCCATGTCTCAGTTGTTTCATTTTTCTTTCTTTATAGTATGGTAACCTCCCAAGAGATGATATGAATGTTTTTTCTAACTTTTCTGATCAGTTTAATACTATGGGCCTCCATGATAGTTATAAAGTGAGGTTTTGTTGAAACTCAGAAGCCAATTTATATTTTAGACCCACCGAGATATTGGGCAGTGGGATAATAAACCCATGCTTCATTCCCAACAATGGCCTGGTCTAGGGCAACAAGTACGTATTTCATTTGTTAGTTTTTCAAAACATTTTTTTATTTTTAAAATTTTTTTTTTCTGTTATCATTCACTTCCGTTTAAGGATGATGCAAGTCGTAACAAGAAGCATGATAGAGATCGACGTCCACGTGAAGATGCTAGAGAACTAACCTGGGATGAAAGATTAAGAAAAGCTCAAGTTCATAAAGAACGTGTTGAACAGTATGCTTTCATCTCTGTACAGTTTATTGATTGAATCATTGAAGGAATGGGGAGAAAGTGGAACGTGAAAGATTTGAGCAAATGGATCGCAATCGCGGATCTCTTCGTGGTCGAGGAGGACGTGCAGGATTTAGAGGCATTGATAATAGGGATAATCGAGCAAGAGATGGCGAAGTAAGATTAGAATAAGCTGTAGGAATTAATAAGGTTGATTTAATTTCAGAATAATCGCTTCATGCCAAATGTTTTGCATGATTCCCAAAATAGAGGAGGTTTTCGAGGGCGGGGAGCAATGGCAAATGGAAGGGGCGGAAATGTCGGTCCCCCTGTGGTTCCTCCTCTAAATCCTGTTATGTTCCAAGGTATTAACAATTTTGTATTCGATTACTGAATATGCTTCTATATATTAGGTCAACCATCTGTACTATTCTCACCTCGTGGAGGAGCTCAATTCGTCCAGGGACCTACTCATCCACCCCCACCTCATCTAGTGAATCTCCCTCAAGATGAAAGGTTTAAGAACACCTGGCTTGACGCTAATGCTTTCCATTATCATTACCCTCCGGTTCCATTCCCGCCTATGAATGTAAGTGAAGAACATGTGACATTTATTGAAATCTTGATTAGTTTGGCATGGATCGCTACGCCCGTGGTCGTGGCTTCAATGCCCCACAGAGAGGTGCTAAAAATTTCGGAACCAGAAATGGTAAGAAGGATGATGAAAGAAAACTTAATAATGGTGAATCCTCCCTGGAAGAGCATGAGAAAAGCCCTGAGATCGTGAAAGTAAGACTTGAACTTTAAACAGAAATATTCTTAATGTTAAAGGATGTCCCTGTAATCGAAAAAGACAACGATGAATCATCAAAAAAAGAAAATGTTGAGACCTCTTCTTAAGAAACAAAGTAAGTGTAATAATGAATAGTCTTGAGACACCGAGTTTTCAGTGAGAACATATTGGAATATCATTTGTGGTTTTATTGGAATCTAACTATTTTGCATTTCTTATTTCAGCATTTGGATAATTTGTATTTCCTTTCCTATATATACATATATATATATACTATAATTTTATATTTTGCTAATTACTTGAAAAGTTGAAACATAGTATGGCCCAACCACTGCCAGAGTTTAAAAATTTTATAAGATATTTTACCTTCTACTCCTACTCGTTGTTGTGCTGGAACTCAGCCATAACGATCCCACCTCTTAATACAAACACAAGTAAATCATAAAAGAAAGTTTCCTCTTTCAGTATTATGTTATTGCTGTAGAGTTGTTATCAGTTCTTTCTACAGCATTAGTTTAGCAGTGGTTGTTGTTAAACTATTTTCAGCTTTATAATCTTTGTTTGAAAATTGTTTGGAAAATTACACCTTCTGCTCCGCTTTGGCATCTGACCATTTCCTTATTTTTACGTACACAACTAATTGCATCAAAATGACAATGACCTGTTTTAACACATTAAATTGTTTGACTAACACGTTGGGCTTCTTTCTCTTCGCTTTCGGAGTGTCTGAAGCCCTTATCGTTCAATGTTAATGATCGCGTTGTGACGTATTATGTTGAAAGTTTATAAAGTTTACTTATGAAAAAACTTCCAAAATTGAAAAACGATGTCTTGTTGATCTCAAAGATAGGGCCATCTCTACAGTTCTGAATACATAAAAACAAAAATTATTGATACTTCAAAATCCTCGAAAGAAACAAAGTTGCTTGCTACCCTCCGTATACCGTTTACGGTAAAACTCGTTCGCTGTTGTAACTTCACTTAAAGTATTCAATACTAGAAGTTACGATAACGATGAAAGCCTGCTCAGAGCAGTCGGATGGATTCTTCGTGAACTGAGAATGCGCCAACAACACCATGCATGCGCAGGCACAACATGATTTGGTTTGGCAAGGCTTGCAGCTACCGAATAATGATGTTACTTATTCATTAAATTGATATTCAGATAAAGATGTCGTCTGACATAATTGGACCTCCAACACAGTCTGCGGGAAGAGTTCTTCGCAATATGGAAAGACCAGGTTTGATAGAAAAGTTGGTAGTCCCTGGTCATCAAGTCACTACTTCTGTTGGTTTCATGAGGTTCGAATGAAACTCATAGTGTGATATTTTTGATTAAATTCAGAGGTCATGGAACATATATGAAAGGAGAAGATATTATAGCTTCTCTAGCCGGTACTGTTCAACAGGTCAATCGATTAGTTTCAGTGAAATCTATAAAATCGAGGTTTGATTAATACTGTACTATTCTATTTATGCTTACATTTGCTAGATATGGTGGAGAGGTAGGAGACGTTGTGATTGGCAGAGTCAGAGATGTACAACAAAAGCGTTGGAAGGTTCACTTTCTCACTCATCTCTTTAAAACCATTGATTACAGTTAGATACAAATTCCCGACTGGATAGTAATCTTCCTCTGAGTAGTGTAAATTTACCAGGAGGTGAACTGCGTAGGAAAAGCGTTGAGGTATGCTCGGATATAACCATCGAATTGAAGTTCGGATTTTAGGATGAATTGATGATGAGAGAATATTTGAAAGAGGGGGATATTGTTAGTGCTGAAGTTCAGCAAGTCAACTCAGATGGTATTATAAGCTTACATACTAGAAACTTGAAATATGGCAAATTGGCGCAAGGAATTCTGGTTAAGGTATTTGTTATTGAAATCAGAAGTACAAGAACCGAAATTTTCTAAGATTCCCTCCTATCTTGTTAAAAGAAGAAAAACGCATTTTCATTCCTTGCCTTGCGGAGCTGGTGTCATAATTGGATGTAATGGGTTTGTTTGGGTTTCACCAGAACTGAGTGAAGACCCAGACGGAGGATACAACCAGGACGTGGAGGTCACAGAATTTTGAAATTGTTATGTTTCATTCTTAGTTTTTCAGATTGTCCCATTGGAAACTCGTAAAGTAATGGCTCGTCTTGCTGAGTGTATTCGAGTCTTAGCTGAGGCTTGTGTATACGTTTACGACACGACTATTATGCAAGCGTATGAAACTTCGTTACGTTATAGTGTATGTGAAGTTAGTTTCTTTTTGTTGTTTCATGCTTACATTCAGGTTCTATCACTTGCTCGTCCTGATGTCGCCGCTGAAATTGCGGAGGAAGTTGTTACCAAAATCCAAAGCGAAATGGAAGTTTGAGAGCGTTTTTATTACTTTACAAGCGGGTAGATCTTTTTGTTACTGTTGATGATAAACTTGTTGAACTCTCTGTTTCAATTTCTACCCAAGCGTTCTTATCTCTACATACTTGATAATCAATGTGCCATTGTTATTCAATCGCGTTATAGAATGGCTTCAACGGAATACCCTAATGTAACCGTAACAACTTCACCTGAAGACTTAAGAGCAAAGCTTAAACAGTACATATTGGATACTGTCAAGCCTATTCTTGAATTCAATGGTTTGATTTCCATTGGAGTATCAGGTATCATTTTCATTTTCACAGCATTTGTACACCTCATTTACTCAGGTGGATCTATGCCGACAGTGTTATGTGATGTTTTTCGTTCTCTCGAAAAGTTTGACTGGCATAGAGTCCGTATTTTTATGGTTTGCAGACGAATCCCATATCAAGCTGACACCCTGCTTAGGTTGACGAAAGAGTTGTTCCTATCAATCATGAAGATAGTAATTGTCGACTTTACCTGGAGAAGTTACCTCAGCAGCTACACCAATATGTGATACCTTTGACTCTAAGTGATACTTGTAAGTTTACTATATCAATAGTGCTATTACAATCTTCAACAGTACCTAGAACTGCGCAACAATATGAAACTGCTCTAAGGCAGCACATCATGCCGGAACTAATAGGAGGGCTCCCTCGATTTGATATGCTGTTCCTCGGAATGGGACCAGATGGTCACACATGTAGCTTATTCCCTGATCATCATTTACTTAAGGTACCCATTGATTCAATCTATTTTTTATTATTTCTTATTGTTAGGTTGACAGCAAACCCTGGGTGCTTTATATCGATGATTCACCTAAACCTCCACCAGAGAGAGTTACTCTTTCTCTTCATTGCCTCAACGCCGCCAAGAATGTTGCTTTCATTATTTCAGGAGAAGAGAAAGCTGAGCTGACTAAGGTCATCATTTCCCTCACCTTCTTCAATAACAGCTGATTTCAGAGCGTACTGGACCGTGACACAGCATATCCAGCAGCACTAGTGCAACCATTGAATAAGCATTTACGCTTTTTCTTGGATAAAGGAGCAGCTAAAATGCTATGAGCCAGTTTGATTAAAGTTCCATTGAAAAGCACTTCTTTAAAATATTTCTATAAATTATTCTTTCAACTATGTAATTTCATACTTTTTATCTTTTTCTGATTTTTTATTTTTGTATGAAGCTCTTAAGAACTATTACAACTCGTTCGAAATAACAATCAAATGTGATCCTTATTTCAAACGATTCAAGAACGGAACACTGTTTACTCCTAGAGATCTATTGGAAGTAGATGCTGTTCGGAAAGTTGCACTTTGGAGAGTTCGTTCTTCCATTTCAACTCCCAATCTGACGAATCAAAACTCTATGATGAAATAATAAAACCATATACACCTGCTCAAAGTGTGTTCGCACAGCTTCGGAGTTATAGGTTGGAGGAGAATAGTTGATATCCGTAGCGATTCATAGCAAATGTATAACAAAGAAGATAACTGAAAAAATTTCATTGAATCGAAAAAAATTGTCCTAACTCTTGTTTCATCTGTCATTTTCCAGGGTTCATGTAGCTGAAAGAGTCCATTAGCTTGCTTTAAAACGCTCATTATTCCTTCGATTCCTTTATAGAACAACAGATCATCATACAACTTAGTTGTTTTGTCTTCAAATGATAGTATTGACTTGAAATCAATATAAAAAACCTCGGATGATAAGTAACTCTTCTATCAAATCGCGAGCTGATGAGGAAACAGTTTCATCCAATTCAGAACACCCAGGATATGTCTGGTTTGCATTTAGCTTAGGGACAGTTGATCTACTGAGGAGATTTCCAAGATTATTAACTAAGTCACTGTTTATAACATTCAAGGCTTTCACTTCAGTAAAATCTGAATAATGATATGAATATTCGAAAGCAATATGACAACCAACTGGAATCCTCCTGAGGTACTCCTTGCTTGAGCAGAAAATATCGAACACCTTCAGCTGTGAAACGATTTTTCAAATCCATTGGATTGATGACATTCCCAAGACTTTTCGACATCTACAACAAATATTCGTCGCAAGATTAGTTGAAACATACTTTAGTATTGTCAACAAGCCAGTGTCCATGGATGAACAACCTTTTCGGTAAAGGTAATCCTGCTCCGAGCAGAAAAGCAGGCCAGTATAAAGCATGGAACCTGATTATGGCAATAAGTCAGTACAAAATTCAAAACAAACAGCACTTTATAATATCTTTTCCTATCAGTTGACAGGATGGAGGCCATTCTCTCAACTGTTGTGGATAACCAGCCACAGTTAAGTAATTCACCAAAGCGTCAAGCCATACGTAAATCTAGAACAGCATTTATGATTAGTACAACTCAACAACTCTACCGTCTGGTTGTCATCATTGGGCACCTTAATACCCCAAGGTAAGCGTTTCCGACAGCGAGATATCGAGAGATCCTCGTCGATCTCCAAAAGTTTGAGCACTTGAGGCAAATAATGCTTTGGTCGTATAACATCTGAAAAATAATTGGTGTTATATCTATTCATAGTTTGCTCAGAGATGCCTGAGTTGACTATCCAATCTCTGACTTGATCTTTGAACTTCGATAACCTAAACATATAATTCTCTTCTTCAATTAACTCCACAACAGTTTTGGTGCCTTTTACCACCTGCAACATTCCATTACACCATTTGAGATTTTATTCAAACCATAGTTTTTTTCCCTTCCATTAGGATTTCTTCTACATCCTTTTCTTTGTAGAAGCATTCGTCAACGACACTATACCATCCTTTGTATATGTCTTTATAAATGAGATCATTATCACTCAAAATTTTCTGCCAAAGTAAATCGTATTGCGTTATGAATAAACAGATTCTCACCCATATATGTTGTACAGATTGAGTGTGATTAATATCTGTTGTTCGAATATAATCAGTTGCATCAACTTCAAACTCTTGCGCTAATTCCTTGAATTTCTCAGAAACAGAATCACAGAACACTTTCACATCTTTTCCGGATTTTTCCGCAGCTCTCAAGATCTGAACATGTTTTAAACACACGAAGAACATATAGAAGACTACTTTGATGCCATGTTCGTCAGTTCCAGTCGAAAACATATGAGTATCGTTTGGGTATTGCAGCTTCATCCATCTATGATAAGCATCGGACATGACCGAAGTATACAGATGACCAACGTGTGGAACTATCATATCAAAACCATGAGAAACTAAAATGATTTCGAAAATACCTGCATTTGCGTAATATATAGGAGTTGTAATATAAGATGATATTGTTCGTATAGAGCCTATGGTAGTGAGATACTTCATCTGTCAAATAACGTAGAAATCACAAAAGTAGGTAAACTAGATACTTCCCAGTAAGGAACAATTCGAATATGAACAAGCAAATGAGTACCCGTCGTTTTATTGCTACTTCTAACCTATTAACTTCTTATTAGAAACACAGAACTATTTGAACTCTTTCTCTATTATCTCAAAATCTTCTTTGGTCGGCTTCTGTCCACTTTCCATCATTTTGCTAATTAACAAGTCTTTCTTTATCTGTTTCTCCAGCTGACGCATTCGTTCGATAGGATCATAGTATAACTGAAACAACAACATTGTTCACAAAAAATCTTTTCTTCAGCGTACTTCATCAGCATGAGCTTTTCGAGCCATCAACAGTTCATAAGGATCAGTAGATGATTCTGGACTATAAGTGATCTGTAATCCTTATTTGTTATGGTATCTTGAAACCACTTAACTTTAACGTCCACGAAGCCTGCAGGTTCCAAACATGTCATGTATCGCATGGGATCCCATTGAGATTCATTGAGTAACCCCCATTCTGTCAGTTTCTTCAGTCTTAATAACGTTGTGATTGATTGTATCAAAAACGCGAGAGTACTTGTTGAAACTCATTCCGCAAACTAAAGTGCCACCAGGCTTCAGAACTCGATGCAATTCTGAGCATATACGAGGTAAACGTTCTTGCAGTAGAAAATAGAAAACGTCGGCATGGTATATGTGATCAAAGAAATCAGTAGGATACGGCAAGTTTCGGAGGTCAATCGCCTTCAAAGATTTCTTTCATTTAACAGGTCTCGCTGGTCAAACCTGATCAAGACGTAACTTCTCCTGTTCCGTTATTTCCAATATGAACTTTTTACGGCAGTATTCCTCCATATATGCAGATCTTTCGATACCGAAAATCTTTAAGTAAACTATAAAATCATATTATCGTTTATCTAACTAATCCTCTGCCGCTCTCAATTTTCTTCAATGCATATGTCAAACCAACTCCACGTCCATAACCCAGCTCTAAGACTTTGTCGTCTGAACAACAAAGTTTATGAATATATTCAAACTCAAGAAACCATTATGAATATTCAAACTCTCTATTAGAGCTTTATTAAGAAGCTTGTTCTTGTTGGCGAAATGGTTTGTCAGCACGAAGCCCGTTAATGACTTGACAGGTAAGGCATACTGAAAGATCGACGATTGAAGAAGATTGGGAGAGGAGGGGAGTGAACCTGGTTAGCCAAATCGTTTCGTGCTAATTTGAAGAAATTTTTGAATATACTAGCCATCTGCAAAGAAAACTTCCTAAGGTATGAACAGGGCTCTGCTTCAAATATTCCGGAAAACTACAATCCTATCACGCATAAAAGAACTTGGAGAAATAAATAGTTTATTTTTTGAAACAATGAACAATATCACATAAAACCATACATAGGATTCCTTGTAAGCCGTACTGGTAGAGAAGATGAGTGTGAGAACTTAAAACAAATTTAGCCAACGGAAAACCCATGTGAGAACCCAGAAATGCTATTACGCCGTATACTGCTTAGCTTGGTTTCCAGAAGACCAGGGGCACCTGTAATGAAGTTAGTTGAGAACTCAGAAAAGCAGAGAACAGAAAGTGAAAGTGACAGGGAGAAGCTTCAAACGTAAAGTTAGCAAATAGAAGAGAAATAAGAAATCTTTATTAAAAAAAAAGGAAATCACAGCTTCTCCCATGATCACAACATCACGTATCACAAATGAGCAGTATAATCACAACCATCTAGGACAGAAGAATTTGAATATCATCGAAACTACTCGTTAGGCAACAGAACGTGTTCCGAACTTCCACAAAAATAGTATAAATATGATAAGCACCGCATTTTTCGCGCAAAAAAATAAATTAAAAGGCGCTCACAGAAGACACAGGTAGGGTTTCGGTTGGGTCTCAATGGGGCCTTAGAACAGAAAGCCCAACAAATCAAGAGCGAATGTTAATAAATAATGAAAAACTAATTACAATTTGAAGTCGTTGTGATAGTAGAATGTCTTCCAGAACTTCGACCTGTTTCTTCGATATTTACAATACACAAATATCATGGCCAATCCAATGACAGACAACCAAATAAGGTAGAAATGAGCTCTGCTAGACTGAGCAGCATTTTTGTATCCATCTAGATATAATCAATATATTTATGACTAGTATACCAATACTCACCATATCCTTCGATATCTCTCCATTGACGTTGAGGACTGGCATCCAACTCTTTCCTCAAACGATTTTCAGCAGCCTCTAATCGATCAACCTAAGAAGCTTGGAATAACAAAAAAATACTATGCTTCGATCAAAACCTTCTCAGCATGGATTGCGAACTTGGGGTTAAGATGACGACTTCCAACGGCATCCAGCTTTCCATCCTTATATGATTTCACGTTATATCCAGGCTCAGGCTACACACAAGCAGACAAAACTTGACACAAGACAACATCAAAACTCACTTGAACTTTATCTTGTTTAATATCCAAATAATACTTATTAACAAACTGGAACACTTTTGTTTCATCGTAGTTACCAGTAGCATCGAAACACTCCGGACACACAGCCTAACTCATAATTATAACAAACGAAGATGACAAGGAACAACCTTAGGAGGGAACTGTTGTTTTGGATGCTTAGGATCATCACTCGCCGAACCGGAGAGGCGTTTATTAACGAAGTTGTGAACTTTCCATAGCCACATGACAGTATCTTCTGAATCTCATAATATGTAATCAACCACGTTTCTATCAAACCTGCACGAGTGACAAGATGAAGTTGATGGTTTTCCGCTTCCTTGGCAAAGTTCTGGGCACATTCAGAACAGCTCAAGAACCTTGTGATGAACTGCTTGAAAGGCTCAAGTACTTCGATAACTGGACGGAAGTTTGAGTCTGCAAAGTAATGTTATTGTGCTCATACATATCATTGACTATACTTTGCTTCTCAGATTTATAAGCTTCTGCTGAGATAGCATGCGCTAGGGTCCACAATCCACAAGTGTATCCACGAAGATTTGGTTTCGATCCCGCACAAGCCACCCATTTAACCTCTTTTGGAAGTGGATTTCCGAGATCAGACTTCAACTTAAACCATTAAACTGAAACAGGACCAGTAAAACCTGTAGCTCATCAATCTTGGCAGTCCATTCATCAGCAGTTACTTGATTTTTCAACTGGAGCCATTCATCAAGTCGATACAACAACCTTCTCATAGGCGTTGTTCCGGGAGCATACTACAATATAACATTGACTAACAAAACATCGAAAGCACGCACCTTCTTGAGGGTATGAGTCCACTGTTTCAAACCTGCCAGATCTTCCCCACTCAGTTCATTTCTGCGAGGAACTTCCTAAGCAAAAAGCAAATATCAAATAACTCTGGTCTAATGTCTTGCCTTATAGAGCATGTAACTAAGAGTACTCTGGATATCGAGCAGCTGAACTTCATACTGACTCAAATCTACAGCTGCGGAGTTGGGAGGAACAGCTTGAGATTCTCTTAGTACAGGCTGAAAAGGGGGAGGTTATCAGATTCAACTAGTATGTTCATACTTGAACTTCAACTGGAGCAGGGAAAGCTCCACTCACTTCTGTTACAAGTTCATTCACTTTCTCTTGTATGTCTATCCAGTTGACGTTCTCTCTAAAAAAAGATGAATAACAATGAAATGAGCTTCAATATACTTACGGACTCTCCCAAACGGGTTTAGGGTTATTTTTTGTGAATAGGATAAATCTGTTATTGGCATTGTCAGCGAAATACTGAACGGCCAATGGATGTTGGGGTCGTGCGAGCTTAATGAGTGCATTCCTGTCCTTATGGAAGTTTATGATATTCTATAAAACACGATTTGATTAGAGTATTGAACATGAAAACTGACAGCCCATGCCATGGTAGCAGGGTTTTCTTGGAATGTAAGTCCTATGAAACTTGCATCGCCTGCTTTAGCCCACAACTGATCCAAGGTCTCAGAACTGAAAGAATCGAATTATTAAGAAAAACAAGAGAAATTTAAGTACTTTTCGATGGCATTAAACGATGGCCAATCTGGAGGGTTTTGTCTTTCCATATCAGCTTGAACCAAAGCCGCTACATCCAGTTCCATTTGAGCTAACTCATGCTTGTTCCCCGAATACTGAATTCCGTCATTCTTGTCAACAGCTTGATATTTGAAATACTGAATAAATCGATCAAAGAATTCATAAAAAGGCAAGGAGATACTTTAATAGTAGGGAAAGCAGCTATCGAATGTTCACGACACAATGGCATGTTCTTATCATCAGCACAGTTCACAACAGTAACTTGCACAACTGACGACCAAGTAGATAGATGCCTATAAGTAAGAATAAATGGATTGAATCAATCAAAACCCGAACCTTGCGAATTTCTTCCATGTAGGGGCATATCCTATACAAGCGCCACACCAACTTGAGTAAAACTCTACAAAGTGTCCTTTTTTCTGAAAGAATCAAGAGTACATGGTGGAGATTTGAATCGAAACGTACACTTCCGTAAACATTTTCATTGAAAGTATCAGTATATAATTCTAAAATAGGATCAGATGCGTCGTAAAGAGAATCTGATTGAACAACACTAATGAAAGAGACCACAAAAATACTTAAAAGAACATGACGGTCCAGCATATCGGGCAAATGTGGACAAACGTCCACAACTGAGACCTAAAACATAAAGAAGTTGTGAATAAAAAACATAAATGTATACGTGAGAAGTTCAAAAGACATATATAAAACAATATTCCAAAAAGTAAGTGAGATAGCAAATTGAAGGAAATGGAAAGGGATAGATTAAGGAAGACGATCGATAGATATTCACGGCCCGAACCTGTGTGACCTGGATATTATGTGAGAGGGGGAGAGTGGATCTCAATGAACTTGTTGCGAAAAGAAATAATGTGAAATAACTCAAAGCCTAATTAGCAATAAAAAAATCTTTTTTGATATGAATCAGCTTAAATATAGCCACAGGCTATTTATTAGTGGAAAAGCCGAAAACAGATCTAGCGCTGGATAGCTACAGATACACAGAACGAAAGAGAAGAGACGAGGAAGAGAAATAATGAGAGAAAGAGAAGAGAGATGATTGAAGAAGTCGTGGAAGGGAGAGAAAGGACATGTGCGAAGAAGAAAGACAATTGGTGCAAGTCGTGGTCAGTTGGGAGGTCACTGTCAACATAGAAGCTGAGGTGGAGAAAACGAATTGACATATGTGCACGACGTGGTGTTGAAGCTAATCTCCGTCTTTCGCATGAGTTGCAATATGGGATTTCTAAAGCAGCAAGGTAGAAACCAAAATGAACCAATCTATATCGCAATGGGATAAGCGATATGACACTGGATGGATTTGAGACAGAAGAGAAGAAATGAACATTGTAAACAACGAAAACCAGTACCGCACAGTATGTAGATAGAATCTAGTGATTGAACACTTGCTTGTCGATTAATTTGAGCAAAAGAAACGTCTTCATCATGATACAAGAAAAAAAAACTAAAATCACATAGCATTACACGTCACTATCACTGCTCTCAGAGAGATTGAGATCTGCTTTCTTAGCTTCAGTTGGAACTTTTTTGCCAACAGTTTTAGGCTTGGGCACGGCTTTAGTGCTTCCTTTCTTAGTCTCTGATGTTTTTCTTTGTCTCGTCGATCGCACAGGCTTTGCGCGGCTTCGAACACCAAGAGACGTCCCCGTTACGACATCTCCTTGCAACTGCAACTCGGGCAATTGAACACCATCTGAAATTTTGTCTTGTGTCTTTCGATAAACAGTAATCAGTATTACTTAATCTGTTCTTCAACTTATCCAAAGCTGTAATAGCGCGTTTTGACAGAGAAATTCGCTGTTCATCAGACGATTGAGTTAATTGACAGGCATACGAAGTGATATGTCGTTGATATGAAGTTTGACGAAGAATGAAAGCATTCCATTTTTCTAGAGATTGAAGAGCATTCTAGAGAACAACACAATCATCAGAAGAGTCAGGAGAAGTTTACAAAACCTTCGAGAATTTATCATCGTCCCATCCAACTCTTTCGTAGAGAAGTTGTCGCACTCCATCGATATCAACACTTTTCCAACGAAAAACTTCTGTTGACGAATCAACACTTGGATGAAGATAAGCTTTCACAATAACTTTGTCTGACATCTCAAATAGAAACATTTGGTCATCATTAAGATAGTAATGAAACCTGCAGATGAGTTAAATCATTGTTTTCTAAAATTATTTTACGAATTTTGCGAAGCACAGGGCCGTCTTTTCTCTTCTCTTCATCCGAAAACTTCAGCCACTCATCTACAGAGCACAACACACTCATAATCTGTAATTCCGAGTAACTCTCACGGAAATAAAACAAAAAAATACATTTTTTTCCTTGTCAGAGTCGAAAGATGATGTTTTAGTAAACTCAGCTATGAGCTCGACGGCAGATACAACTCCTACACCATGGAAACCAACAGAATAATCTCCTCCAGAAATCACAGCTATCAGAATGAATTGATCTTGCGAGAGACCTTAAGATGATATATTCTGGAGGAGTCTGCTTCTATCTATGTACCAGTTTCATTATTAACTTTCTCTGCATTATAATGTTGAACGTTTTTTCCTGTAGAAAATAGATGTCGATAGACATTTTGAACACCGAAAGCCCAGACGTCACTGTCATCAGATACAACACCCTAAACAATAATTATTCAACAAAAATAATTAAATGGCTAGAAAAACATAACAAAGAAGAACAAAAACAATTTCTATTCCAAAATAAAACTAACTTGCACCAAGCCTAAACGCTCGAGTTCGACACACTGTGCTTCAGCTTCACCGGGTGCTTCCACCCATGGAAAACCGCATTTGGTGAGAAACTCCTGAGAACATTCTATTTGAAACAAAAAAAATCTTATTTTTCACAACATCATATTACGTGACGTGGCAAAAAACTTCATTTGCATAAAGAAAAGTTGTTTGTTCAACTGCGCTCGTGGAGTGCGGTTGTGTTAATTCGAGAGAAAACTTTTAAGAAATTGCACCTGAATATCTGCGTACGCCCCAGAATCCCGATCTCGATCTCTCGGTTCCTCGTACAAGATAGGTCTTTGTATAGGTGCGACGCTATCATCTTCAAGCTGAAGAAGGAAGAGTAAAACAAGATGAGTAAGATAAAACGCACAGAAGGGTTCCATTCCGCATCATCAGAATCTCCATTTTTCTCTTCTGATTTAGATGAACTAGGCAAGGCTTGACTCTTTACAACGATTTCGTTAGGTACATCGATAAACTCATCGTCATCAGAAGAAGAATCACTTGACCATGTATCAACGCGGATTGCTTCTAACAGTTTGAAAGCCTCATATAGTATTGGAATTGAGTCTAATTTCGCACCTGCATTTTGTTTTCCAATTCTCTGCTTCATAAGTTTTTCAATCATTCTTGTTTTGCTAAAATAATATTCAGCACCATGCTCATCTTGTTCAGGATGCTTCAAAAAAGGGATGAATGAAACAGAAAACAAAAACAACGAACTATTTCATTGGAAGTTGTAGAAGGAATTTCACAAATATCACTTAAGCAGTTTCCTTGAAGTCCCACATCAGATATTCTCTCACTTTCACGTGGATCATCAACTAGCTGCAGTGGAATTAAGCAATAATATGATAAGGACGACTACCTGTACATCACTATCATAAGTGATGACATGAGCGTTTCCTTGATGATCATTAACAGCAACCTTAACCTGAGATCCGTGCTGGTCATCCAACTCGTTTTTAGACAACTTGAAATGCAATATTATTTGAATTCGATCAAAACCATGCCTTGTCAATGGTTTTGCTCAAATTGCTTTTGTGTAGAACTCGTTGTAGTTGGAACTTGCAGAAATCATCAGTCTCTTTTGGAATCTTTAAGTGTTGAAGTTACATGAATAACCCTTTACAACGCACCATATCAGGATGTAATCTGCTCAATCTCAAATGTTCTTTCATATCCATGAGATGACTCAGTAAATCACTCTTAGTTTTCGGTCGCACCTCTTTTTCTAGGACAATTTCCGCATCATCGTCACTTATATCATATACAGGTATACTGAAGAGATAATATAAGAACCTTTCAAGCTTCGATCACAAACTGTGACGTTGAAGGAATGTTGAACAACTCCATATCATCTTTGAACTTCTTGTTTGGACTTGTTAACTTTTTCATTGCCTTATCTACATTATCACCGACAATTTGTCCTGAATTGAGGGCGGTTTTAAACAAATTACGTTCTTTGTAACCTTTGGCGACTTCTTCGAGGTGTCTTTTTTTGTTTTTAGTGAATAGCATATCTTGATTCAACCGTTCTGCACGTCTAGCATTCTCAAATAGTAAAGTTACTTTCCGACAGAGCTCAACTAGGTACTCACGAGAACTCTTCTCTTCAAATCAGGCACACCAGGCCCGTCAAACACAAAAACAGGGCGAATTTTATAGAACAGTAACTTGGAAATTCGATTCATCAGAAGAGCAAGGTGAGGGTTTTTCGTTTCGGACGAATAACCCAACTGTGCTTGATATATCCAAATAGAAACATCTAAACAGTTCGAACACAACAAGCTTAAATTCAATTTTCAATTAATGATCTAACCTACAGCCACTTTCTTTCCTTCTAAGGATTCCAAGGTCACTGGAGTGCAAGACGGCTCTAACAGAGGCCACAAGCCCGTTACTCCCATCTTTTACTAATTAATATTATATATATATGCACGATAAAGCTATGTGTTTAGTTTATAATTTGAAATAGAATGAGAAAGGAGGTAAAGATGACTTCTGGCACAAAGTTGGTGTTGGCGCAAGTACGGTTTTCATCTTCCAAATAGCTCACTTGAAAACAGAATTAGGCAAAGGGTCATAATTTTTTGAATATTCAAGTATTTTCCTGATCTTGTTGAAGATAAACTTCTAAGATGCTCCGGATAGTAGTTCTTTTTATTTGAAAATGATCTTTGATACCATATATAGAATTGTTGGCCTTCGAACCATTGCGCAATCGGACTAAAACAGCTTGAAGCTGTTGATTGCAAAATAGAATTTGGTTGGAAAATAGTCATTGGTAGAGGATGTGTATGTGTGTGTATGTGGAAGACATGGCATGTTCCATTATGTTCCTGGTTCGAATAGCAATAGACCCAATGACAAATCAGCAAAAAAAATGGCAAAGTTGTTGGGTGGCGGTGTTGATGGATAGGGTGGGAATTCCCGAAAATCATGGTGATTCTAGTATTGAGAGAGTGATTATGCAGAGAAGGAAAAGAAAAGAAACAACTATTTGTATGTAAATGAATATTTCTTGTTTGTTGTGAATAAGCAAATTGTAATAAGAGATTCTCTAAGTTCTTTGTACCCTGGAAGCTTTCTGGTCAAGCTTTTGACTACTATCGAATCCTGTGTTTCATTGAAAAATCTGGGTGATAGAAGAAATGAATGAGAAGTTGAGACATTTGTAGAGGAAGTGAAGAAAAGGAGAGGAAATGGATGCTGAATTCATGGCTTCTGGACATTCCTCCAATAACCACTTTAAGCCCATAGGACAGAGTGTCAGTACCCTGAGGGAGAATGAAAAAGGGAAAATAAACAAAAATGGAAAATTTTATTGACGATATGTTCCTTTTGCTACTTTGGATATAAAGGTTTTAAATTGTAGAGAATTAAGCGTAAAAAAAACATTTTAATTCCATTTAATGTTTTCTATAAATGGGTGATGAGAGGAGGTGAAAAAAACAAAACAGAGTGTGAAAGTTGAATCTAAATTTCTGGAGAATGCACCTCTCTCTCTCTCTTTCGCAATCCCTCTGTCTCTTCAATCTGAAAAGCTTTTTGCTCAAGTAATTCTCTTTAATAGTTTCCTTTGTATCTATTTTGTTCTCTGTTTCACTATCTCTCTCTCTCTCTCTCTGTTCATGGATACATGGTTTAATCTATCTGGACAATACGCTCGTAGTTTCTTTTATCTCTCTCTCTCTCCCTCTTTCTTTTTTCATTTTTCTCTTTGTTACGCTATCTGAAGATTCTGAATATGGTTTAGTACATTTCAATGAACAAAATTTGAATTAATCAGTCTTATAAAAATGTCTCTTTACATCTCAATGTCTCTCCATATTAGCGCGGTTTTGACCATAAAAAGGCTCATGCTCTGGATCTGTTGTCTTCTTCTTGTGGTCGAAAAAAAAAAAGATGAGAGAAAGAGAGGAAAAATAGGGAAAAGAAGAAAGTAAAAGAAGAATGAGCAGAAAGATGAATATAGATTATGTTCCATTGAGAGAGTCAACTAAAGAGATAGAGAGAGAGAGAAAATTTCAAAGAGAGAGAGTAAGAGAGAAAAGACGGAAGAGTGAGATCGATACCTCGTCGTTCGTTTGGTTCGTTGCAATGAGAGCAGCAGAACCCGAAATGGCTTCTTATCCATTCTAAATGCGTCTTTGTGTATAAGCACAGTGGTATTTTCACGTGAATCTTATTAATTTACCATATTTGGAGATGAATTAATTATTTGAATTTTGTGTTTAACAACAAAAATAAAGAGAGAGAGAGAGAGAGAAAGAGGATGAGCGTTCGTCTTAAAGATCAACCTATGATTGGCTGTAGTTTGAGCTATAACTAACTCATTGTTTCTATTCATTTTTCTTTCTTTTTTTATTAGAAAAGAAGATTTTGTAGTCTTATAGTGGTTGTTTATCTCTCTCTCTCACTCTCTCTTTCTTCCTTGACTAGCTCGTTCGATCTTCAATCGTCTCTTTATCTCTGCTTATCCATATATGAATGTCTATTCATGTTCTTGTTTTGACCTCTTGAGCTCTTTGATATTTCAAAAATGAAAAGAAAGTTTCTTTTTATTTTTCTAAAATAAAATTGATTTTAAATTACTTCATTTTGTTCAGATAATCTATAATTTCGTATGCATACCAATCTTGACAAATGACTTCTTCACACGTAATTTTCCATTTTCCTAAGTTTGTCATCAGGTTGAAGACAAATGAAAAACTCTTCTCAAGGCAAACTTAGGATTATGCTTTAACATCTCTTCCTAACTCCCTTTATGCTTTTATAATCTGCTATAGTGTTTTAGCTAACAAAATGCTTTTTTCAAACTATTTATTCAATTAAAAATTCATTAAAACGTTGCTTGCCGCTGTTCTTCTAATCCGCAAAACTTATTTTTTCGCTTCATCTACATCAATCCATCCTCTCCCCCCCCCCTTTTTCCCTCTTACTCTCCCTTCCTCACACAGACACACAACTCCTCAACCACTTTTTTTTGGTGACAAAACTGCTGAAGCTTTCGGTTAAATAGGTTGTTGTCTAGAAATTTTGTTGGATTATTAGCATGTTCTATCATTGCCTTTTAAAGAAAATGAATTTTGTGAAACGTTTGTGAGAAGTCAGAATGATGAGAATGACAAGGATGAAGAAGAAGACGAAATGATCTTTTCGGACATCAGACTGAAGAATATTTGGCCGATGAACTTCCCCATTCAACTTCACCATTGATGTCTCTTGCAGAAGAATCAATTGTAATTTGAGAGTTTAAGAGAATCTCCCCCCCCCCACCCTTTTCGGCTTCTCCATCTCTCCTCTTTCCGCCTATTTTCCCTCCATTTATTCTTGATAACCAAATTCTTATCTTTAAATCTTGACGTTTAAGACATTTTGTGGTAGCAAAATAAAAAACTGCATTGTTTCTGCAGATCACTAACGCAAGTTTTCAATCTTCCCTCCCATTTCGTGTCTTCTTTGCTCTCTCTCTCATCATATCTATCGAGAACCCACCCTAACCTCGCTTCTTCATTTTTTAAAGAAAAAAAATATTGCTTGAGGGCAAAGAACGTTATGTTATCCCTTATGATTTGCATATATCTATGAACTCTTTCGTTGTGAACAAGAAGAAGAAGAAGAAAAAGACCGATACAAAAAATGGAATGAAATAGCTCACCTAGAAGAGAGATGAGACAAACGGAATGTGTCAAAAGGGCTTGTTTTTGCTTCTTCCTCTTCTTTCTCGGTCAAGCTTCTCATCTAAATGCTCATGTGCAACTACACACACACACACACACACCATTTATTATAACAAACGTATTTACAATTCTCTTTGAAATATTCCTTTTTTTTAAATATTTTTTCCACCGCAATATATGAGCCAAAATAAGAAATTGTATGTAGTTGGATGTGTGTCGGGGAAGATCTGACCAAAACTGCTGGCATGTATCAAGTGCTTTAATTGATGTTTTGCTTTCAACACTTACTGCCCTTAGGGAACTTTTCAAATGGACATTTGTGTATGACCGTTGTTCTACAACCCACCCATATCCCCCCCCCCAACCCCTTCACATCTCTTTTTTTGTTGAATTGCTGAAACAGCTTATCAAACTTTGTAAAAAGAAGTTTGAAAATTTTCTTCTTTCTCTATAGGCTCTTCTCCTTTTTAAAGTTGAAAACAGTTCGATGAGAGCATTATTTGTGTAAAAAGAGTACAGAGAGAGACAGAGAGAGAGAGAGAGAGAGTGAAAGAGAATAAAAAAGAGACACACACACATACACAAATGGCAGATTCTCTCGTTTTCCATTTGCTGTCCTTATAATCCATCGATGAAGCCAACAAATGAGATTACCCTCTGATGAGCACGACATTCTCATTTGGTGTACTGAGTGTGTTTCACCATCTTCACACCCATTTTAAACATTTTTTTTTGTCGTCAGTTTAGCCTATTCTTTCTTTGATGGCTGTAGGGTTAGAAGAAGAGAGAGAAACATCTATACGAGTAACTGAATGTAAGAAGGAAGTTGCTTATCATAAAAACCATTTTTAGACATACAAGACTCTCATTTGTCTAATAACGTCTTAACCACCACTTTAACATGCTCATCTATGTGTTATCTAGTTGAACAAAACATAATTTGCATAATTATCTTCATTAGACAAACTATTCGTTATGGAGCAGATGGGTGTGTAAACGACGTTGACATCTAAAAATTAATAAATTTCAAATTGAACATGTTGTTATGCTCAAGTTTAAAGAAGGCTTGTTGCATTGTTTCAAAGATGTCTCTTCTTATCGTTTCAAACTGTTTGTTCATTCAATTGCATTTGTCTGTTTTCAGTTAAGTTTCAAACTATCTTACTCTCTCTCTCTCTCTTACCAAATCAGGTCATGCAGATCCTTTTCAAGAGGTTTTTGTTGTTGTAATCTTTCATATTTCAAATCCTTTTTGTCAATGTTATATGTAGTTGTATGAAGTGTATTAAGCTAAGCCTAGTCATTACCTTCCTTTTTGTTGGATGAATGAGTTCATTTCAATTCTTCATGCTTTAATTTCCATAATCTATCATATTCTCTTTGTTTTGAGCAGCTGACCAATAACTATGAGATAGATAGTTTGAGAGAATTGAATATATCATATAGAAAGGCAGAGAGCATAGATGTTTAAGGGTACGGAAAGAAAAAAGGGAAAAAGCCGAAACGGGAAGGAACAGCATTGCCTGTATGTGTCCATGTTTGTTCAGCCGTTTGGTCAGTTCATCCGACGATAGAACCAGGCCATAAGACATTCACTACAATTGAAAAGACAACATCATTGTGAGAAGTTGCTCCTTTTATGGCCATAAACAAGGTGGACAATACGATGAGAGAGATGAGAGAGAAACACAACACATCCATAGTGCGAAAGGTGCTAAAGAGGAAATGAAGAGGAACGAAAGGTGAGAAAAGGGATTTAAACGACAGAGATTGACGTGCCTTCAGCTTCTGTTCCAACCAGTTACATTTTGCACAAATGACGTTCTCATCACATCATACTCTGTAAAGCATTTTCTTAATTTCTTTCAAAAACTAATTTCAAGAAGATCAATCAGCCCTCCTTACTGTCTCTCTCTCTCTCTCTCTCTCTCTCTCTCTCGTTCTTATACTCATTTCCTTTTTGTAAATGAGTATAAACTACAGAGTACTTCTCTCTCACCCTCTTAATATTGATTTCATGCGTTACCCTGGTAATTCTTAAAAAATACTTTTATATCCAATCGAACTTCTTTCTTTCCCCCTCCTTTTTTTTTTTTTTACGAAACCAAATATTACCTTGAAGTCTGGTTTTCATTCAGTTTTTTGTTTCCATATTCAAATATGAAGTTTCGTTGAAATACAGAGTCTTCCTGAATCTCTTCTTCTCTTCTTTCCACTTCAGCAACAAAGAGTTTTCATCATTTTCATAGATTTTTTTGTGATTCATCATCTCAATGATCCTTTTTTTCTCTTCACTCACCATAGTCTCATTGCATTTCTTATGCAAGAAACGCATCCCTCGGTTATTTCAAAATAGAGAGAGTAGAAGAGATTGTGAATGCGACCGCTCTGTGCTCGGTGATAGTGATAGAATGAAATCTGTTCATGTTATTCACGTAACTCACGTCGCTCACGCAGCTCACGTAACTCACGCAATTCACGTAAATCCACTAACCTCTCCAGATACAACGTTCATTTAGTTTCATATTGATCTATTAAGTGATCTATGAATTTAGTTTTAGAATGTTTGAGTCGTTTATTTATATGAAAATGCACACAAACAGTTTTGACAAGATGGTATGTATGAATGTGAAAGACTTTTGAGTTTCAACGAGAGAAGTTGAAGGGATATGTATTTATCATTCATGGTTTCTCAATTCTCTTTTTTTTTTGAGCTTTTGCTTATGAATGGGAATGAATAGTTGGTCAGAAGATCACAAGTCGAAGTCTTGACAAATCTTATGATGATTCTATAAAGCTTTATAAGCTTAAGCTTACATGTTATACAAATCTCTTTTCGTCTCATAATCATTCTAGCCAATTAGGTTGTTTCAGTTTCTGTTTTCATTGTTTCACTCCTTACCAACTACTCGTGTTATGCTTCTTGTTCATGTCTCATTTAGTCACTTTTCATTATAGAGATAGCTTTGTGCCATATCAGTCATACCACGTTTTAGTTGCAGCTTTCCACATTAAAGCTTGCAATCGTGGCGGGACTCAACTCTATTTCGAATCCCTTTTTTGAAATGGATCCCAATCATACAGCATCATCATGTTATGATAGCATGACTGCCAGTACATCTGATGATCCAGCTATCGAACGAAAGATGTCAGAAGAAGCTTATATTGATGCTCCATCATTTCTCTATGATGTTGATACGGATCTGAATGATTTAAAAGTAATTTATAGCTATACATATAGTTATCATTAACTATTATATTATAGAATGCCTTAAAGAGTACACAGTTTTTACAAGATTCTGGCTATCAATCAGTCATGGATCGATTACATAATCCATTGTCTACCTCATTAGTTTGTACAGATGACATCAGTCTCAATGGCGAAGACAGTTTAGATGATCAATGGGGTAACATATATGCAAATTACCTTTCATTTTAATAATTTATCTTCTTTTCTCCTTTATTCAGATGGCTTTCTGACTGTTGGCGTTGATCGATGTAAAATAAAGGATATGTCCGATATACTAGCTTCACGTTATGCCTTTCTCTCCGGTAATTTCATTTTTTATTTTCAACTTCATCTTCCTTCCTGTCCCCCCCCCCTTCCTCCCCACGCAAGTCATCCAGCACTCCATCATCCACTCAGTCAGCTTACTCTACCATTGCCGTCTTGCCACCAAGCATCTTATAAACTACACAAACACCTATTGACAATTAAAATTTAAAAAACCAACTGCTAAACTAAATAAATTGCAAATGAGATGATGAGCTATTATATGACAGATAGATGAAGTAGAGCAGTCCATTCAACAAGCAAAATCACATTTTCATTTATCTTCCTTGTCGTTCGCTCAAAAGTCCATCAAAAAGCATAAAATAAAAAACTTTGTTCAAAACGAACATGTGTGATAGAATTGAAGAGTTATAAATGAAAATGAAAGAAAACCTGAAGTTGACTTCAAATGACCACTTGGATATTGAAAACTAAAGGAATGGAGGGGGGAGAGGGGGAATGTGGGATGGTTAGATGATGAGAAAGACTCTCTCTCTCTCTCAACAGTTGTTTTCTGTTCTTCTTGTCGATTGGAGAATAATGGAGCTAGAGAAGAATCGACCGTTAGAAGTCAAGAAGTTTTTATTATCAAAAGAAAAGCAAAAAAGAGGCCAACAGCTAACGGAATCAAAATCCACGTATTCTAATCTACTTAACATATAGTTTGATCTACGTTTCGTCCACACATTCTTACGCTAATTCTTACGCTCATTCTTACGAAATGTTGATGATCAACATTCTCCTACGAGACAAAATAAACAAAACGAGGTTAGTCAAGTTAACTATAAAGTGGAATCGACACACAAAAAAAAGGGGGAAAAATAACCGAGTCTTACAAAAAAAACAAACTAAAATTTAAACGGAATCTATCATTGCATCTTTCTTTTCTTCGTGGTTTCTTCTTTACGCTTGGTGTTGGAGTTTGAGAACTCACAGGGACAGATATCGGTATGCATCTTGGTGTTATGACACCGAGTACAACCAGATTTACTCTCGCAATCGTTTGATTCATGGCTCGGCTTTAAACAGGAGAGACACCGATCTAACGACAAGACCTTTTTTAAGCGAGCTTGAGTAGACGGATAAGTACGACAATGAGAAGACCCGACGTGCTTGTTACAAAAGATGCACATCTCGTTTTGATAATTAACACTTTCAACTTTCGTGTTAGCCGTGACAGATCTTTGAAGATTGTTTATGGAGGCTCTCAGGTCTTCGAAGCTTTGAGTGACATGATAAGAGAACTCTTCTTGAGCCTTAGCTATTCTTTTGAGTTGTGCTAAGACATGTTGGGTAACAAGAGAAGGTTGGATGTTGAGTTCTTCCATGTCTTGTTGGAGGTGTTGTTCAAGACCAGATTCGGGTGAGAGTTCCACTGAAAGAGGATAGCATAGTGATATTAGTTGAGAGAATTTAAGATGTTTGAGGGTACGGTGAGCTATGGAAAAATGAGGTTTGAGGTTACAGTAAGTTACTAGAAACGATGATTGATCTATAGAAGTATAGATGTAATTTACTGATCATTTTGTTGATCGTAAACCTCTAAAGGATACAAGGAACAAGGAGGTCTTAGATACAGGTTCTTATCTGGATGTCTTACGGAAACGGTTCTCACTTCTCCGACGTCGTCGGGAAACACTTCTTCCACTATCCCCAGATGCCAAGTGCGACGATCTTTGGTCATGTTGGAGCACATGACGACTTCTCCAACTCTGGGAAAGTTGTTCTTCTTAGTTTTACCACGTAGGATGTTTCTCTCCCTCAGAGTATGAAGGTATTCTTCACTCCATTGGGTCCAGAGGTCTGTTATCAACTTATCAGTTTCACGCCAGACTTGACGTAAGTGAGAGGGAACAGACTGCGGAAATGGGGATCGAAGGTCAGTCTGAGGAGGTGAGAGCCATTCCTGTTGAGTGTAAGGAAAAAGAAAGTGTCTAGGTGTCAGTACTTCTCCCAGTTGGTCGTCTATCGGAGCCAATGGTCGTGAGTTGACAAGCGTCATGGTTTCCATGACGATGGTGTGAAGAGTGGAGTACGATACGATTTTACTTTTCCTCAATACCTTATTTAAGACAGATTTTATGATACCGATCATCCTTTCATACATCCCTCCCTGCCATGGGGATAAAGGAGTGATGAATTCCCATCGCACATGATGCAGCTCACATAGATGAACCAAGGGAGGAGGAAGAGACGGAGTGAAAGAGGAAGAATGAAAGAGAGATCGTAAGGCTTTGTGCGAGGAAAGATTATCAAGATAGATAACCCTGGGAACCCGGTACATTGATATAAATCTCCGTAGAGCTAAAACAAGTTGACTTGAAGAACAGTCGTCTAAAATTTCTATGTGTACAGCTCGAGTTGTGAAGCAAGTGATCACGAGCAGATGGTAGGTTGAGGAAGGAGATGAACGTAGAGGGAATGGACCCGCTTCATCAATACCTATACTACTGAAAGGTGAACCAGTCAGACGTCGGGAAGGAAGGATTTTCAGTAGTGGTCGTGTAAAAGGACGAGCGTTGAATCGTTTACACAGGACGCATGACCTCAACACCGTTCGGATGGAAGACCGAGCCATTAAAGGCCAATATCTACGACGGATCCTGCTTAAGGTTAAAGACGGACCGGCGTGACTGTTGAGTTCGTGGTATTCACGTATAAGAAGCTTGCCAAATTGAGAATGACCCACAATAACAATAGGGAACTCGTTAGAGGCAGGAAAGCGGCCACGTAGGCGGATCATATGGTATTCATCAATAGTCGTGTCGAGGGTAGATTGGAGAATTTGTTCTCGAAATTCAGCTTGGTGTAGCAGGACTGCCAAATATTCGGCTTTTTCACTAAGAGTGGAATCCATAGTCAAAAAGGGGAATGTTCGTTCGAGATTCGACTTCGGTTGAGCATTGTCTTTATTCTGCAACCGTTTATGGAGGATCTGAATCAGAACTACGAGACTTTTAGCTCTGAAGAACAATCTCCGGAGAGACGACGTGTTAGCTGGATCGAGAAGATGGACGCTATCCTTCATTGTGACGGAGAGAGATACAAAGGCGTGAGGAATTAGACAACGGAAAGGCTCAGCTGGACTGTAGCTTTTAATGTTGAGGGGAAGACGTGGTCCACACCACCACTTCTTAGAAGAAACTAGGGAGAGAGGATCTGATCCTCGTGAAGCTAAGTCAGCAGGGTTGGAAATGCCATCGATGTGATGAAAAGATACTGGACGAATTGCTGACAGACGTTTGTAGATTAAGTTCATCTTCCTGAGTCTGTTGATTACAAAGATAGGTTGAGGAGGAGTACGCCCGAAGATCCATTGTAACACCGTGGTGGAATCAGAATAGAAATGGATATCTACCACTCTGTCTTTAAGAACATCTATATGTTGAGCTACAACTTCCATAGCAACTAACATTGCTACCAGTTCTAACCTAGGTATGGAACCTTTAGGAGACGTCATTGCTTTCCCCAGCAGAATTCCGGACTGAGACTCTGACCTCAAGTATACACAAACTCCTACAGCTACCGCTGAAGCATCAGCGTAAACATCGAGGTGGTATGGTATCTGATGGACGGATTCCATAGTCGTGGGCACGACCAAACGAGGAATGGAGTGATATTGGAGAGTTGATGACATGAGTTTGGCTGATTCGAGAAATTTAGTCCCTAGGTCAAGTTCGACGGTATGATCATAAAGAGTGGCATCACTCCAGATTTCATTCATCAGCAATCGTAGATGGAGTATGCTAGGAGAATAGAGCCCTAGAGGATCGTAAAATGACGAAAGTGCGCTTAAGGCGTCTCTACGTGTCATAATGGGTTGAGTGAAAGGTTCCGGGAGTTGAATAGATATCGTATCTGGATCAATGTTCCATAGAATACCTAAAGCTGACACCGTTGCCGAGTTAGATAAGCGTGATGAAGGCAAAGAGCTCAAGACATGTTTACTATTGGAAGAGAACTCGCGCAGATTCATCCCTATTCCTTCTAACATCTCAGTCATTTTTTTATTGTCTGCCGCTAAGTTCGTCTCTGACAGTCGTGTGATGATTAAGTTGTCGACGTAAATCGAACTAAGTACTTCCTGAGATAATGGAGTGTCCATTTCTTGCAAGTGATAACTTAATGCTGCAGCTAGAAGAAAGGGAGAAGAGGTTACACCGAACGGCAATCGGGTGTGTTGCAAAACGCGAATATTGCCAGAAGAAGGTGGTTTATCAGTTTGCTTCAACCAGAGGAGTCTTGTATACTTCCTATGAGAAGGGTTCAATTCGACTTGGTGGAAGGCCTTTTCAATGTCGGACATTACAACGTAAGGGTGTGTTCGGAAACGGATATATATGTCTCGTAGGTCTGGTAAGACAGTAGGGCCAGGCAGAAGGAGTTGGTTGAGTGAAGATGCATTCTTTGTATGCGAACTGGCATCTAAGACGACTCTAAGCTTAGTAGTAGTAGAGGAAGGTTTAATTACGGCAGTGTGAGGTATGAAATAACCAGGTTGTGAAGTCGACTCGGGGTCAACGTCTTCTAGGATACCAGCTTGTATTTGATTCTGGATGGTTCTTACGTACTCGTCCCAAAAGGAGGTGTCTTTTCGTCTCTGATGGAGTTGTTTCAACCGTTGGAAGGCTAGTGTGAAGTTGTTAGAACCGAGATTGGAGGGTTGAGAGTGAAATGGGAACTCTACTGATACCCTGCCATTAACTTTACGCACCGACGCTTTAAACATGTCTACCGCTTTACTTTCCAAAGTTGCCTCGGATAGAATCTGTGATGAGAGGTCTTTATCCTCGTTTTCTTCAATGAAAGCGTGGTGTGACATTACTGACGAGGCGTTGTTTTCAGCAAAGAGGTGTATGTCATGATTTATCTGTCTACCAGTCACCAAGATCCCCACGTGAGATTGTAGAAGCTTCAATCCTGACGGTAGAGATACTGGATGGACGTCTTTCCACAATTCCCATATGATATCTACGCCTAGAAGAATCTTAGGTCGGATGAGTCCGGATATCGGTAATGGTGAGCGTGGATGGAGAGATCTAATGGTAGTGACATCGGCTGGGTGTAAACGTGGGATGTACATATCTCCTACTACAGTAGTCAGACCAATACACGGGATTGTTAGTTGTCTATCCCTCGCTAACGTGATGGGAACGGAATAGACTTTTCGAAGAGAGGGGGTTCCAGTACCAGAGACACCTTTGACTGTAATCAACTTTTCTGTTATGACGGTTAAGTTCAAGCTAACAGCGGTCGCTTCTTCTATCAAGGAACATTGTGATCCAGAATCGAACAAAGACTCTAAGCATGCCTCGTTTACCTTGATCACCGTAACAGGTAGTCGGTTGGATAACCTGGACATGTTTAATGAAGGAAGAGATACTACAGGGACCGAATCTTGAGAAGTAGGTTTGTTCGTCCGAGATTGCATGGACGCCCTGTCATCACAGAGGAAGATAGCGTGTTCCTTGTTGCAGGAAGAGCAGCGAGGAGAAGGACAGGACCTAGATCTATGACTCGTGGATAAACATATCCAACAAGGAGCTCTTCTCTGGCTTAATAAATAAGCTCTCTTGCTACAAGGAGTGGGATAAGAGGGACAATCACCAGGAGCGTGAGGCTTTCTACAGAAGAAACAGGAGTTAGGATTAGAACGCTGAGCTGAAGCCTGACTAGGACGAGAAACGTAGATGTGGGTCTGCAACGGACAGACGTCTGGAGAGTTATTGGCAGGTGGTATCTCAGCTAACGTGACATTATTCACCTCGTGCAGCAGAGCATCGAACAGATCTTCTATAGATAACAGTGTCGATCTCTTACCTTCTACCCTCTTAACTTCACGGAAATACACGTCTGGGACTTTGTGACGAACTATGTATCGTACGGGTAAATCTTGTCTTGGGTCCCCTTTAGAGTGTAAACCACGAAGAAGCGAGCTTGAGTAGACGGATAAGTACGACAATGAGAAGACCCGACGTGCTTGTTACAAAAGATGCACATCTCGTTTTGATAATTAACACTTTCAACTTTCGTGTTAGCCGTGACAGATCTTTGAAGATTGTTTATGGAGGCTCTCAGGTCTTCGAAGCTTTGAGTGACATGATAAGAGAACTCTTCTTGAGCCTTAGCTATTCTTTTGAGTTGTGCTAAGACATGTTGGGTAACAAGAGAAGGTTGGATGTTGAGTTCTTCCATGTCTTGTTGGAGGTGTTGTTCAAGACCAGATTCGGGTGAGAGTTCCACTGAAAGAGGATAGCATAGTGATATTAGTTGAGAGAATTTAAGATGTTTGAGGGTACGGTGAGCTATGGAAAAATGAGGTTTGAGGTTACAGTAAGTTACTAGAAACGATGATTGATCTATAGAAGTATAGATGTAATTTACTGATCATTTTGTTGATCGTAAACCTCTAAAGGATACAAGGAACAAGGAGGTCTTAGATACAGGTTCTTATCTGGATGTCTTACGGAAACGGTTCTCACTTCTCCGACGTCGTCGGGAAACACTTCTTCCACTATCCCCAGATGCCAAGTGCGACGATCTTTGGTCATGTTGGAGCACATGACCATAATAGACTTTTCGAAGAGAGGGGGTTCCAGTACCAGAGACACCTTTGACTGTAATCAACTTTTCTGTTATGACGGTTAAGTTCAAGCTAACAGCGGTCGCTTCTTCTATCAAGGAACATTGTGATCCAGAATCGAACAAAGACTCTAAGCATGCCTCGTTTACCTTGATCACCGTAACAGGTAGTCGGTTGGATAACCTGGACATGTTTAATGAAGGAAGAGATACTACAGGGACCGAATCTTGAGAAGTAGGTTTGTTCGTCCGAGATTGCATGGACGCCCTGTCATCACAGAGGAAGATAGCGTGTTCCTTGTTGCAGGAAGAGCAGCGAGGAGAAGGACAGGACCTAGATCTATGACTCGTGGATAAACATATCCAACAAGGAGCTCTTCTCTGGCTTAATAAATAAGCTCTCTTGCTACAAGGAGTGGGATAAGAGGGACAATCACCAGGAGCGTGAGGCTTTCTACAGAAGAAACAGGAGTTAGGATTAGAACGCTGAGCTGAAGCCTGACTAGGACGAGAAACGTAGATGTGGGTCTGCAACGGACAGACGTCTGGAGAGTTATTGGCAGGTGGTATCTCAGCTAACGTGACATTATTCACCTCGTGCAGCAGAGCATCGAACAGATCTTCTATAGATAACAGTGTCGATCTCTTACCTTCTACCCTCTTAACTTCACGGAAATACACGTCTGGGACTTTGTGACGAACTATGTATCGTACGGGTAAATCTTGTCTTGGGTCCCCTTTAGAGTGTAAACCACGAAGAAGTGAGCTGAGTCGGCGGATGAACGCGGCCATATCACTCTGGGAGTTGCTGGCTGGTTTAAGATCTTCTATCGTGTCTAGTAAAGCTACATCCCTAGATACTTGATTGTCATAATATTTCTTTAACAAGGAACGAGCAGCTTGGTAATCCGCACTTTCAAGACCAAGGAGTTTTATGTGATCGTGAGCTTCACCCGCTAAGTGATTACATAGTAGCTCGTATTTATCGGAATCAGAATATCTGGTATTGCTGTCGATATGTGTATCAAAGGAACGAATGAACTGCTTGTATTCCAAGGGGTCTCCTGAGAACTTGGCTATCGTAACGCCTGGAAGTTTCAGGCCAGTGTGAAGGAGATGACGGTGATCGGATACTGCGGGAGTGGGGACCGAGGAAGGAGGAGGGGAAAGGAGTTCCGAAAAATCACACCCAGAGTCCATAATCTCATGGTACTGCTCCATGACTGTGTCGTAACCTATGGATTGTTTATAATCGAGATACGCTGCTACTGCGTCATTGATTTCGTCCGAAGATGCGTTAGTTTGAAGAAGTTGAGCAGTAATATGTGCGGGTCTGGTATCATCAAATTCTATGATATCATGAAAGACCGTTTCTACTTTACAAATAGTAGATGCTCGTTCCGTAGGAGATAACTGAGAAATGGAAGAGAGCATGTTACGAAGTTTGGTTAGTTTACTCCTAATTCCATTCTTCGCACCGTTAATGAATGTACTGACTGAGCGCGACCTCTTTCTGATTCTGCGAGATCTGGGAGTAGCACCACAAGAAGAATCACGAGGATTAGATCCCGCTAACATTCGGGTGTTGTCGGAAGGTTGCTCTTGTTCATGGTCAGAGTCTTGGAGGGAATGACTGTTCGACGACATGAATGGAGGCTTAGAGAAAGTGACAACTACTGCGATCGATAAGACGCGAGAGATAAAATTTCGTAGTGAGAAATATGGAAATGCGGTATAGGAGGAAGGAACCGCAGGGCAAAGTTAATGTGGATATGGAGCAAAATAATCTTACTTGTATCGTTTTGTTATCCGGGGAGCCAAATGTTTTCTGTTCTTCTTGTCGATTGGAGAATAATGGAGCTAGAGAAGAATCGACCGTTAGAAGTCAAGAAGTTTTTATTATCAAAAGAAAAGCAAAAAAGAGGCCAACAGCTAACGGAATCAAAATCCACGTATTCTAATCTACTTAACATATAGTTTGATCTACGTTTCGTCCACACATTCTTACGCTAATTCTTACGCTCATTCTTACGAAATGTTGATGATCAACAACAGTCTAAACTACAATAGTCTCTTTCTCTCTCTTTGATTAAACAATCTAATATGATATCATTGAAGGTGCACGTACGAATGAAGGATTAACGATAGTTACATTACCGGATTCAAGAGCTCAATTATCATTTGATGATTATCAATTATTAATCACTTACTTACTACAAGTTCCAGCGTAAGCCATATAATTAACTAAAATTTGACCGAATGATCTTATAAAATCCAGATTAGAAGAGAGTCACAAAGGATTTGTCTTAATTATTGACCGACGTAACGATAAATGGACATCAGTACGTACAGCATTGATGAATGTCTCTGTAAGTTTATTATTGAATAATTCACTTTTGTAGTTTGTATTATGATCATCTGCATGTTGAACAATGCATGTTTGTCTTGTTTCCGGTCAATATTGACCAGAAATGGATATGTTTCCTTTTTGAGCTTCTTTTTTTCTTGGCTCTTGTAACATTGAACAGATGATTGGCCTTCATCGTATTCTTCCTATTTTCAATTAGAAGAGGTAGTGTTGTCATAGAGATAGAGAGAAAGAAAGAGAGAGAGAGAGAGAGATGAACAACAATACGGTCAAATCGCACCATATTCAATTGAGTTTTTGAAATGGAGCACAGGCTAGTTTTGCGAGCTATGACTCTCTCTCTCTCTCTCTCTCTCTCTCTCTATACCAGAGGCCATATAAGGCCTCTGTGATTTTGAATGAACAGATGAGAAGAAGAAAAAAGCATAGAAAAAGAACTTGCTGACTAAAGAGAATGAGAGATGCAACTGCGACCTCACACCAATAAAGAGACAGCAAGACAACATCTGAATTCTGAACAAACATCAGTCCGTAGGTAGGATTTGAGGACGGGAGACGAAAAAAAAAGAATCGAAGGGTTTTCTTCACTATCTCTCTCTCTCTCTCTCTATCTCTTGATGTTTGTAAAGCATTGTGTTGTCTATCGCTGGTATCTGATGAGTTTTTGTTGGAAAAAATTGTTCTCCTCAATCGCTGTGCTTCTCCACTACAAGCTCTCCTCCTCCAATTCCTTCTGTGGTCTTGCAGGAGCCGGAATTCAATTTCATTCTTCCATCTGCTCGCATCTCTCTACAGCCCGATCATGATATGCTTGAATCCATCGTTTGTGTATTAAGAGAGAAAGGAAAGAAAAAAAAGTTTTTTTTTTTTGCTCTCTTTTCAAGCTCTTCCCACCACATACATGAAAGGAAGAATGAAAAAAGGACGTTTGATGCCACAATGAACATTAATGATGAGCAATGGAGCAAGTTGGATGAAGCTTTAGAAGCAGAATGTTACAGTTCAACGTTTTTACATTTCGTTTTTGTGAAACCTTCAAGAGCTTCGATCTTGATGATGATCATCATTCATCGTTCTAACGCATTCCTCGAAGCTTCTTCTTCATCATTGTCATCGTTTTGTGTCCTTTTTTGTCTTTTCATCTCATTGAAAATCTTGTTTTGTCTTTCAACCATTCATAACCACTAATATTAAAGTTCATTTAAGGCATTTTTTCCTGGATACATTCGTGTGGTTCTATTATTAAAACCTGAAGGTGTCTTACAACGAGCTCTCGAAGTTGGCTATCGTGGAATTGCTGAAAATTGCGCTTTTAAGGTATGTTTACTATATATATATGTTTGTTAATATATAGTTTAAATAGGCTTTTTGAAATATAATTATGTGTTGCAGGTTATTTTGTGCGAATCCTCGTTAGATTTGCGACGCTTTCTTCGGGCTGAACAGTTGACGATGGATGTTGGAGGACTAATTAAGTATAATCATCTTGAATGGGTTCAGCATCGAATGGTTCGCCTTCATGCTCTACTTTATTATAAAACTATTTAAAGGATATTGAACGAATGAAATCATCAGCAACAGTCATTGCACAATCATTAGCTGATTTTGGTCGAACATTACGAGAAACAGAGCTGCCGAATGATGCTGAGACAACAGCACGCATACTTCATATACAAACATCTGAACGAGATGCTATTAAGGTAATACCTTTATCCTATTCAAGCTTCTATACCTTTTCATTGTCTATCTGTTATCTTAAATTAATCCTCTCATTCACTTGCTTACCATCTTCCTTTGTCATCTCATACATGTTGTTGCTTTCATCCTCTCTCATTCTCAACAATCGCATTTTCGACCTCTCCCTCAGGGCTTTTCTTCTTCTTCTTACCTACCATCATCATACAATCCTATTTTTACTTTTAATTTCTTTTGTTTTACTACTTCAAAGACATTCCTCTTTTCAGTATTCATCTTCTTTTCATGCTTTCTTACATTCTCTTCATTTATGACTTCATTTACCTCTTTTCATCTCCATTACATTGCTTTCTCTCTCTCACCTGTGTTTTTCTCCTTCTTTCCTTCCCCCCCCCCACCTCTCTTTACGATTCTTTTCCTCCCTCCTTACAATTCCTTGTCATCATTCCATTCTCCTGTTCTCTTCTCCTCGTCTTCGTACCGGTTTCCAGTTGATTCCTTCAGCAAATTTATCGATAACCTCATTATAATCCAGGCTGCATCTACGAGAATTAAGCTGAAATTTTGTTTATTTTTCAAAAAAAAACAAACAAAAATGACCATTTCCTTATTATAAGCGACAGAAACATTGGCTGCTCGCATGCAGATGTCATGTTGCTGGCCTCTCCTGCCATCATCTCGCTCTTTCTCTTTCGTTGCTAAAAACCTTTCTATTTCGTTCTATCTATCTAGTATCTAATTTAATATATTTTAAGGAAGATTTTCGGATATCTGCTCGCAAAGGCTTGGCTCTTCTACGAACAGTTCGTCAATTAGAGCAAAAACCAAAAGCTGAACAGCTTAGTCCAACTCGTCTTCATAACGTCACATCAATTGAACGAATGTTAGTTCAATTAGGTAATTACTATTTCAAATAATATAAAACAATACATATTCGATGTGTTGTTTTTCAAACATTTGATAACTGTTGTTGTTGCAGAAGAAACGGAAAAGTCTTTTGACACATTCTGGGCGAAGCATGAAAAGCGTCTGATGAATTGCCTTCAATTACGTCAATTTGAGGATTCATTTCGAAAGGTTTTTCTTTCTTTATTTTCTTAATTACACATACTTGCTTCATCTTTGTTCATCCATATTTCCATGATTATCATTCTCTCTCTCTCTCTCTCTCTCTCTTGCAGTGTTTCCCTCTCATTGCTGACAGTTGTCCACATGGGTCAGCCTTTTTCTTCTTCTCTTCCATCAATTTTTGCCATTATCTTAAACAATTTTTACTTTGTTTTCATTATGATATTGCTTATATCTGCAGTTATTCTATCATTTCTTGAAGCTTTCACTGACAACTCGTCGTTAGCGTCTCTCACACTTATCATTCCTCTCATTCCATCTCAATCACCTTGCTTCTATCTTATCTTAACAATCCTCCATTATCATTCTCATCTGCAACCTGTTAAGAGTTTCAAACCTTTTTTTTTCTTTGCTTTTAAACTTTGTTCTCTCCGTCACTTTCTCTCTCAAGAACGTTCAGAATGACTGTTCCTTGTCTTCCTTCCTACCCCCCCCCCCCTCACTCACTGTCCCTTATCTTCTTAACTCACATACATGTAATGTTCATTGCGAACAACGATTATGTTCGAGTGAAAATGACATCAATTAGTAAGCTTAAGCTGTACATATGCTATGGTAAAAGCTGTTAAGTCATTAGAATTTGGTTCAGAACATATCTGATACTTCTTTATAGAGATGATCTCACTCGTATTGTAAACGACGACTATTTGAATAAGTGTAGTTAGCTGTTCTCAGCTAAGTATATCCTCTTATTTTTCATATTTCCCTCACCTTCTTCTCACTTTCTCTTCTTCCCTCTCTCTCTCTCTCACAAGAAAGAGAAATAGATATGAAGAGAGTAAGAGAGAGAGATAGAGAGAGGGAATAAGAATAGCTTATTCTTAGCTCAAAATCTTCACACACACTCAACAGGTTAACAAGATGAAGACATCATTCTCTATCTCTTACTCTGCCAATATTTCTCTCAATATATCTTTTATTTTATTGGAGTAACTTTCAAGCCCATCTCAACCTTATTGATGTCTTGAAGAAGAAACTGTTTTCTCATATCCCACCCTTCTTTGCTTATTGTTCACCATCTGTAATCTGTTTGTGCTTCTGCTAAAGCTCAACTACAATCTTTACACGTTTTTACTACTCCTAACCCATCCTCTCCTTCTTCTTCTTCCTTCTCCTTCCTTCCTTCATCATCATCTTTCTCAACACTGCCCACCCCCCCCCGTCCTCCTTTTTCATTTTTGTATATCATGAATGACCATTTGCAGTTCATTTTCTTGTCTCTTGTACTCTCTTTAATATCCTATTTTCTTCAATTTTTTCATTTCTTAGCAGACATTTTTCATTTTAAAACCAACTGTAACATCTTCCATCCCAAATTGGGTCACACAACGGAACTTTTGGTCAGATCTCTTGTTTCCCCTTCTATAGTTATTCCACCTGTTTTTTCAGTCTTCTTCTCTCTCTTTCTCTCTCTTCCTCTCTCTTATACTCTTTCAATGTCTCACTTTTTTCCTTGTTTAACCCTCTTTTAACACACATCAACGGCTTTCAATTAAAATTTCGCTTTGGAATAACATTTTGCTGAACTTACATTCACTCTCTCACCTATTGAACGATCAGTAAGCAACTTTCGCTTACAAAAATTGTTGAAACTGTCAATCTTAAAGCCCGTTTGAAGCTTCTTCATTTGAAAGACTCAACCGCTTAAAACAATCTTCTTCTACCTTCAAAGCTTCATTCTCTTATTGCTTATAAGGCTGTCTATAATCTTAATACATCTCTCTCTCTCTCTCTCTCTCTCTTTCTCTCTCTCTGATACTGTGTCTTCATCTCACATCCAATCATCTCAGAACCATCTTTGGTCAATTTCAGCTTTTAAGATGATTCCGACCAACTGACACATATTTTTGAGACATTTTTATGTCTCAAAAATGAAAAATCCTTCCATCTATTTTTATATTTTTCAGTTACAATCATCGTTTGCCCGTCATATGCTCTATTTGGAAGAACATCGAGAAGTAGGTGACGGAGCAGAAGGAGCTGAGCTTTTAGCCAAACAACATCAGGAATATTCATCTCAAGCTATGGTACAGTTTTTTAATTCGTTCTCTACCCTCTTCACTCTCTCTCTCTCTCTCTCTCTCTCTCTCTCTCTTGATAGATTAAGAGAGAGAGAGAGAGAGAATATATATATATATATCAATCAATTAATAAATTATGTTAAGGATGACGTCAAAACAGCCCGATCACTTAAAGAAACAGGCGAAGAGCTCATTTCATCAAATGACGTTGAGGTTTCATACATATATGCATATAAACATTTATAATATTACCTATACATTTAGTTAAGTGCTAGCCTTTTGCCAAAATGCGAAGAACTCGAACGAATGGCTGATGCATTGACAGGAGCTTTAGAGAGACGAGCAAAGGTTTTGGAAATGAGTCGAACAATGCATTCGCAGATTCAAATGGTTCGTTATTACATTACAAATGAATAGAAATATTAACTATATAATGATTATTCTCTTAATATTTATATAAAATGATGAATAGCATCAAGTATGATGAGAGCAGATTCACAAAACGATATGCTTCAATGCTCTTCTTGACTATGCCTTAAGCTCTTCATGTCCTTGAGAAAGGAGAAACAGCTTAACGACAGTCAACAATCTCCATTTATAAAGCTATTAATGTGCATCATAGTAATTAATAATTAATCAAATTCTGTAATTAATGAAATCAATGAGCTTTTACAAGGCCGCTCATGTTTCACGCAACAACCTCCCCTCCCCTGCCTCACTTGGCACATTTGATCTCGCGCACATAAGCTTCTTACACAGATTTTACTTTCAACTGTCTTTAGGCTAACATGTGGTGCAAGAAAGGAGTTGAAATTCTCACATCATTGCCAAATGAGATGTCTCCTACTCTTGCTGCTAATGGCTTGGTCAAGATGGACGAATTCCTTGTTGAAGGATCCAGGCTACAGGTATTAAGCTCAATAGTGTTATTGTCAAACAATCATGTGTTAAAGCTGGATGCTCTATCTCAATCACCATCAATAAACAGCATGATCTTATTGACGACAACAGAAACATCATCACTATTGGCTCAGGTATGTTCAGTAGATACACATTGACTGACCCGCATCACGTATTCTAATTTTTCACGTCAAAAGCCCATACGCACCCATTGGCGCCTTCTTTTCCATTATATTGCCCGCTCTCGCATAACTCGGTTGCTTTTTTTTTTCTTTTGAAGACGGCTTTGTTGACCTATTCATTTCTTGCTGAAGAGAAGAAGAAAAAAGGCAAAGTCGTTTTTAACAATTTCTTTGCTACGTCAATGGAAGACGAATAGAAGAAGAAGTAAGACAGGAAGAGAAAGAGGACGAAAGAATTCCAAATTGGCCATCCTCTCTCTCTCTCTCTCTCTCTCTCTCTCTCTCTCTCTAACTCTTTAACACTCTTTCTCTCTCTCTTTGTTTCTCATTTTTTTTTTGTTTTCCATCAACATTGGTTGAGGATAGTAAAGGAAGAGTTCAAAAATGAAATGCAAGCATTTAATATAATAAAGAAATATCTGGGATCTTTAAACGAAAAGACAAATACAATCGTATGTGAATTTGGATTTGGCTGAGATATTGATGCTCACGAGTCGTCGGTCTGTCAATCGCTTGCTTCTCACACCCCAAATCGTCTTTCACCATCATTCAGAGGCATATTCAATGTTCATTTGATTTATTATTTCAAACTCAACCTCACTAACTATATACATATAATCATAAATTATATAATAAACTTATGACTAATATGCATTTGACCACCAATGTGCGCCAGCTTTCCATAGACAGGCACACACAGCTCAATAGCAATCCAATGAGCTTTTCCTTTCTTCTACCCTCAACAACAACTTTCCTTTTTCCTCTTCTTCTGAACCTACACGGGCTTCATTTGCTCACAATATCGCTTGAATACTTATACGTTTCATTCTGCCTTCCTACTACTTCCGTTCATCTTTCTCTTCGTTTTTTTTTCCAAAATGAATAGTACAGAAGGCAAGAGACACCCACCGGCCATTCACGATCAGCAACAGCTGTGCTTTTCTCCATTGTTAAAAGAAAAAGCATAAAAAACAGCTTTGCGATTGCTCAATTCATCTGATATTTGAAGTTGGCAATCCGACTCTTTGCTATCCTTACACCTCCTCATCAATCTCTCTTTGTTTCCCTCTTTTTTCTCATATTCCCTCTCTCTCTCTCTCTCTCTCTCTCTCTATACCTCTATACCTCTATTCTTCCATTTTTTTGAGCTCCTCTCTGTATCTCTTTGTCTCTCTCTCTCTCTCTCTCTTTCTCTCTCTAACTCACTAGTATCCCTTTATCAATCATTATTGTTTCTTCATCATCTGAAAACAGCTTTTGCCTAAACTCCTTCACAGCACACAGCTACATAAGGCAGTTTTGCAGAGAGAGAGAAGTAGAAAAAAAATTTTTTTTTTTGATTTTCTCCAAGTTTGCGAGCCGAATCAGCGCCATCTCTCATGGCAAACGGGTCATCAGATGCCTTGTAGACGATGATATCGTTCATCATCGACATCATCGTCGTCGTTGTCGAGTTAACCTCGTCTGACCCAATTAAGTTAACTTTTAAACTTTTCATTTCAAACAATATTATGAAGAGATTTGTGTATTTGTCTCTCAGAATCTAGTGAGAAGATGCGTTATTGAAGTTATCATTTCTCTTTCTTATCTCTTGAAAGTCTTTTCCTTTTTCTGTTTCTTTTTCAAAACTTCCTTTTTCGTATTCCATCATCAACGTTGCATTCCATCATCAGAGAGGCTGACGTATTGTATTCCATACCTTCTGATGACTCTATGCATCGTTAACTTTCATTCATTTACCCTCATTTCCGGATAAGGACATTCTTCCTGTCCTCCATTCCCTCGCTCCCCCCCCTCTCTCTCTCTCTTTATTCACCTTCATCTCTCTCTCTCTCTCTCTATCATCTGATTTACAAAATATTCCTTTGGCTAAGCCTCATATTTTTTAATTTTCTCTTCAATGTCATTGACAAGTTGCCAAAGCCGGTTATGCAAATTTTCTTTTCTTACTGCCAAGGCTGTCAAAAAGTTTTATCTTTGTTTCTCTCACACTCTCTCGTAATCTACTGTATTCTCTTGGAAGCTGTTCCCTTCCTTTTGATCTGTAGGTTTAATTGGAAAAATTTGAGCTTCTCCTCTGTATTTTCAATTTTTTGTGTTTGCTTTTATCTCATCGCTTCCGGCTCTCCAATCGCTCTCTCCTCTCTCTCTCCGCACCCTCTCTCCCTGTTTTGACAATAAATAAAAGAGAAAGAAAAAAATTAATTTTACAGGTAGCCGAACGAATAGACGATATCCGTCGAATGTCTGTAGCTCGTCGAGATGTTTTAGCAAAAGCTGCAGCTGAATCGAAAAAGCCCGTACAAGTAGTAACGCCGGAGAAAGTCAAGCGCATCGAAGATAGCATACCATCATCGGTTAGTTGGCATATTCTCACATAGTTAAAGAAATATAAAAAACCTGTGAACAAACTCAAATTATTACATCAAAATGTGAATGAAGAGAAGTTTGTAGTTGCGAGGGAAAAGAAGGGATAGAGAGAGAGAGAGAGACGATCAGATGATTAGCGAAAGAGAGAGAGAGAGAGAGAGTGAACGAAGAAGCGATAGAGGAAACAACAGGTTTTCATTGGTTTATTTGTATATTCAAATAAATTCTTTTGAATCCTAATGAAAACTATCAGCTCAAATCATATTTTCAATGAAAACTGTCTTTGTGTCGTTCATCAGCCTCATTTCATTAGCCATTATGACTAATCAGCTGATGATGATGTCTGTATTAAGCTTAAAGCATAAGCTCAATCATAACTCGAAATAGATATTGTGATTTTTCATGTTTCTACTTGAATGTTTTCAATGAAGCCAACACAGATTCCTTTTTTTTTCTTTTTTTTTGACAATTTTTTAATCAAAAACCATGCTACAACATCAGCTTTCTTTGTGTGTTGTTGGAAATTATTCAAATATATGGCCAAGTTTTTGAATTAAGCGCTCAAAAACCAGCTTGCTTAAAGCCGCTTATCCTATTATGGACAAATGACCCTCAGGAGCTTTTCTCAACCAAACTCATTTCATGGTCAGAACTATCCAATACTATTAGCTTTATCAAGAAGCTTAACTAACTATGCAGCATTAGATGATCTTATATGTAATGATTGCATCTCCCTCGTACCTTACATTCTCATTCATATACCTCTCTAGTGACTGTCTTCTCATCTATCTGTCGCCAGATTGTTCAACGCCTCCAAATGGTGTTATAGCAGACGGCCTGTCTGTCTGACGCATCACACCATAATGCTCATACACACATCAATTTTTGTTTTTATAATATATGCTGAACAGTGCTTATCGTCATTCTTATACAATTGAAGTTCCAAAAATAACATTTTGAAACATATCATCAGAGAAACAGCATACGTTCAACACATCTGCCACCTGAGTTTTCATGTTGCCGACACTCCCATTGCCAGATGACATCTTCTTCTATCAGTTTTAATGTTATTCTCTTTATGTTCAATGAGCTTGAACTAACCAATTCGTCTTCTTCTCATCTTAAATCACAAGTATCTCACGTGCATCTGTATGATATCATCATTCATTCAAATTACTTCATTCAACTGTTTTGAGCTGCTCCACACAATTCTGCAGTCCGTTCCTTCTTTCATTTCTTTTTATTTTTCATTTTTGCAACGAAATGCAAATGCTTTCATTGCTTCTCAACTGTATTGCTCAATGCAGTATCATATTGCCATAGAGTGAGCTTTACGTGAACATTCACGTTGAGTTTGAGTCAAAATTTCACAAAAACGCTTATGTCTTTGGATCCGTCAACCTTATTTTTTCGAATTTTTCGGGGGACACAAGGACTCGAACGTACCCAATGGATTCGAGCGAGCCCTTGACAGGAAATAACCTGTGCGGGGAAATAACCATATTAGAAAGATGAGAGAGAACGAGGTTTACGAATCACAAGACACCGGGGGACGTATTATGTTAGGAACCCCAAACCTATCACCTTGCGAACAAGGCTTGCCCCCCGGGGGACGCAACTTTAGTGACTTGTTTCATAAACCAGCACTCTACCATTAGACTATGCAGTTATATAATTAATATAATATATGATAAACAAGTAATAATAGTATAGCCAGACTACAAGCCATATCACAGATCATAGTTTAGTGTTAGAAGGGGGCGGGGCTACGTGCTGTCTGGATCCAAGTACATATGCCCATACTTGGTCTTACATTTGTTTCATTTTCCATAATTATCTAATTAACTTAACTATATCATGGATTAACGATACTACTAGAAGACAGAGTTTAGAGTACAAAAGAGAGATGAGATTGTAGTTAAGTGAATGGAATGAGAAGGGGGACGAGTGTTATCAACCATATTTTGAACGACAATGATCTCATGGCATTTCTCATAACATTACCCCCCACCCACATCCACAACACTTCATTCCTCAAGTTGACAGATTCATCTGATCCAAACTGGTATGATGTGGTGGAAAAGTCTAAAAGCATGATGATGAATGTGAATCTGGCTAAACGAATATATCTTTTTCACATTTGAATGTCCGAAAAGAACAAAAAAAAAATGTTTTATTCCACATTGTATTTCTAATTTGCATATTCTTCATCATATATCTTGTTTCACTTATAATGCTATCGACCATTACGGTATTTCGCCCCTTTTTTTTGTGTCATTTTATAATTTTGATGACAATGGTGCCAGCTGATAAAGACTCATGTTTTAAACTATACAATTCTCTCTCTCTATCTCTCTCTCTCTCTCTCTCTCTCTCTCTCTCTAACTCTCTCTTTCTCTCTCTAACTCTCTCTCTCTCTACCTCTATTCGTGATGTTATTGTATGATGATGAACATGATGGTCATTTCTTCAAGTTTTGGAGAGACACAAAAACCTCTTTTCTTCATAACTTCTGAGCGTTTCGTCATCTTTCCTCCTCTTCTCCCTCCCACTCTTCCTTCCCTCTATGAGACGTTTCAGAGGAATTGTCTTTTTCTTCACAATTAACCTATTTGTTGTCTCAAATATGTTTCATTGAAGAAAAAAAAAAGAAGAATCACTTTCATCTTTTGGAAAGAAAACAAAGAATGAATGACTTAGATGGAGAGTTAAAGAGAGAAAGCTAAAGAGATTGTTATGTAGAGGGAGAGGGGGAGAAGAGAAAGAAGAAGAAGAAGCAGGGAAAAGAATGCTCGGTTTAATACCCCTCCGGCCATTTTCGTCACTTGAGATGAGCCGAAATTGCTCAAACGGGACTCATCACATTCCATATTCAGCAGGCGATCATCATGTTGTGCCATACAATTGACTTGTTCTTTAAACCATAAGCCTATGCTGATGTTTGTGTGATATGCAAGAAGAAGCTATGTATTCTCATTATCCTTTGAATATGAAACATGATTGTGTTCCATCACCTTTCATCTTTCATCCGTCGACAGCACACCTTTTGCTCTCTTCATGTCGAATGTTGAGAGATCTGTCAGCCAACAATCTTCTTGAGTTTTGTGATTTTTGCTTTTCATCTTTCATTCATTTCTCTTTTTTGCATCATCTTCTTACTTTTCTCTCTTAGTTATAACTAATAGAGTCGATTGGAAGCAAGAACTCCCTCCCTCTCTCTCACTCCCTCTCTCTCACTCCCTCTCTCTCTGATGAGAATTTCCATGAGATTTTACTTTTCGTCATCCTTTTCTTCCCATTTGCCTCTTCAACTCAACTTTCTAATATTTTGCTTTCTTATACATTTCCAATGAACTCTTCTCGCTTTCCTTCCTATCTCTCTCTCTCTCTCTATCTCTCTCTCTCAAAACAACATTAAAAGAGATGAAAAGGAAAGAACTTCATACAGTTTCTCTCACAACAAATGATATTTGATAACAAATACTGATTACAATCCTAATTGTTTCCAACTTATAACAAAATAAAAACCTTTTTTTCTTTTCCGCCCTCTTATAGTCTCTATCTCTATTGCTTACTTGTCAAACAAACCCCCCCCCCCTTCTCCTGCCAATTCGCCTTCTTTAGCCATGAGGAAGGAAGAGTCAATCTACCTGTCCATCCAAGCAATGACACGATCCGTCAGATTTCTTTCTTCCCATCATCTTCCTTTTACTTTTAAACAACAAAATAGTTTGTTTTTTTTTGAATGAAACTGAAAGAGTAAATCTCTCTTTCAACTAATCACATGACTAAACATAAGTAGAGAAATTCATATAAAATAGCAAAGAAATGAGAATATGTGTGTAAAGAGAGAGAGAGATAGAGAGAGAGAGGACGCAAAAGAAGTTTTATGGGCCATCCTTGACCATTCTGACTTTCCTCCTTCAGTCTCTTTTACCATCTTCCAATCATTTTCAAAATGTTTCTTAACATTTAAAAAAAAAAAAGAAAAAAGCGAAACAGTTGAACTGTCATCTAGAACAATCGTTGTCAATCAGTTCTCTTCTGCAATCGTCTTGCTTCATCTCTTGTGTTTCTCAAGATTTTCCTGTACGATGTGTGTGTGTGTGTATGTATGTGACATAACATGTTCCAAGTACTATTTCATCCATCTATCTCCTATTTCTTCTTTCCTCTTTTCTGTTTTTTTTTTCTATTTTACTCATTGTTCTTAATCAATAAATGGCCATATTGACATCATTGGGTCATTTCCTTTACGTTCATAGGTCATCCTCAGCTATTTTTTCTTTTTTTCATCTTCCACTTAACGACAGATTCCTCTTCATGTATCCCAACACACACACACACATAAGCCTAAGAGAGATTGCCAACGCCGTCACTTTTTCATTTTGTCATCTGTGCCGCCTTGTCGCTTTCATTCAAATAATGTTAAACTGTTGTCTTACTAATGTTCATAAAATAGTTTTGGCTCTTTAACTATCCACAAGGCATTTACCGTTAGTTCCCAAGCATTTGAAGTCAAAACCTCTCTATCTCTCTCGTCCTCTTTTCTCATCTCACTGTCTATGAGATACATCATTCTCTTTCACTCCCTTTTTTCATTCTTTACGAAAAGCTTATAATTTTTTTTGGTCATCTTTATTGTTGTTTTAAAACGACAAAAATATGTTTTAAATACTGTCAAGCAGGTAGTCTCGCTAGTTTCATCTTCTTTTCGCCTTTTTTTGGTTTATGTCGCTAAACAGCTTTGCCTTCTTCCAGTCCACTTCTTCGCCTTCAGAAACATGAGGCCATTTCAGTCAGTCAGAGAGAGACCTCACATGAAAAGAAAAAGATTCTTTTCTCTCTTAACATCTGAGATCCATTTTTGTACTTTCCCTCCCATCTACTTATTGTTCTAAATCTGAGCAATCAATAGTATTGCAATCACTTTTTATTATCCTTCTTCCTCCCTCGCTCTATCTATTCTCTTCTTCCTCCCCCCCCACCCTCTCCATATGTCCTTTTTTGGAAAGATGAGGACACACCAAGGTAGTTGTGATGATGAAAAAGAAGAAAAAAAAACAATTTTCTTCTTCATCCACGTCTTAGATTTACATCTTTAACATGCATTAACTATATGTTATTACCTATTCATTATTATGTCTTTTATAATCTGAGGCCAAACCTATTACCACCTGTTGGACTATCGTGTAAACTTCGTCACTAATCCCCCCTTCTAGTTCTCTCTCTCTCTCTCTCTCTATCTCTATCTCTCTATAAGGAAGAAGGACAACAAGTTAACAATATTTTTTGCCATTTTTAGAAACAATTGTCTCTTTGCATTGGAGTCTAGCCCGCGTATCTCTCACTCTCTCTTCTTCTCCTCTCTTTTATATTCCATTTTCATGGCTCCTTATAAGCTTTTAATGCTCTTAGTCAATTCACTTACTTTGCTTTTGTTTCGTACATTCAATTCTTTCTTTCATTTTTAATTTTTATATTTAACTCTCTGATGACGTCATTTATATTTATGTTATCACAGAAAGATGAAGAGGTCCCTTCCTCGATTTTTGTCTTTTCGTCGTTCAAAACGACGACTTGTTCATTCGACGTCTGCTTCCTTAATATGTGAACAGAACAACAACAACAATGATATTCTTCTGAATAATTTTGATATGGTAAGTCATTTATATTGTTGAAGAACCATGTAAAGGAGTGAAGAGATGTATGTAGATGACTGCACCACCATCCCCCTCTTGCGTCTTGTTGAGCTTTTTTGTAATTTTTAGAATTCAACCCTATTTAAGCAATATGGTTTATAATTTGAGAGAATAGTAAAGGAAATAGATGCAAACCACTTCTATTCATCTATCATTACCATATGGGCTTTGGCTAGTTTGAAAAGAAAAAAGTGAAGTGATCATTGAAGTAATGAACAGTTCATTCTATTGTATGTTGCATGTATGTCCTCATTATCATCTTGTTGTCCTTGTTTTCTTTTGCCTTCTGAGCTAAGCATATGCTGAAGTTGATTCTCTCTCTCTCTCTCTCTCTCTATCTCTCTCTCTCTCTCTCTTATTCCCTCTGTAGCTCAATTGAGGCGATTTGTCTGACAATTGTTTGTAAGAGTTCATTAGAAATATGGCAATTTTCTTAATCTTAACTAATCATCATATTAGAACATATGTAATAGACTTCGAGGCGCCAAAGTCATAAAATCATTATCAATGATTACGTAGCTACAGTGCTGACAAAGATTGACCGACGCCATCTCGTATATTCGTCTGAGATTGGTTTGAGCTTATAACTTCAACGAATCTAGTCTTTCAACAGATCGTTGATATGATCATTGTGCATGTCAATGAACCAATACATAACATATGTATCGCTTTATACGAGAATAAGCGTTGAAACAAGGTTAAGACTGTCTCGGCTTTTTTGAATCTGCCAATCGCATAAGCTTACTCGCTTTCTCTTAACCCACACACTCTCTCTCTCTCTCTCTCTCTCTCTCTGTTTTCTCAAATCATTCCTATACAGAAGCTTGTAATTAAAACTGAACGGTCGTATTGTTCGATGTTTGTCTTTGACTCTCGAAATCACAGGCTTGACATTGACGATACCCAAAGTCGAGTTCTGACGTCAAAATCCTTCAGTTTCACACTTTGAGCGCAAAGTATTCCTCCATTTTTTTTGAGAAAGTAAGAGAAGTAAAGATGAAGCAGATGATTGGTTTGATCAGACATCGAATTGAAATGGTATATGTGTGAGTTTTGAAAAGATTTTTGGCCAAAAAAAAGTATTTTTTACTCACCTGACGACCTTGGAGTTGCAAAATATGACGACGAGGAAGATTTGGTCGTCAATGTGGCGTTTAAAGAGCGTAAAAAGTGGACGATAAAATGGCTGAGAAGAGTAGCCGTTAATTAGTTTCTCAAGCAGTTTTTGATTCATTTCATTCTTCTTAGTTTAGCATCTCCGGTACAATTTTAATTAGTATAGAGAGAGAGAGAGAGAGAGAGAGAGAGAGAGAGAGAGAGAGAGAGAGAGAGAGAGAGAGAGAAGTTGGTAGGGAGAGGGGATGAGAGCTTGTTAGAAGGCAATGACCATGAGAAAGATGACCATTTCATTTTACTTTTCAATAATTTCATTTTGTCGGCTCTTTATTTGAATCCCAAAAAAAGGTGCTTTCACTTTCGTTTGTATTCTCTTTTCTCTCTTTTCATTTTCTCTGAATATCAGGATTTTTCATTTTCTCCTTATTCATCTGGATCTTACAAGGAGAGGCAGAGAGAGAGTGAAGTTATGGCTCATCTGATTAACTGAACTCTTATTATTGGAATGAATCCATGTTAGTAGTTGATGTATATGAACTCATAAACCAGAGTATCGATTATGATTAGTACTCTGATTGATTGTTTTAGTTGTTTTTGTAGTTTGGAAGAGGGGTAGGGAAGGCGGAGATAGGTACTTATGATATACTGTTGAGGCTTTGTCACAGATGTCTTGATCCATGAGAAATTCATAAATTAGAAAACTGTCATCAACTGATTCTCAAGGACAGCGTAAGGCTTCACCATTTCATCTAGGGTGATGATGAGTATGGGGACTTTCTCACCTTCATTCTATCTATCTATCTTTCTCTCTCTCTCTCTCTCTAAAGATCTATCTTGCTTTCTCTTTCAAGATGTCCTTCCACTTTTCAATCTGTTTGAAATTGTTTGGATTAGTTTGACATATAATCGGAAGCAAGCAGGCTAGGTGATGTATAGATATGAGAACTCCGCTTTGTATTTGTAAGATAGTAGATACTAAAGGTATTACAAAAGGAATACTGTTAAGACAGAAGTTGAAGTCTGGATTTGAAGAGTAACCTCCTCAAACAGTAACTATTTGAAGATTTGAATTTGCATGTGTTGTAGTGTGTAGAGAGAAGAGTTACAGAAAATGCCTGTACGCCCCTTCGTCATTCTACATTTTATCAAAAAGTACTTTTTGTTACTGATAACAGTCAGTAGTACTGTCTGGATGGCGTTGCATTTATTCAAAAGCTTTTGTCAGCTTTGTCCAGCACTATCGTCCCTTAATCATTTTCTCTTAAAATGATTCAACTTCATCGTTCTCGATGGGTCAGTCGTCTGATCAGTCAGTATCGACTTGTCAAATCTTTTGTTTCTGGCATATCGAAGGTATATTCGTTGTGTGTTTTTAAAACTAAATTCTTATCGTTTGGTGAAAGAAACAGACTTCATCTTCCTCTCTCCTCCCCAAACACCCCATCGTTGCAATCCCATCACCCGAGGCTTTGACTACGATAGATTTCCCGTTTTTTATCATCCTAGCCTGTCTGCTTCTTTTTTCATGGCTGATTATCAGCATGATCATGTGAATGACTATGTGAAGCATCTTTTTTTCATGTTTTTTTCGCATTTTTAATCTCTTGAAAGCAGTTGTTTTATTTAAATTTACTGGTGTATTTGATCTAGAAGAATCTGACGTCTATCGATGACAGTTGAAATGAAGCTGATTTGATCTCTTTGGAGCTCTTTCTTGTGTATGAAAAAGTTGAGAGACAGCGTGAGCTTTAGAGACAGGAAAAAGGAGAAAGAGCTGGAAAAGCTGCGAGACAGAAGTCAGCTAAGCTATTCACAGCTGCAAATGGCTTGTTGTCAACTGATTCTCAGCTAACAAATGAGCCAACAACAAAAAAACCTTCGCCATCCTTCATCTGTCGTTTCAATTGAATTGAATTTATTCTGATTTCAGCGCGAAGTAGAAGATGATAATACTGAAAGAATGATGTGCACAGCCGATGTTCCATCTGTATCTTCATCTCCACAATCATCACACAGCATGTCAACTGAAGGATTTGTTCTATCCGAATTGGTAAGCTTTTATAACTTCATTACATAATCATTAACAGTCTTATCGCTCTGTAGTTTTTGATATGACGGCTATTATTGGTTTACTGGAGTTGGGATTATTCATCACGAGTGATGTAGATTCTCCAATTCCGGTGACGTAGGTAGATTGTCCATGAGAGATAGAGAGAGAGAGAGAGAGAGAGAAGGAAAAGCTTAAAAAAATGTTATTTTAACGAATTGTCTTTCGTCCGATAGTTCTTGTCGCTAAAGACGATTGTGTGTATTTGAATGATGTCTTTGCCAGATTAACTGTTTCGTTTGTAAGTCAATTTTCTTAAAATAACGAACGACGACTCTATAATCTGTGCAATCGGGCCAAAAAGCGTTCTTGTTGTGGATGATGGGTGGGGGGAATAGGGAGGGGTGGGGGGAGAGAAGGGAGAGGTTAGCCATATGACGTAAGCGATATTGTATTGAATTAAATAATGAAATATATGATATATGATAGATGGATATGATTATAGCGCATAGAGAGAGAGACTGGTTATTGATCACAAATCAAGTATGTGTTTCGAAAAAAGCTTGTTGATTATAATGAAACTTGAAGGAATTTTTTTATTATTTTCATTTGATTTGCATCTCTTTGCAGTTGACAACGGAAAAGAACTATGTGGCTGAATTGGAATCTATCATCGAGAACTATATGGATCCATTTGATTTACCTGAAAATCAGAGTGTCATAGCTCCTGCCATTCGAGCTCAACCTGAACTTGTCTTTGGTATGATTCTTTTCTCTTTTTCATTTCTTCTTCTACAAATAGTTTAATGGCTCAAGCTTAATGCTGATTATCAGTTTTGAGCTTGTGCTAACGGCTTGTAAAAAGCGAAGTGGCATCCGTTGAAAAGGGTTTGAAGAGGTCGAGTAGGGGAGAACGATGTCGTCCTCCCCCCCCCCCCATCACCTCTTCCTCTCACTCTCTCTCACTTTTTCTTTTTGTAATCTCCAATATTCTTCTGTTTGTCTCTCAACAACATGCGTCTCGAAGAATATGAAGAACAAAGGGGGAACTGTAAAACGAAAATACAATGTTACTTTTCTCATAAAAAATACTTTTTGATTTGCAGGAAATCTTCGTGAATTACATGAATTTCATTCCCGATTCGTCTTGCCACAACTAAATGCCAATGAAAATTCACTTTCCGGAATATGCAGAACGTTCTTACAACAAAAGAAGAGGTATGCTTGTGTGGATATAGATGAGCTAATTCAATGATCATTCTTATCCTTTCAGTTACTTGGCTTTGTACCTCTTGTACTGCCAAAACAAGTCAACAACGGAACAGATTCGAAAAGAATATGTTGATAACTCTCCATTCTTTGCCGTTAGTTTGAAAATGTAAATGAACAGCTTATGATTCAAAATTTGTAGGAATGTCAACAAAAGGCAAATCACCTTCTGCCACTGAGTGCCTATTTACTGAAACCTGTACAAAGAATCACAAAATATCAACTATTGCTCAGAGAACTTGAGCGTCATTGTAGACCTGAGGTTTGTACTTTACAAAACCTTATATTCATCTTCTTGCTCAGATACGACCGGAAGTTTCATTAACGTTAACAACAATGCTCGACCTGTTAGCACAGATTAATGCAGCAATACATCAGTTGCACATTTCCGGTTTTAATGTAAGGCTTTTGAAGTAAAAGCCATTCATTCATGATTACCTTTCAGAGTGATTTGAGGCTTTTGGGCGCATTACGATTGCAATCGGAATGTGATGTCTTTACTTACAATAGAAAGAAGAAAACTAAAGTCACCCGAGCGCAACGTCGACATCTCTTCCTCTTCGATGGTGGACTACTTTTCTGCAAAAAACGAAGTCCACCCAATAGTCAGCCTTCTCAAATGGATCCTGAATACTTTGAGCACAAAATGTGCATTCCGGTAGGCAGGCAATCATCTTTCTATTAAATCGTGACAATGTTACAGACGTCTTCACTTGGCTTCTCTCATACATCTAAAACGGCCTCTAATCGTTTCGAAGTTTGGGATGATGCCAAGTCTGAAGCTTTCGCTATTGATACGCTAGAATCTGGTCATCGTGAACGATGGATAAACCGTCTCCAAGTTCGGTATGAGCTTGCCATTGCTCCCAGTTTTACACTTATCCCACTTAGGTTTGCTTCCGATTTGGATTATCATCGAATGGAAATGGACAGGCAGCGACCTAAAAGCTGGGCTAGTACAGCCAGCAACGATAGCTCATTCAGTTCCTCAACTCGAACGAGTGATGAGAGGTAAATCCCTTTTGAACTTCGTTCATGACAGGTGTTGTTTAGTTCAAATATGATGGACACAAATGGAAACACACAAACGGCACCCCTATTCGAATCACCAACAACGATGTCCCCCTTACACAGTCCATCGTCTACCTTAGACACATCGGTATTTTTAGAATCTTAACGAAAGCTTTAATATAATAGTTTCTAGGGCGAGTCAGATCATGTAGTGCCACACACCCCAACAACCCCCATCTCAGAGTCACTTTCCTCAAATTTGGTTGAGTTGAATGAAGAAGAAATAGAATTGGTTGAGGATGTCTAGAGGGAATAGCTGAGACAAAGCTCGAACTATAGAATATTGTGATCTTTTCCTCCCTAGTTAACATATCACTACAAGTCTCTCCCTCTTTCTCTCTCTCCATCTTTGGAGTATTTTCTTTTTTTTACTTTCTCTAATCTAATAATTACCTTTTTTTTCTCATATTCAAACAAAATCTATGTAACTACTATATATATATCTGTATAAATCTAAACAAATGGTCTTAACACGACCACGGGGCATATGTCGCATCAATTTATTAATTATCCTAATAAGTATAGTTCCTTTTTTTGTTCTTTAAACACTTTGTTTTGTTTCTTCTTCAAGAGTTTCCTTTGTATATAACCGGTCAATTTGATGTTCTTTTGAATTTGAAATGTTCTCAGATGTGTTACAAATTCAAACATCGTTTCTCAAAACACAAAATTTATTGAAATGACCCTTCCAAGCGGTGCTTTATAGTCTATTCTCATGTTATATATGAACTTACATGAATCTTTTATCAATCGTTTGTTTTCGTCACTCTAGCTGTTTAGCTTTGTCTGAACAAAACACAAACAGTCGGCTCGTGTAAGCCTTCTGGAAATGTACTTCGAAGATTAGCAAAATCTTTTTTCTGTTCATCTTAACGGTTTTCAAAAAACCACATAAGTTAGGCGTGTCAACTGCATAGCAACTTTCACACAACTTTCAGTAAAAGCTTATTGATAAGATTGGAAAAACGCTACCACTGATATCTTGAATCCGTCAACCTTATTTTTTCGAATTTTTCGGGGGACACAAGGACTCGAACGTACCCAATGGATTCGAGCGAGCCCTTGACAGGAAATAACCTGTGGGAGGGAATAGCCATATTAGAAAGATGAGAGAGAACGAGGTTTACGAATCACAAGACACCGGGGGACGTATTATGTTAGGAACCCCAAACCTATCACCTTGCGAACAAGGCTTGCCCCCCGGGGGACGCAACTTTAGTGACTTGTTTCATAAACCAGCACTCTACCATTAGACTATGCAGTTATATAATTAATATAATATATGATAAACAAGTAATAGTTAACTCAAACTACATTTTCTTGTTGGATCACATTGGAGTTTGGAGTGGGCTGAAAGGTGCACACATCGGAGTAAAGTCCGCATGTACATGTACATAGACAATCTCCTTCTCCAGTTGATCCTTGCCAGAATGATACTAGATGAGCTTCGTTTCACTTTCTTCTTTTCACCGGTTGTGCTTTGTCTTTTTTCGTTTTCAGTTGTTTATATTTTACTTCTGAAATGCTTGGAGGGCATCCACTCTAATCATTCAGTCATAGCGAACTTGCCATGTCTTTTCTATTTCGTCTGGAATCTCATAATCTAGAATATCTTCATTCTTTGTAGTGATATATGACCATAGATGCCTTTCATCATTTGTAGCTCGTTTCGAATGTCACTAGCTCCTTCTCCCAGAAGTCCTTACTGATGAGTTTCTGTGAATGAGGTCTTGGTATTGAACATGTACAGACGATATTGATCATTTATCAGAGAATAGTCAGACAGATCGTCGCGATCAGAATGACATGTTCTACTCAAGTTTCTCTCATCCGAGCAAAGATGAGAAGATGGTCTACGAAAGATTTCTCTTTTTCACTTTGCCTGCTTTCAATCTGATCCTTTTTCCTCCCTAATGAAGCTTACTTCTTTCCTCTTATTTTACCCATTATTAAAGACTGCTAATTAGCATAAAAACATATAAATTAAGCTTTAAAATTCATTTACAAGTTTATTTAGTGATTTGCATGTTTTAATTGGTCCTGCAGCGATTGGAACGTGCGCACATGCATCTTCGCGTACCATGTACGGCGCGCAAAGTACATGATAGCTGAGAAAATGTCTACCAATTTGCGTCTTGGATATGTCATTGAACGCTAGCGTACGCTGGTACGTCTACGCTTTTGGCGTGATTTTGGAAGGGGTTGAGTCTCTCTCAGAGAGACTAAACTCTTCCAAAGTCTTCGCTCAATTTTGTTAAAAGTGTTCCCTTGTGGGAGGCTAAGTTATGCCAGTTTGAGTCAGATTTTATTGAATTTTTTTTGTAATTTTTGATTTTATTTTCTTTGTTTTTCTCTTCGTATTCTCTTCATTTCTTGGTTGAGGAAGTTCTATTTATGCCTAGATTGTTAGTTAAACACTCGTTATGTCAGAAATAATCGTTTGAACGTTTTAAAATTCCTTTTTTCTTTTTGATTGATATTGTTTCATCTTTTTGAATCTTTATTCTTATTGTGTCAATTAGAGCTCCAAATTACCTTTCGATGAAAAAAAAAATCATCGAAATTGGTTGATTTTGAGCTGAGTTAGAACGCTTTTACCTTTTGATCCTAATGCCTATGCACCACCGCTTCACTTTTTACACGCGCCGAAGGAATGAAACACGTGAACGACCGTTCAAGCGCGTCAGATAGTTGCAAATGAATGAACGACCGCATCATTAAGCTTTTCTGTTAAAAATGATTTTCTTGTTAGCTTTTCATTTTCCATTTAGCGTTTTTGAGTGAGCGGTGTCCTTAGTCCAGTCTTCTAACCGTCGTAACTTTCTTGAAAACCGTCCGTTTCACGATATCTTTCGAATGGTTTACTACTCTGATTGTGATATTGAACATGCTTTTACTCTTTCCATTCAATTCTGATTACTCATGTTGCTCTTTTTCCCAAATCTATGTTTTCATTTCAAAATTACGAAATATCATACTGTGTGCGCGTTGCACAAGTTCGTTGCTTTGTTTTACTTTTAATTGATTGTTTACTTGTGATTCGTTGACTTCTGATTTCCTTTTACTTTTCCTCGTTTGTGTTTCATAGTTCTTATGTCTTGAGTAGATGTGTTTCTATATATTCTACTTGTTATAGATAGAAACTTTGGTAATTGTTGAACGATGGCTCTCTTAAGATTATGAGATGATTGGAATGCAAGATTACAGGTGAGTTCTTATAGCTTTACTCGTGTTCGTTTGTTTCAGAGAGCCGTTTATTAGTCATTGATAATAGAATGAAGGGAGTAGCAGTTTCCCAGGGCTACAGATGCCTGGGATGACCCTTGCGACTGTCAAACAGTTCGCTTGTGTTCACTGGCTCTTTGAAATAGATTATATGGAAACACGGTGCTGTTCATGATGTAATGATGTGAGTTATACTCCTGCAACGTCTTAAATCCTTTTTCAGGAATATAAGTGACTCTGGCTGGTTTATTGATTATACATGATGATCATTCAATACTCAGAGATTGAAAGGGAAGTTCTGGATGGTTCACGATAGTTTCAAGTTGAAAAGGATGTTGCTCTGTAAGTTGTTTCTCTTCAAACTCGTTTCTCTCAATCGTTTCATTATCAGAATACTGCGTATCCTTTGAACTCCTGCTACTGATGTGATGATGTAGGTTTTACTTTTGAAATCTTTCCAGGATTATGCTTAAGTCTATCGCTCTGTACGTTTTGTATTCTTTTCAGAGTTTCTTCACATTGTTTCTTTAGTTTTGATTGTTGTGTGCACTGCTTTCATGAGGTATCTCAGGGTTTGTTCCTTCGTAATGTATTTCGAAATAAAAAGTTTTGTTGTTTTCACTGTTGATAGACGATTGACACAAGGTTGCCCACCTCGTATACTGTTCTGAATTAATACTATTACTGACTTCGTTACAGCCTTCAACGTTCAGTTATGCCATAACTGATTGCTATATCCCCAACTATGTTTATGACTGCAGAGGAATGCAACCGTCTGTGAGTCATACACAATGTGGGACTGACGTGTGACGGCTTCTACAACTCCACGTAATTGACGTAGCGAGCGCAACCTGGATCTTTCCCTCAGGTAACTTTCCATATCTTTATTCATATTGGTTGATTACAGAGAGCCGTACGTTATTCTTCGGTCATACAGCTATCTTCTAACACTTAAACAAGTCAGTTGGTTTTCCAAAAATTCAAAGTTAACAAAAACTCTTCTCAGTTCAATGAATCCCGCGAGTTACTCATCGATAGATCTAGTGAAGCTCGTTTGTGCATGAACTATGTGAATCCAATGAAGTTCTTGATGTAATAAGGGTTTGGTTTTAGTTCTGCAACCAGTCAACGAATATGGTTTTGTTCAGGTTTATCAGTGAATTGTTTCTTCCTCCTTCTCAGCTTGGAATAACGTGTTTTGTCCAGTGTGCGTTCTTCTGATCAACTCAGGAGCTACTCCTGAAGTTCGCTACTTTCTTTATCTCTATTCAGGAATATGGATGACTTTGATTGGTTCTTTGATAAGCCAGGTGTTTGCGGTTGGAGCTGCATAAATAGTATCACAGCAAAGAACAAGAACATACAGGTGACTTCGTAGATGTTGGTTTCTACGCTTCTCTCTTCCTTTCAGGTATAGTGTATTGTAATGATTCAGGTAAGTTCTCACTCATTCGGTTTCAATTTATCGTTGCAGACCTTTCTGAGTATTCATATCAAGTCATACCCCAGTTGTTCGACTCATCTTCATTACTTCCTCTTCCAATTCATCACTTGTTCCTAAAAGTTGTTCGAAAACTCTATTATCCACGTTTGATAACTCTATGCTTCTCATCCAAGCAAAGATGAGAAGATGGATCAACGAAAGATTTCTCTTTTTCACTTTGCCTGCTTTCAATCTGTTCCTTTTTTCTCCCTAATGAAGCTTACTTCTTTCCTCTTATTTTACCCATTATTAAAGACTGCTAATTAGCATAAAAACATATAAATTAAGCTTTAAAATTCATTTACAAGTTTATTTAGTGATTTGCATGTTTTAATTGGTCCTGCAGCGATTGGAACGTGCGCACATGCATCTTCGCGTACCATGTACGGCGCGCAAAGTACATGATAGCTGAGAAAATGTCTACCAATTTGCGTCTTGGATATGTCATTGAACGCTAGCGTACGCTGGTACGTCTACGCTTTTGGCGTGATTTTGAAAGACGTTGAGTCTCTCTCAGAGAGACTAAACTCTTCCAAAGTCTTCGCTTAATTTTGTTAAAAGTGTTCCCTTGTGGGAGGCTAAGTTATGCCAGTTTGAGTCAGATTTTATTGAATTTTTTTTGTAATTTTTGATTTTATTTTCTTTGTTTTTCTCTTCGTATTCTCTTCATTTCTTGGTTGAGGAAGTTCTATTTATGCCTAGATTGTTAGTTAAACACTCGTTATGTCAGAAATAATCGTTTGAACGTTTTAAAATTCCTTTTTTCTTTTTGATTGATATTGTTTCATCTTTTTGAATCTTTATTCTTATTGTATCAATTAGAGCTCCAAATTACCTTTCGATGAAAAAAAAAATCATCGAAATTGGTTGATTTTGAGCTAAGTTAGAACGCTTTTACCTTTTCATCTTAATGCCTATGCACCACCGCTTCACTTTTTACACGCGCCGCAGGAATGAAACACGTGAACGACCGTTCAAGCGCGTCAGATAGTTGAAAATGAATGAACGACCGCATCATTAAGCTTTTCTGTTAAAAATGATTTTCTTGTTAGCTTTTCATTTTCCATTTAGCGTTTTTGAGTGAGCGGTGTCCTTAGTCCAGTCTTCTAACCGTCGTAACTTTCTTGAAAACCGTCCGTTTCACGATATCTTTCGAATGGTTTACTCGTCTGATTGTGATATTGAACATGCTCTTACTCTTTCTATTCAATTCTGATTACTCATGTTGCTCTTTTTCCCAAATCTATGTTTTCATTTCAAAATTACGAAATATCATACTGTGTGCGCGTTGCACAAGTTCGTTGCTTTGTTTTACTTTTAATTGATTGTTTACTTGTGATTCGTTGACTTCTGATTTCCTCTTACTTTTCGTCGTTTGTGTTTTATAGTTCTTATGTCTTGAGTAGATGTGTTTCTATATATTCTACTTGTTATAGATAGAAACTTTGGTAATTGTTGAACGATGGCTCTTTTGAGATTATGAGATGATTGGAATGCAAGATTACAGGTGAGTTCTTATAGCTTTACTCATGTTCGTTTGTTTCAGAGAGCCGTTTATCAGTCATTGATAATAGAATGAAGGGTGAAGCAGTTTCCCAGGGCTACAGATGCCTGGGATGACTCTTGCGACTGTCAAACAGTTCGCTTGTGTTCGCTGGCTCTTTGAAATAGAATATATGGAAACACGGTGCTGTTCATGATGTAAAGAAGTGAGTTATACTTGTGCAACGTCTTAAATCCTTTTTCAGGAATATAAGTGACTCTGACTGGTTTATTGATTATACATGATGATCATTCAATACTCAGAGATTGAAAGGGTAGTTCTGGACGGTTCACGATAGTTTCAAGTTGGAAAGGATGTTGCTCTGTAAGTTGTTTAGCACAACCTGGATCTTTCCCTGATCTCTCTCTTTCCGAATGATTGTCAACATGTAATAAGGGTTTGGTTTTAATTCTTTTACATTAATTTATAATTTATAAATATTAATAACATGGATATATACAGAGAATGACATTGGAAGGAATGGACGAACAAAGACAAAATCTGTGGGACAAGGGGTGTTCCAACACATTTTGAAATGTCTTGATATACTCCTCTCAATTCTAATCGACTTATATTATACTATATAAACATAAATGAATATATTCCTTATATATAAGACTTTTGTTGTTGCAATATATGTTAAGAGTTGAACAGTCACTTTATTACTTCCATGATTATTGATTTTCTGTTTATTGATTGGTTATTGAGGTATATGAATGAATGCAGCCGTTCTGGACTGTCAGGATAGGAATGCAACCGTTCTGCACAGTGTTTATGGAATGTAACTTCTCCATCTTTTTTATCTTCGATATCCTTTCAGGAAAGAACACATAGAGAACGTATATTGCAATTACTCATCAAGTAGTTAACTTTCTTAACAGATCATCAAATGCTTGTGTGATTATCCTATCTTGAGTATCAAACGATGCGAATTATTCTGCAACAACGAAAACTTTTCAATTGCTCTCAATTCTGGATCTTCCACAAAGCTGAGAGCTTCTAGCGATTGTCGTTTAGTTCTGAAGTTGAATACTATAGGATGCGGCAGAGTCAGTTTCTGCAAACAATCGCTACTCACAGTCATTTTTTTAAGAACAATACTATAGCGACTTTGCCTCAATGATCCAAGGAGAAGATAATCGGATGGATCATAATGGTAAACAGTTGACAAAGCCAAAATATATGTTATGGACTTATAGGTTTTGGAAACATCCACTAGTTGGCTGATGGGATGACGTAAAAGGATTCGGAAGTTAACAGTACGTTTTGTATTCTTCTGAGAGTTTCTTTACATTGTTTCTTTAGTTTTCATTGCTGTGTTCACTGCTTTCGATTCTGTTGAGAGGAAGAAGAACTGAATAACTAGCAGGTAAGATTATATTCATACAGAAGACTTATTAATCATACGTACTACAGATTTCAAGAAGAAAGAAGTCTATTAGTGGACCGACGGACAACGTGGCGGCTGTAGGATCTGGACGGCATGAGGAGGAATACAAACGGTTCTCGACGGTTGGAGGTGGAATGCCACCGTTCTGGACGGTTGGAGGTGGAATGCAATCGTTCTGGACGGTTGGAGGTGGAATGCAATCGTTCTATACGATTGGAGGTGGAATGCAATCGTTCTGGACGGAGCAGTATAGCTCACCAGCTCACGCCGCCGAATGACGTGATACTGACATCTCACGTCTTATATACCCACGTGGAGTCACGTCACGTCACGTCACCCAATCAGCGACGAGCTACGTGAACGTCATTTTCACGTGAAAAAACGCTAATGAGGTCGTTCCGTTACGAGAACAGATGAAAGTTGGCTCAAATGCATGAAATCAGTTAGTTTTACATTGTTTCTTGATCAGAATTTCAAGCTGGATTCGATCATGTCGTTAGTTTTCTTTTTCAGCCGACAAACATTCCTGACGATAGGAATCTTGTACGTAGTCGCCCAGAGTTCTATTTGCAACTCCATAGGCGACTCCTTGTTTGTATATTTTTTATGTTTTTCTAATAAAAATAGTTTTGTTCTCTATTCGTTTATCATATCAAGAGGTTGTATATCTTCTTCACTCTCCTTACAGAGTTTCCTGATCCATTTGTTTCGAACAAGTAGCGCGTTAGTTGACTCAGTTACATACTTACGCGTTCTATTGATACTTCATGGTTCTCATTCGAGAGTTCATCCATTTCCTATTCGTTTTCTGCTCAGTTTTCCTCTCTTTCCCGAATCTTCTCCCCCATCTTACTTATCATGGATCGTTAATATGAGTTGAATAAGACGGTTAGTGCAGAGCCACTGGTCCTTTCCTTGATTACCAAGCGATGCAGTATACCGAGAACTAGCTATGAAATACGTTTTGATCAAAAAAGATCTCAGGAGAGTTTTGAAACGCTTTCCAGATGCTAAGCGCGTTTGTCAGTTGAAAAGGAATGAACAACCGAACTATTGAGCTTTCTTGTTTAATGTTTCATTTTTTCCCAAGTTATCCATTTTTTGGTTCGCGCAGCAGATCGAATCGCGTTCAACGTGATCTGTCAACTCCTTGTTCACAATGGTTGTTGTCATGTCATTTTGAAACTAAGCGATATCTTTCAGAGTATGAGCGTTGCTTGTGTTCTTTGTTTTCATTTCGACTTTTCCCTTCTCAAATACTTCTGATTTACTTTCTTTCGATATTTGGATGGAAGGTTCACCGATGTTCGAAACCAATTTCTGGTTGTGAAGGTCTTGTGTCTTGTTCGTTGAATACTCAGTTTATGAACTCTTCTACTTCCTCTTGCTCATTGTTGTTCTTCGTTCATATAAGTTGATGATTACGTGTATTTCCATGTTACTATACATTCCACTTGTTATAGGGAGGATCAAGGGAATGTGAAGTTGGAATTCTTGGACGAGAAAGTCACGGGTGCAGATAACAGATAAGTTCTCATATCTTTGAATGAGTTGCTTCTTCGGCTCTCATAGTTACTTGGTTGTTTATTGATTTTTCGTTTATTGATGGATTATGTGTTAAGATCCTAGAAGAAGAGTTGTTTTCCGTTCATGAGTTTCTCTGATGACAGAAGCAAGTTAAGGACATGAACTTCAGATAAGTTGTTTCTATCTTTACCCATTTTGGTTTGTTCCAGACTGCCGATATCTCGTCTGTTCGGTGGGTACTTCAGTTGGCTGATGAGATGACGTAAAAGGATTCGGAAGTTAACAGTACGTTTTGTATTCTTCTGAGAGTTTCTTTACATTGTTTCTTTAGTTTATATTGTTGTGTTCACTGCTTCCGAGCCTATTAAGAGTTCAACGAAGTGAATAACTAAGAGGTAACATTATATTCATACAGAGGTTTTATTAATCATTCGTACTACAGATTTCAACAAGAAAGAAGTCTACTAGTGGACCGACGGATAACGTGGCGGCTGTAGGATACCCCTTTCCCGAGCCTCCCAGTGCTACCGATGCCTGAGGTTGGGCGAACCTTGCGACCGTGCCGTCCTTAACTTCCTGGTCGCGGAAGAGCTGTGGGCCAGTTCGCTTGCGTTCGCCGGGAAAGGGGCCAGGTGCCTGGATCAATGAAACCTCTGGGAGGTTTCGGCGGCCTGGTCCAGGTATCCTTTGGGTCCGTCCACTCGGCTCCCTGATTGCTCTCAAGATTTAGCTCTAGCGTTTCTAGAGATCCTTGTTAGTATATCTCGGAATCAAGCTGAGAGGACGCAGGATGGAGGGCTACCGGAGAGCGGGGACCCCGAAAGACGCGTTTTGAGTCGGCGTAGTAAAGATTCCGGTATGGAGTATATTATTAATGAAATATTTAATGATATGCGAAAAATCGGAAATCTAACTATGTCGGCAAAAAACGCGTTTTTCGGGGTCCCCGCTCTTTGGAGCCCTCTATCGGGGAGGGTAGGGAAGGAGATTACTCTTGATCAGGTTTTAAAAAAAAATGGCGATGCCCCCCTGCCTAAACCCATTGTTTCCCCTTCCCCTCTACAGAGGGGGAAGAACACCTCTCCCTCTCTCAAAAAGAGGGGTCGAGAATTCTCCCCCCTCTGTTAATGGGCGGAGAAACCTCTCCACCCACCTATCGAGAGAAGGGAATCTAATTCCCTTCTCCCCTGCGGGAGAAGAAGCCATTCGGGCCTTCCCCTCCCCTTCTCCTAGCAATACTTGGCCCTCTGTGGCCTCCGAGTATGCTAGGAGGGTTTCCTCCTGGACCGTCCATGATCCTCCTTATGAACCGTCCATGGTCCTTCTCGTAGACCGTCCATGGTCTTTATTGATTGCTATGTCCATAATGTTCTAAAAAAATAAATGTTTATTAATGTTATTCTGTTACTTCTTACCTAGTATCACATACAATAGAAGAGTCGAACACCCACAGAACAAAGAAAGAACCCATCACTCTACAAGAGAAACATTGGTTAACAATCAACGAATTAAAGCTTTTGAATAAGGAACGACGAACGACGTATAAACAACGAAATGAACTCTTCGGTACCATTCACAGGAACCGCATAGTAAAGCTACTTAACAACAGAGCACGAACAACTATCTCATAAACTCTCAGATAAGGAACTCATCGTACAAGAAACAAACGAAACTAAACCTCTCAACAAGGAAAACATTGGTTAAGAATCAACAGAACAAAGCAACTAAACAAGGTATCCCAAACAACTCTCTCAGAACCTTACAAGGAATTAGCTGAATCTATATGGCTCGATTATAACATGATCAATTCAAATCACCTTAACTAAAGCGCGGTCAAGTGGGGACGACGATCAAACAAGGAAATGAAACTCCTTGGAACAGCAAGTATCGCTTACAGAAACAGCATAGTAAAGCCACTTAAGAACAAAGCACGAACAACTATCTCATACATTCTCAGCTAAAAGACTGATCGTCTAACGAACAGCGAGTTCATTATGAACCAATGAAAAGATGAAACCATTCAAGTTAACAGTCCTCTAAACATCCAAACTAAACTATCTCAATTCACAATCAAATGACTCAAACTAGGGTCTCAAGCTTAACAAACAATGAAATTAAGTAAACGACTATCAAACACCGGAATAGAAAGGGAATTTAAAAAATATCAAATGTAAGTCATATCTACCACACTTCCACCCTCAAAAGAGATGAGAGACTGATCACTCACAGCACACACTATATCACTGACAAGAAATCAATAATCGTGTAAGTTGCCATTAAGGGCTAAAATGGCGAAAGATCAATTGACAAACAACAACAACAAAGTACAACTCAAAGAACGATCAAGTAGACTCCCCATTCTCTCATTGGACATATCTTTCTTTCTGGGTAAGGATGCGCAGTGACACTTTCAAGTAATAGTGAGAACAGAAGACTCAACTCAGGGAACATACATGTCTTCAAAGAGTTTATTCCAGAATGAAAGTGTAAATGATCATTACAATCGGATGTTATATCAAAATGTTATATGAAATAGTAAAAGAACAAATCAATTGCTTTTGAGCACAATCAGAGTAGTTCCACCTCACATCCGAGAATCCCAAACAGTTGCATTCACGGACTGTTCCTTCATTTGCAACCACGGAAGGCACTTTCTGAGCAGTTGACAGACATCAAGTTGAGCATAACGGGAATGACAACGAGACCATGGATCATTCCAATAACAACAACTAACAGCATGCACTTTGCGAAAACGTGAAAATATCAATTGGAAATAGGAAAAGCGTTGGTTATATCACCTGTGACAACTACAGGTCCACGTTTCGTTCTCAGCAAAAGCTAAGGACATTTCTTCAAAGGTTCGATTACGAAGTGGCTCCTCTTCTTGTTCTATTTCTTCCTTCTCTTCCTCCTCTATCAACTCGCTTTGACGTAAGAACTCCTCATAATCCCTCATCCAAAACGTTGTTGAATAACTGTAATATATTAATATGAAACAAGTTTGGAAATGAAAAAGCTTAAGAATGCAACCGGATTGCGCGTCCGAGGTTTTTGAAATGAATTAGTAAATCTCATACTACGTACAGTTCAACCGATCCCGGTAATGCTTCGAAGCTCTCAATGAGTTGATGTAGAGGCACTTTTCTAAACATTTTCCGAGTATAAGAAGCGAGTGATTGGCAAAGTCTTACTGAGATTCTTGTGTTAAGTCACCAGAAGCTCTGACCAGTACCCAACAAACTCCATAATACGGTTGCATTCCTCTGCAGACATGAACATAGTTGGGGATATAGCAATCAGTTATTGCATAACTGAACGTTAAAAGCTGTAACGAAGTCAGTAATAGTATTAATTCAGAACAGTATACGAGGTGGGCAACCTTGTGTCAATCGTCTATCAACAGTGAAAACAACAAAACTTTTTATTTCGAAATACATTACGAAGGAACAAACCCTGAACTACCTCATGAAAGCAGTGAACACAACAATCAAAACTAAAGAAACAATGTGAAGAAACTCTGAAAAGAATACAAAACGTAAGAGCGATAGACTTAAGCATAATCCTGGAAAGATTTCAAAAGTAAAACCTACATCATCACATCAGTAGCAGGGAGTTCAAAGGATACGCAGTATTCTGATAATGGAACAATCGAGAGGAACGAGTTTGAAGAGAAACAACTTACAGAGCAACATCCTTTTCAACTTGAAACTATCGTGAACCATCCAGAACTTCCCTTTCAATCTCTGAGTATTGAATGATCATCATGTATAATCAATAAACCAGTCAGAGTCACTTATATTCCTGAAAAAGGATTTAAGACGTTGCAGGAGTATAACTCACTTCTTTACATCATGAACAGCACCGTGTTTCCATATATTCTATTTCAAATAGCCAGCGAACATAAGCGAACTGTTTGACAGTCGCAAGAGTCATCCCAGGCATCTGTAGCCCTGGGAAACTGCTTCACCCTTCATTCTATTATCAATGACTAATAAACGGCTCTCTGAAACAAACGAACATGAGTAAAGCTATAAGAACTCACCTGTAATCTTGCATTCCAATCATCTCATAATCTTAAGAGAGCCATCGTTCAACAATTACCAAAGTTTCTATCTATAACAAGTAGAATATATAGAAACACATCTACTCAAGACATAAGAACTATGAAACACAAACGAGGAAAAGTAAAAGGAAATCAGAAGTCAACGAATCACAAGTAAACAATCAATTAAAAGTAAAACAAAGCAACGAACTTATGCAACGCGCACACAGTATGATATTTCGTAATTTTGAAATGAAAACATAGATTTGGGAAAAAGAGCAACATGAGTAATCAGAATTGAATAGAAAGAGTAAGAGCATGTTCAATATCACAATCAGACGAGTAAACCATTCGAAAGATATCGTGAAACGGACGGTTTTCAAGAAAGTTACGACGGTTAGAAGACTGGACTAAGGACACCGCTCACTCAAAAACGCTAAATGGAAAATGAAAAGCTAACAAGAAAATCATTTTTAACAGAAAAGCTTAACGATGCGGTCGTTCATTCATTTTCAACTATCAGACGCGCTTGAACGGTCGTTCACGTGTTTCATTCCTTCGGCGCGTGGAAATAGGAAAGCGGTGGTGCATAGGCATTAAGATGAAAAGGTAAAAGCGTTCTAACTTAGCTCAAAATGAACCAATTTCGATGATTTTTTTTTTCATCGAAAGGTAATTTGGAGCTCTAATTGATACAATAAGAATAAAAATTCAAAAAGATGAAAGAAGATCAATCAAAAAGAAAAAAGGAATTTTAAAACGTTCAAACGATTATTTCAGACATAACGAGTGTTTAACTAACAATCTAGGCATAAATAGAACTTCCTCAACCAAGGAATGAAGAGAATACGAAGAGGAAAACAAGAAAAATAAAATAAAAAATTACAAAAAAAATCTGACTCAAACTGGCATAACCTAGCCTCCCACAAGGGAACACTTTTAACAAAATTGAGCGAAGACTTTGGAAGAGTTTAGTCTCTCTGAGAGAGACTCAACCCCTTCCAAAATCACGCCAAAAGCGTAGACGTACCAGCGTACGCTAGCGTTCAATGACATATCCAAGACGCAAATTGGTAGACATTTTCTCAGCTATCATGTACTTTGCGCGCCGTACATGGTACGCGAAAATGCATGTGCGCACGTTCCAATCGCTGCAGGACCAATTAAAACATGCAAATCACTAAATAAACTTGTAAATGAATTTTAAAGCTTAATTTATATGTTTTTATGCTAATTAGCAGTCTTTAATAATGGGTAAAATAAGAGGAAAGAAGTAAGCTTCATTAGGGAGGAAAAAGGATCAGATTGAAAGCAGGCAAAGTGAAAAAGAGAAATCTTTCGTAGACCATCTTCTCATCTTTGCTCGGATGAGAAGCATAGAGTTATCAAACGTGGATAATAGAGTTTTCGAACAAGTTTTATGAACAATTGGTGAAAAGGAAGAGGAAGTAATGAAGATGAGTCGAGTTGCCCCTTCTCCCCCTCCTCCCTCCTTTGTTGGATTGCATTCTATTCTAACATGCGTTAGATCCTTCTTCAAAAACTCCATTTGTAGAAAGAGGTGATACAATTGTTGATGATAAGTTGCATGTGTTTGAGCTGTTGGATAATAATAGGAGAATGAAAGAAGGTTTTCGTTTTTTTTAAACTTCTCTTATTGATAATCAGATCGAGGGGATCATTGTGAGAGAAAATCATCCAAAACGGGCCAAAAACATGATTATGCTCAGTTCTATTTCTGTATATGTTGGAATAGCGCCAAAAAGTAATCTCCGACTGTTGGCTATCGATTGGCTGAGCTATTGATAATCATTCTTTGAGCCGTATACATAGTTGATGTAAATGTCTTGCGTTCAGTAAAAGGTTAAATTCAAGGCCAAAAATATTTTTCGTTTTGGTAAAATCATGTTCAGATCGTCTAGATCGAAATGTGAACGGAGAGAAATAGATTCAGTTCTAGCTATTCATAGGGCTAAGAATATTTTGAGAAATGGAATGCTCACAATTTAGCAGCTGTCATTTACTATTTTCTATAAACAACTAAGAGTTTCAGCTCTCTCAAACTAAAGCGAATGATTTGCTGATTTCATACAACTCTATACTCATGCAGAATTAGCAATGTACAATGTAAAAGAAGTGAATTATGATAAAAGTGCATATAACATCAAGTCTTTCCTGTCACATCACGGCTTTTCTTTCTTCTAGATGGAATTTATGAAGGACAACTTGAAAGCATATGAGCTGCAAAGTTCTGCAAGGGGCAATACTTGCAAAATCGAATGAATATGACATCAATGATTATCAATGAATTGCATTGAGCAGTGCAGATCTTCTAATTTGTCCAACTAATTGATTGCTTCATCTTAAATCAGGAAGTGTAAAACTTTGGACTTTGAATCTTTTTTTTTTTTCACAATAAACTGCTAAAAACTCATTTAGCTTTTCTAACCCCGTTCTCGAAATTCACGTGAAGTATACGTGAACAACTGTCAACATACTTTTTAATTTTGTTTTTTTTCTCGGGAAAATCGGTTGTATACGCTACGTGCAAACTCAAAAACAACTTTTTGAATAATTTCATCATTTTAGTTTCGAATGAATTGATGACAATAAACGAAACTAAGCATAACGAAAGATGAAAATGAAAACATTTGCGTTGTTCAACACCAAAGTGCATTCAAAATGCGAAAATGTGTTGTAAAGAACACGTTGACAATGCACGAAAGAGTACGTAGTCAGGTACTTTGTTATACATTCTTACTTGAATATCATAGAATGATTAAGTAGAAGACTTGATCACTGTGAATGATGACTGTTTTACATATAAGATGTGAATTTGAAGATGATTGAACAGAAGACAAACACCTCCTGTACATATATCCAAAAGATCGAAAATGCAAAAATTAGTGATTGATCAGATAAGTTATGCAGAAAATCATAAGGTTAATAATCGAGAGTATTGAATCTTTCCTAATTATGCCAATGTTCATAATATCATACTCAGTCTCATGCGTCTCTTACAGTTGCACACTCTCTCCCATCATCTCTGACCGTCGTTTTCACTAACTTCTATCATATTTTCACTATCTCTCGTGAGAAAATCATTCTTGATGTGGATTACACAACATGATGGTCGAGCCAGTGCGTATATAAAGGACGGAGAGAAGGAAATTCGTCAGTGCTTTTTCATTTTATAGGATGTGCTCTTCCTGTCTTGGTCAAGACTACATTCATTACCAGACATCACCAATGTATGTATTCACCTCATAGTATCACTGTTATGATACCATCCTCTTCTTTTATTATCTCTAGTTTGCTCTTTTGATTCGTCTCCAATTCTGATGTCGTTCTTTCATCTGTTCTGAGCAATCTGTAGATTGATGTATCAGATCAGACTATGTACGTCTTCAGTTGTTTCTTCAGAATTACAAATATAACATTGTTCTTCATGTGGTCAGTACAAGTAGTTTGTTTCAGTTAAACAATAGTTATGTGCGGAATCTTCGCTGTTTGTCAGCAAACCTGCTCGTCTCAAGACAAATTTTCTTTAGAGAAAGCTCAAGAATTATCCAAGTAAGCTTCCCTCGTACTGATATATACTGATCTGGCCGTTTAGAATTCAATGCCACAGAGGCCCTGATATGTCTGGATGTTACCAGGATGAGAAGACTGGTGATATTCTCTGTCATGAGCGTTTAGCTATTATGGATCTCGGAATCGCTCAGCCTTTACCTGGTTCACACCCAGCTAACCAAGTCATCCATAACGGAGAAATCTACAACTTCAAGAAGTTGAAGACCACTGAGTTATCAGGAATGCCTTTCCGAACTAGCTGTGATTCAGAGGTAAACCGTATTCTTCCTCAAACTATTATGGACATTGTTTACAGGCTATTATTTTCTTGTATGAAAAATACCGTACCGGAAAAGCTTTCAATATGCTCGATGGCGTCTTCAGTATTGCTTTATGTTGTGATGGAGAATTTGTAGCCGCTCGAGATCCTATCGGTGTGAAACCTTTGTACTACGGAATTGATAAGGATGGGAGATATATGTTTAGGTATAATTATTCATATTTTTTCAACTAAAACCACTTACTATTGTAGTAACGAGATGAAATGTATCGAAAAGGAGTGTGGATCTCACCAGCTATCCATCTTCCCACCTGGACACTACTGGACTCCAAAGGAAGGATTTGTACGATATTATGAGGTAACGAAGACTAAAGGTAACATTATAACAGTCAAGAAATTTCAGCCAGAATGGTTCGATTACCAGTTATGTGTTCGTGAACCCTCTCTGCAACTCATCCACGACACGCTAGTTGAAGCCGTTCACAAGCGGTTGATGTCTGATGCACCTATTGGAACTCTTCTCTCAGGAGGTCTTGACTCTAGTCTTATCAGGTTTGATTCAGAATTGTTGAAGATTCTCATTTTTATAACTTTCCAGTGCTATCGCAGCTCGGGAAATGAAGAAACACGGAATGAACATTCACAGCTTCTCTATCGGTCTAGATGAAAACTCTCCTGATTGTGTTGCTGCTCGTCAAGTTGCCGAACACATCGGAACTGAACACTATGAATTCTTTTTCAACATTGAGGTGTGTTTTCGAAACTTATAATTGATCTATGAAATATGTAGGATGGTATTCAAAACATCAGGAACTTGATCTGGCATCTGGAATCTTATGATATTACAACTATTAGGGCTTCGACACCCATGTTCTTCCTTTCACAGAAGATTCATGAACAAGGAATCAAAGTAAGTCATACAAATCGAACTGACCTTCAAAAAAAACCTTCTTAGGTCGTATTATCTGGTGAAGGAGCTGATGAGATATTTGGTGGCTACTTATACTTCCACAATGCTCCATCGGATCAAGATTTCCAGAAGGTTGTCACTGCATACTCTTAACCATATAATTTATTTTTCTAGGAAACCATTGATCGTGTTACTCATTTGTATACTGCAGATTGCTTAAGAGCTGATAAGTCAACAATGGCCCATGGACTCGAAGTTCGTGTGCCATTTTTAGATAAAGCTTTCTTGCAAGCTGCTATTATGACAAAGCCAGAAGCTAAACGACCAAAACCATTCCAAGGACGTGACGTAGAGAAATACTTACTTCGCAAAGCCTTCGAGCTTGATCAAGATCCCTATTTACCTCAAAGCATCTTGTGGCGTCAGAAAGAACAATTTTCCGATGGCGTCGGTTACAGCTGGATTGATACGCTGATGTCCTTCTGTGCTTCGAAAGTATCTGATGAGCAGGTAGTTTTGAACGACTTGATTCAACAAAACAATCTTGTTTAGTTTGCCAAAGCAGCTCAGACGTATCCTCACAACACACCTGCTAGCAAAGAAGCTTACTATATGAGAGAGACGTTCCATCAGCTCTTCCCTAGTGATTTTGCTGCTTTAACAGTTCGTAGATGGATTCCTAAATGGCAGGACAATCAAGATCCATCAGGTAATTATTTTCATTTTTTGAACATTAATCATGAGCTCTTTTCTTCAGGAAGAGCATCTACTGTTCATGACTGTACTGTTGAAACAGATTCGTCAAACAAGGAGAGTCAATTAATCTCTCGCAAAAACCAAGTGACCTCATATCCTCAGGCTTGAATCGTTTTCTAGTCATTGTTTTCTTTTTCTGTATTTATTGAGAATAAAGCTATTAATTCTGTTAATAAAACTGTACTGAAAACAGAAAATCAATAACCCTTTGGCAATAATCATTTACCCTCTGCAGATTACAGTAGGCGGTTGTGTGCAGATTAGCGCAAAGATCATTGTGATCCACTAGATGGTTTTATTTACAAATACTTTATTCCTTTATAAGAATTTAAATTATATCATCATTAATTGACGACATTGTAATAACGTCATTGGTATATTTTGAATTTTTGGCAATTCCTGCTTCTGGTGGATTAAATTCGTTTTTCTAACTTAACGGGAACACCGTGCAAAGGTTTGAGTACTACCTCGGTACAAGGAATGTTGTCGAGGAAGGGTATAGTTGCAGTTAATTTGAAATTTCTTATCACTGAGATTACCACTGTTTTCTCTTCCATTATTGCGAACTTTTGTCCTTAACCTCATGTGTGAGTTGAGCTATCATCAAGACAAACCTATGCAGTTTCTGGGACCTGCCGAAAATGGAATGTAATCAAAGGCATGTCTCTTCTCTAGGTTTTCAGGCAAGAATCTGTCAGGATCAAACTTAGTTGGATCCGGGAATGCCTTAAAACATGACGTTTAGGTGAGTTAAGGTTGATAAAATTGACTTTTTCATTATAATGAAGAATCATGGGAGATAAAACAAGCTGCACTCCTTGAGGGAAGAAATATTTTCCTAAATTTGTTCAATGAATTTATACTTTCTGCCATTAACTCAACCGGTTTTGAAATCATTTTTCAATTTACGTTGCACAATCGGGACAGGTGGAAACATTCTGAGTGTTTCTTTGAGCACTCTTTCCAAGTAATGCAACTGCTTAATGTTCTGAACTGTTATCTCACCATGTGGTCCTTAAAATGCCGATACAGCGGTGTTCCAGTAGTAAGATTACCGATAACTTCAATAATTTCTTCGTACACTTTCTGCTGTATATCTTGATGATGTGCTAATGTCCACATAACGAAAGCTATTCCGCTAGATGTTGTGTCATGTCCTGACAAAAGGGTTCATCACTTTAAGCTTGAAGGCTTTCCCCACCTTCGAACATGAATGTATCGACTTCTTCACGGATGTCTTCATCGGTTAGTTGGTTCTGTCCTTTCATCTCTAATAACATATCTAAGAATGCTTTCTTCCCTTCACGATGCTCGAATCCAAACTCCTCAATTTCTTCTTGCCTCTCTTTGATAACCTTGATAGTACAAACTATAGTCTTCTCTTATCTATCGTAATATTAAGTACTTGTCTTGTAAATGATTTCAGTGTATGAAGAAGATCACGTTTCTTCTTCCCGTAACCCAGAGCATTCCATACGGGAGGAATCCAAAGCCATGGCGTCAAAACATAGAGCATAGCCATATTTGTTATTTCAGTAACAGCCTGGACATATGGATGATCAAAGTTCCGTTGAGCTTGATAAGTTTTTCCCATGGCGGTACCTGAAAGATCATATTATTAATGCTGAAAGTAATAAAGAAGTGGCACCGCAAATGATATCCAAGGCACATCGTTTGATATAAGGAAAGAGATCAATCTCGTTGCCGGTGTCGGCTACTTGATCAAGACAATCGATCAGAATCTATAAAACTGGAATAAGTACAGTAGAGAGTTGTATATAGTTCACATCTGTTTCAACACCAAATGTTTTCATGTAACTGTCCAACATGGAAAAATGGAAAGTTGGTGTCAACATGCGTCTTCTATTTTTCCATTTTTCATCTGTGCTGATGAGAAGACCTGTACCTAACCATTCCTCCATAAAGTCATAGCTGTCTCCCTTAGTAATTTCTTCCATTGAATCGAGTATATCCTCAAATCGAATTTTTAAGAAAATTCTCCTCTAATGCAAACTTTGGAAGAAGCCCCGTCGACAGGAAAAACAAACAAATGCCTCATGTTCCAGAATCGCATGAATCCTTCTCCATTGTTCCGTACTTTATCGCTTTCTGTTATTAAAAATTTCACCCAACCTGAAAACAAAAGCAAACAAAAAGTGAGCTTGAACAAACGAGAGACACCTTCAACTCCATTAATGGCGAAGTGATGGCTGTTGCCAATTATAGGAATCACAGATGGTCCTTGTAAATTTCTAGCATAGTATAGGTGTCGAATGAGTCTATAAATAGCCGGAAGAGCTAGAGCCAGCACAAAAGTAGCGAGAGCGATCAGAACCGCACTCATCCTCGAGAAAAAGTTTACAATGAAGTCCTTCCACGTTAGAATGAATCAGGTAAGAACCAGATTGTGAAAATGACGATTACACTTGAAAACACCACCAGATAGACTCTAGTTGTTATCAAGGCAATGTCAGATTCTGTAGTTTGGAAGGAACGGTGTTAAACTATGAACAACAAACATCGCATTTATTGAAAATTCTCTTTTTTTCATGATAAGCACATTCGTGCCCACATGGCAAGTAAAGTAAAACGTGGCATCATTGTAAATGTATAATTGATACAAACATATGTAATTATGATATTAATAAATATATATATATATATGTGTATATACATGAGATATCAATTTGAAAGTCCTTTTTTTTAAAAACTAACTGCCCGATTCCGAATCGATTACTATTATGTCAGGCTCCTCAATAGGAGCTGAAGGTTGGGAAGATGCTACAGGCGCAGTCACAGAAGCAAGGAGAGAAGTAGAGGGAGCACCAACGGATGTGGAGAGAATGTCAAACTTGGGAGAAAGTCGTGCAGGCAAAGGTTTCAAACACTGAAACTCTTCTTGAGTAGTTTCTGATATGTCCTTCATTCGTTCTTTCAAGATTCGAATGATATTGTCTGTTACGGCTCTCCTTTCAGAAAAATCACATATATATTCTGGCAAACACGGTCGACCAGAGACCCAATTGAAAAACTGAAAACACTATGGTCACGCCGTTGATACTGGTCAAACTGACTTTTAAGCTATACATCTTCTTATCAGCAAAAGAGTGGACAAACTGATGAGGCAAGAAGTCGTGTGGGTCAGTACAAGTAGGCTTCGGTGCGAGCCTGAAAGGTTATATTGAATTTCTCCTGTAACCATTAGTCGTATAGCTACCTACATGAAATTGTTTCGAATTTTTTTGATTCAACACGTAAAGCATGAAAAATAAAAAAAACTAATCAAGAAAATGTGAAATCTAACCAAGTGTCACATGGACTGAGAAAAATGAAAAACAAAACTTTCGAAACAATAGTTTAAAAAAACTCACCAAGTTATTGCAGCAAATGGCTGGAGATCTGGATCAACAACAATACCTCGGATTTGAGCGAAATAGGGTTTCCGCGTAATCTTGTCTTTGATGTTGATTATATCTCCTTTAGTATATTTGTAATGCTGAAAGTAACAGTTATTTCTAGAAAAACTAAAATACAAATACTCGATATAGAACGGCTGATTTACATCTGAAAGTAGCCTTCGACCATATGTATGGCTCTGGTTCAAACGGCCGAAGAAACTGAACATCGCTCCCCACGAGAGTACCACTTTAACGTTTTATTTTACGACAATCTTCAGAGAATAAAAACCTGCACTCTTCGGCTGAAGAAGTTTCCCTAGGAGGAGAATTCTTGAACCGATCAAATCGGTAACTTGGCAACAATTCCGCAGCAGTTGCAGCTTGATCCTGAGGCGCGTTCTAAATATATTTGCTCGATTAAAAAGAAATAACTTTTGAAAACAACCCTCAACCCTCCACTTCGTCTTCTTCGATCAATAGAATGTTCTGCACGAACTCTAAGAAGATAAAAAACATATAGAAAATTGAAAAGTAATTGAAGGAAAAATCAAGGGAATAAAACTTACTTTCCGCGCCCTCGTCCTCTTTTCATTTCGAACCAAACCTTCAAACCTAACGTTACAAGTGTGAATAAGTAGAACGAATTATCTAAATTTTCGAAAATCAGAAGGATAAGCTAGATACTTCAAAATTAACTAAGACTTCCAGTTAAACTAGACCATATAAGCTTTTTAAATAATTGTATGGAAACGGGGTCCTGAACGGATTAAAATTACGGTAGGCACCCATATACAAACAGCTTTCCAAGAAATGCTTAAATTTCATCGATATATAAATAGTTTTTTAAACTTTGTTATTATATTTTTATTTTAAAAATAGTACTTCAAATATGAACTGCTAATTCTTATAACTTTTATATATTTTACACATATTTTGCATATGTCTAACGTTAGCTTTCGTTTTGATTGTGGCTTTTGTTTGTTTTGTCAATTTTCGTACTGTTTCTTCAGATTTTTCTCTTTTATCTTTCGAGGAATGGAAGAATCTGCTAGTGGGGATGCAACTCTAACAAACGTAAGCAAACTTGACAATGACGTTCAGATGGAAGGACCCGGTGATGTAGTACGTATTGATTACCAGTGTGTTTTTTTATTTGTTTCATTTGTAGCTTGCTTCGGCAACAACGACTGATTTACTAGCAGATTTAAGTTTAGCCGAAGATTTTAACAAGGAAAAGCATTTAGGTCAAGCATATTTAATTAATCATGAAAAAATCCTTGGTGTAAGTTCTATGAATCATTTGTTCATCTTTCCACGTATGCTTTACTCTACAGACATTTCAAAGTTGGAATGAACATGAACAGCGAGACTTCATGGAGAGAGCTTTACAGCGTATGGGTCACTATCAAATTGGACATATTGATAGATATATCAGGCCTATGCTTCAACGAGATTTCATCTCCCATTTGCCATGTAAGTACCAATTTCCTCGTTCTATATTATTATTTGTTTTTAAGCACAATTAGCAGTTATGATTCTGCAAAACCTGGATGCTAAGTCATTATCTTCTTGTGAAGCTGTTTGTAGTAATTGGAGGAGTGTACTCGCAGTTGGTCAACTTTGGAGAAAGCTCATTGAACGCAATGTTCGCAGTGACAATTTGTGGAGAGGATTGAGTGAAAAAAGAAAATGGCAAGTTATACTTGGAGCTCGTTCTCATATACTAATGTTTGTAGGAAGAACTTTGTTCTGATTGGCAGAGAAGCTGCTGCTCAGCTCATCTGTGAGCGTTATGGTAAAAAATATGATCAATTTCGAGGCACTTTCGAGATGTTTATGTTACAGCATAAGTTTTATCGGTAAGAATGATGAGTGCATCTATATAACACACTATTACTTCAGAGAGTTATATCCACAAGTCATTTCTGATATTTCGAAGATAGAAACGAATTGGAGGACCGGTACTTATACACTCAGCCGAATTAATTGTCGTTCAGAGCAAAGCAAAGGTTTTTCCAATTTATGAATTCGATTCCATGATCACATTTATCTACAGGAGTTTACTGTCTTCAATATGATGATGATAAAATCGTTTCTGGTTTACGAGACAACACAATCAAAGTACTTTTCCGTTTCTTATTTTTTGTCGCAACTTTTGCTTTTTTAGATTTGGGATCGTCACGATCTTAGCAATCCTCGAGTTTTGTCAGGTCACACGGGTTCTGTTTTATGTTTACAATATGATAATCGTGTGATAATTTCGGGTTTGTCTACAATTTTTCTTTATTGTTAATTAACGTTTCCGTCTATAGGTTCATCAGATGCTACTGTAAGGGTTTGGGATGTAAATACGGGCGAATGCCTTAACACTTTAATACATCATTGCGAGGCTGTATTACATCTTCGGTTCAGTGATGGTGTTATGGTTACATGGTGACTTTTTTGAAATCTTTTTAGTTTTCTGAAACTGTAATTTGTAGTTCTAAAGATAGATCTATTGCTGTTTGGGATATGGTCTCTCCTCGTGAAATCAACATGAGGCGGGTGTTAGTCGGTCATCGAGCAGCCGTTAATGTTGTCGATTTCGACGAAAGATACATCGTCTCCGCTTCTGGTGATCGAACTATTAAGGTTTTTCTCTTTGTCTTCTTGTGTGTTTATTTCGCCTTTTCTAAATATAGGTTTGGTCTGCGGACTCTCTCGAATTCGTTCGTACATTGTCTGGTCACAAGCGGGGAATCGCTTGTCTGCAATACAGGGGGCGCCTCGTTGTCTCAGGTTCCAGTGATAATACCATCAGGTTTGTGCATCTTTTTCACGCTTCTAATGAATCTTTTCTCTTTAAGGTTATGGGATATTTATTCTGGAGTATGTTTAAGAGTCCTTGAAGGACATGAAGAGTTAGTAAGATGTATTCGTTTCGATGACAAAAGAATTGTATCCGGTGCATATGATGGGTAAGTATACTCATAGTTTTTTTCATTTAATGTGTACATCATTCTTTTCTCTCAGAAAAATCAAAGTGTGGGACCTCCAAGCTGCTTTGGACTCTCGTTCTTTGCCGGGTTGCCTTTGTTTGAGCACACTTGTTGTGAGTTCATTTGATATTTCAATTTGATCTTTCTTCGCTTTGTTGTTCTACATTCTACATCCATTTTCCAGCAACACACTGGCAGAGTGTTCCGTTTACAATTTGATGATTTTCAAATCGTGTCATCTTCTCACGACGATACTATCCTTATATGGGATTTTTTGGATGCCACTGGAGAGACCAGAGATGTGAATGCTGATGCACTGAATGATGCAGCTGTACGTTTGACTAAGTGATAATGAATTTGAAAAAAAAGTTTCAGCCCGCTCCCGCAGTCATCGTTGATAATGCGAACAATGTAGACGAATCTTCTTCAGAGGAAAATGAAGATGTGGTGAGAAGAGAGCGTCACCCTGCTCGTCAAGGTCCTCGAGCAAGCCCTGAACTCTTTCACTGAGCCTTCACTTTTGTAAGTAAATTTTTGTTTTCATATTATTGTAGTTCGCCGTTCGGAAAGCTATGGTGGAAGTAATATGATGTTTAAAAACCAAATAGAAAAAGAAATCGAATTTCGCTTCAGAAGCGTTCTCTATATAGACGTTCTAATATAGATCAGTCCTCCCAATTTTCTTGACAGGTCATTTAAAAAAAGAGAAATGTACGGTGAACATGCACAAGTAAATCCTTTAGCTTTCCATATCTACTTCAATTTCAACTACTGTTCACAGGGGGTCAGTAAGCTTCATCTTTTTCTCCCAGAAGCACCCTAGCAAGAGAGAGAGTGAGAGTGTGTGAGAGAGAGAGAGAGAGACTGAGTGACTGAGAGTGAGACCCACCTTATAGTATTCGGATAAAATTCTGTTTTCTCTAATATTTCTGAGAGACTTTCATTTCTACCATAGCTTTTCGAATGTGCACCGAGACCATTGGTTGTGGGTTTTTAGCATAATATATCGAAATAATTCTGTATGTGTGTTTGTCATCAAACCGTTGTAGACAATCTTTCAGTTGTAATTTTATTTTGTCCACTCAACAAGTTCGGAATCGCTTATGATCTGCTAGTCATTATTACTATTATTTAACTCCTTTATTTTTAACTCTGAGAACTATTATTTGTTTTTATTTGAAGCTGCTCGTCGTTTTAAACTCACCTCACACATTTCCTACTTTTCTTTCATTTCTTGGTATTTCCATCTCGAGTGTTGTGATATTTTTCAATTTCGATTGATTTACTCTCGTATAATATTTACTATCATCAAGAAATTCATAAATTCATCGATCTACGCTACCAACAACTTCTGATTTGTTCTCTCTCATAAGTTTTGATGTGTTGTACATATGTGTAGCTGTTTCATCTCCCCCTCTCTCTCTCTTTCATTTTCTTCTTTTTCTAGCTGTTGATGTTTCTGTCTCTGCAATGAGCAGAATGAACAAAAAACTACGTTTTGTCTCAAATAAAGCTATAGTAGATTAAACTTTATAAATAAACTACAATGTAAGTACGCGGGATTCACAAGCATATAAATTGTCATATAAAACATCAAACAAACATCTGATCACTGATTGCTCTGCACAGTTTTTGTTTTACCCGAGCCATGTAGTGTGGAAATTGTGCCGTATTATGAGAACTTTTTGGTAGAAAGAGACGAACATTATGAGATTCCATTGAATAACCAGATCAGACCTCTCAGAAGGCTCAGCGAGTAAATTTAGTATTCATCGGGTCGTTTTTCTTGTCTTTCGATGCGACTTCTTGATTCGCCTGTACAGATACACCCGGTCTAGATGCTTCGACGGAGACAGAAGGAACAGCCACATGAGCTTGGCGTGATTGTGTAGTAGGCAACTGAATCACAAAATGTTGAAGAGGAGAAATTTCAACGAAACGTATACCTGTCTATTCGATACATCAATAGAATGTGAAGAATGCGTATGTAAAGGAGATGTTGATGGAACTGAAACATATACAACATTCTTCATTTTTTTTTCAAGTAAAATTTGTTTACCATTTGAATGCTCATATCGCGGCTGTTCCATTCTCTCCCTCATCCGTTCTACTGAAGCTGCTGTCACTAAAATTAAAGTTATTGTTTTGCTCGAAGAATGAGGAACTAACCGTTGTTACCTACGCCGCTGATTCTCCTTATTGGAGATACTGATGGTTCTGAGATTATGTTGCCACTGCCGTCCCTACGAAACATAACTTGGCCCACCTAAAGCATGAATTATGATACGTGAGATGGAATATTGAGCAAACCCTGCGGACAACTGGAAATAAGTTTGGATTCTGGTTATACGAACTAGAAGTTGAAGTAGGAGGAACTCGTTGTCTTGAGGGAGGGGATGACTTGTAATATGGGTCTGTCGTAGAGTGTTGACCCATCGCCAAAGGTCTATAATGAGATCTAAACATTAAACCCAATATAACTACTTTTTCGAAAAACAAGTACTTGTTAGGATTTGATACTCCATAATCATGCCCATGCCCATGATGAGATCCTGCATCTTGGGGGCTCATGGATGGATTCATACTCGAGATCGTTAAAGATGACACACCAACAGGACGAACCTTGAAGCGAACTGTGTTATCCGGTATTAGAAACTTACTTACCTGCGGTCGAACTGGACTGTTTGAGGATCTGGCTGTACTCAGATAAGAACAAGATGAACTTTGCGAAACAGTTCTAGGCTTTCGCTGACCATCGTGTCTTGAAAAAAAATTTATCGTAAAAAGCAAAGAGCATTGACTCTTACTGTAAAATTCCAGGAACGTGTTTCTGCTTAGCGGCTGTAGTGGTAACAGGAGCTCTCATGACAGGATATTCCTTCGGATATGACGGACTAGATGTACCGTCAGATCCCGATGAAAGGCGTGGACGTTTCGGGAGTGCTTAAACTCAATTATGAGGAAAAAAATTTAAAAAGTGTAACCTGGAGAATTAGAAGAGCTCGTGATAGTCAAGTTGGGGACTCTAGGAGAAACAGGAAGGAACCCTGATACTGCACGTGGTGGTGCTCTAGACTGTGCTGGCAACTGAAGAAATAATCAATAAAACAAAATCTAATTTTGAAAAAGAGGATAAAAATGATAAACTTACTTGTATTTTATCAGCTGGTTCAGTTGGCTTTGGTCGACGCCTGTAAAAAAGTTTTTCCTTCTCACTGGTTTTCCGCTCAACATGCCTCTGTATTCTATCTATGATCTCTGCTACCTTTTGATTCTGCTCATCTTCCATTGCAGAAGCATTATCAACTCTAGAAGCTGGGATTTGATGTGAGGTGGGCACACCTGAAACGTTTTATTACTAAAACTTTTATACATCATTCAAGGTCCTACGTCTAGTCGGATCAACTGGAAGGGTATTACTTGACTTGCTAGTACTTGCTGGATATGATCTACTTTCTAGAGCTTTCTCTTCGAGCGCTCTTGCTTCCAGGGCGTTTGCTTCCATAACGAAAGATTTCAAAGTTTTAGCTTCGAAAGTGTGCATGTCAAGAGGTCGATTATCATATCCTCTGGCTTCGTTTAACTTTGCTTCCAAAGGTTTGATGTCCGGCTTTGCCCCATCAACTCGTGCTTCAGTAAGCTGGGCTTCCAGTACCCTTAGCTCATGACCGCCAACATCCGGTTTATTTCTAGAATCCGCTATGAAGTTCTTAGCTTCATACGCTCGGGCCTCCAAAGTTTTAGCTTCTAGTTGACGTCGGACATCGGCACTGACGGCTAATCCAGCTAACGGTCTACCATAGTCGTTTGATTTCTCTCTGAAAAGAAAAACATCTCAGAACAACTTATTTTTTCTTACAATTCTTTCCGTAGCGCACTAGGCTCAGCAGATCTTTCTATTCTTCTACTATCCAATATTTCATTAACAGAAGAAACTCCCGAAATAGATCTCTACAAAGCAATAAAGATTCCGGAAGAATATTCATAATAATCTTACCGCAACTGGAACAGACGGGTACGATGAAGTTTTAGCAACGACAGGGGATTTGTAAGCTGCCAAAGCTGCAGCAGCTTTTTTGGCAATTGCACTTTCGACCTCTCCAGCCCTTTTCATCAACTCTTTCTGGACATTCAGCTCGGCTACTGACAGCTTATGTTCTGAGTTTTGTTTCCGCTGTGAGTTGGAGATCCCACCAGCCATCTGCTTTGCAGCTTGACCAGCTTTCATTTCAGCTCTTTCTGACTCGGCAGACGCTCGCTTCAGAAGCTTCAAAACTTCCTCATCTACAGCTGATCTAACTGAATCAGTTGAGGACTTCGACTTTTCTGCAGTCGCTCTAGGTCTTCCTTTTTCATGAGGGGAATTGCCTGAAGTACCAGCTTTTCCTAATGATAGATCAGCATTCTCCAAAGTTTTCAATTTCTCAGCCGACGACTTGGACTTATCTTTAGATTTTTCAGAAGATGCTCTCGCCTTCTCAGATGGTGTTTTAGACTTTTCAGTTGACGCTCTTGACTTCGCAATGGGTGTCTTTATTTTTTCAATAGGTATTCGAAGTTTCTCGATGGGCTGGTGAATAGGCTGATCTGCAGAAGGCTTCAACGACTCTGCGACGTTTTCGTTGGCTTTTTCAACGTTTCTAACGGAGGTTTCTGGAGCAGTGATTGCAACTACTTCTGTTTCATCGGCATCCGAATCATCTGGTTCAACTTCTTTCTCACGAAGAAAGATTTTGTCGTATTTTTCCTTGTTCTCCTTTCGCGCCATGGCGAGAGCATCGTTCACATTCTTCAGTACATCACTCTGGCCGTCAAACATAGCTCTCAAGTTCTCTGGCACTAAAGTGAAAAGTATGATATGATGAAAAAAAAGCCCTACCGCAACCGACTCGACCAGTCTCGAAAAGTGGGCTCGAACTCTTATCCTCAACCTTACCATTATGCGCATCAGCGAAGGATAATAAAGCACTAGCTACGCTCTGAGAGTTCTTGGAATCAAATAGACGAGGCTGTGGAACATCTAATTCGTCTTCAAACTGAAAATTCGAACTAAATATCATATTGTGTCAATTAGAAACCTCAGCACCCAGGAGACCCCAATCAGCGTAACTGTCATAATTGGGATTCAAGCTGAAACAGCAAACCTTATAAAAACTTCCGAAAAAATTCAAAATCTTACACAGCGGCAATTTTGATGAGATTTTCATCGTTCGCCACCCTTCTAACTTCTGCTTTGAACAACTCATCTCCGATGCTGGAACTCGGGCAAATTAAAAATGGAATTTCATTCTCTCAGTACAAAAATATTCTTCTGGCCGACTCAAGAAATGCACTCTTACTCTTATTTAAAATTCCTTGAGCTCTTAAAGCTGTCACAACATTGGTAAACGTAGTCAACTCTAAAAATGAAAATATTTTTGAATTTTGGGAAATTGGTAGAATCACCCATGTGACGGAGGAGATAAGAACAATCTTCCTCATCCCAAGCTGCTGGCATCTTATTAAGCATTTCTCAAACACTAATCATTGGACTTGCAAATACTTCTATATCATTCATAACCTGAAAAGTGAGACGTTGAAAAGTAAGAGGATTTCAATTGAATTGAATGAACAGGAGATCGATACTGGCTGCCTTTGAAATGGATATTTTTGAATCATACAGAAAAACTATCAAACGAGAGAACAAAGAAATGTTCTGAAAACATCACGAATGTAATTTATTAAGAGAAGCAATCGATAACTAGAAATAACTGTTAAACTCAATCTACCTCTTTAGATTCAAATTTCTTGGGACCTGGCACGAAGAACAAATTCGAAAAACGAAGAAACTATGGACTAAAGCCATGTTTCAAGCGCGCTCCATTGCGACCGCGCGCGCCGCATTGCGACAAGAGTTATTCAATTACGGTACTAACTTGCACATCTAAGTCTGAAAAATTTCGATATGCTCAATATTTTTGGGTACATATCACTTTTTCCGTAACTGGAAAACAGGGTGCAGTATGAGGTACGTTTTTCTGTATATATTATAATGGTTAAAATCAAAATTGTTGAATTAACGATTGATTTATTGACAAATTTATGTTTGATCGTTTATTAATTTTTTTTTTAGTAACTTGCGCCTTCAAAAACGCCTTGCTGCTTCCGTACTTAAGTGCGGTAAGAACAAGGTCTGGCTCGACCCCAATGAAGTCAGCGAGATCTCCAATGCCAACTCCAGGCAAAACGTTCGTCGTTTGATCAAGGATGGACTTATCATCCGCAAGCCAGAAGCTGTCCACTCTCGCTTCCGTGCCCGCAGATATCAAGAGGCCAGAAGAAAGGTATTCATTTTTTTTCTTCACTTGTTTTCCTCGTCTTCCGATTTGATTGTTCTGTTTTTTAGGGACGTCACACCGGTCTCGGAAAGAGAAAGGGTACTGCTAACGCTCGTATGCCAGAAAAGGTTTTGTGGATGAGACGTATGCGTGTTCTCCGTAACTTGCTCAAGAGATATCGTGAGGCCAAGAAGATCGACAAGCATCTTTACCATGAGCTCTACCTTCGCTCCAAGGGTAACAACTTCAAGAACAAGAAGAACCTTATGGAATACATCTTCAAGAAGAAGTCCGAGATCAAGCGCTCCAAACAACTTTCGTAAGTCTTTCGCAATCAGATGTTATTGATTTTCTTGCTTTGCAGTGACCAAGCTCAAGCCAGACGTGATCGCAACAAGGAAGCTCGCAAGAGAAGAGAGGAAAGACAAGCTGTTAAGCGCGCTGACCTTCTTCGTAAGATTTCTGAAAGCGAGAAGGCTGATAAGTAAATATTGTTTTTGTTGTTTGTTGTCAACAAAGTTGTATTCGTTAATAACTTGTTTTATTTTTCATGTTGGGGGTTCATCTACTAGCTGTGGGAGTTGTCGATCTTGTGTTTCATTAGTTTGAGAACTCGGCTGAACAACATTTACTGCTTGTTCCTGAATAATTATTTTTTCATTTAAATTTCTTCTTTTCTTACCTGATCTGTTGTTTGGGGAACTTCGGATATGTTGTAATTTGGTAGTGGGAAGTCACTAACTTGAGCCAATGTTGTCGGATTGACGTCAAATCCAAATTTCTTCATGTCTTTCAATATCACGTTAATGGTCAGTGATAGAATTCCTTGGGTGGATACTCGGGCAGCTGAAATTTTGATATTAACAGTCCATATTCTTTTGTAATTATCTAATTATGGTTTGGGATGCCTTGGTTGTTTTCATGTTGACATACCTTGTCTTCCTTCTGCTTTTGTGGTTATTGCTGGATCGAGGAATGTCGGACGTTTGCCCCAGAAATATCCTATGATTCTTTGAAATAGAGTGGATGACTGCGGAGTGTAACAAGGAATAGTTAGTCGATGTCTAAGTTGAATAATACGATATGACTAGACGAGTTTCTTTACCTTCCTGGAATTGTAGGTATTCTTGTAGCTCCATATCCTCTGATTATGTCATGTCCAAAGAAGTCCTGTCCATAGCAAACGACAGCAATTTGAGGCCCTATAAAGGTTCTCATGAGTGGGTTCGAAAAGATTAGAAGATACATTTAAAAGGGTTAGTAGATGAGAACGTTCCCTGGAAAGGCAGATCTATGGTTATATCTGTTCCATGGCCACGTGAGCAGGAAGACGAGAGAAAGTCTGAAGGACCTGCGACCAAATACCAGTCAGGTCCATATGAATAGAAAAGTCGCACAGATATATCAGGAATAGATGGAAACTGAAAAAGTTTCTAATTTTTTTGAACAATAATGGTTAAATTACTCTAGCAGTCTCTACTTGGCCGTTCACAATAAGAACGAATTGTGACTTCGAGTCTCTAGACATAGTGTTATAGAGTTTCAGTTGGAACAGTTCATAGCTTTCAAACAATAATCAAGTTCACAACAGCCGTGTACTCAAGATTATGCAAAACTGATAAAAACAGACACACTGGTAGCAGCGAATGAAAAAGCGCCGTCTACGAATTGAGCTTGTCGTCGCAAGCCAATAGTCGTCATAGCAACGCGTGGTATGACCATGTGTTACGAGCGACCTAAAGCGTATTCTCACAGGCTTTTAACGTTATGGATCAAGTGCTAATTGAGTAGTCCACCTGCCAGCCTGAGGTACGTTTGTATTCAGAAGGGAACTATTATTTAAAAGACTTTATTAGCATATTGACTAGATTGCGAGAACAAAAAAAAAGAAAATTAAAGCATTTCGTGTTGTATGGCAGGATTAATTACAAATGGAAGAAAGTTTGAACCCATCTCAAAAATTAAATAAGATGCTCCCAACTATTTTCTGATTATAAAAAAAAGGTGAAGAAGCTTAAAGCTTTGCATAAGGCATGATATGATGAGGAAAAGTTTGTGTCCTAATAAAGAGTTCTGCCAATAGGGTTCATGAGTACTGGAAATAAGTATTTTGCATATTGTACAACTTTTCGATTGGATTGCTTAAATGGTCTAGGTCACTCAATTCAGTCTTAATAGATGAAGAATGGTTTTCGTCGCATTCAATCTCTTCAGGCTCCGAATCAACTTCTGAAACAAGGGAAGCTTATGTTATCCGTTTGGTATCCAAGGCTTACCATCATCAGAACTCTTCTCTGATTCCTTCGTGTCATCCGTCTTAGTGCTACTACTTGTGGATCTCTTATTATCTTCTTTTCTTTGTATCTTTTTCATCTGAGACAACAAAAAGTCATAGGAACAAAAAAGTATTGAAACAAATGTACTTACCTTCGCTCTCTGGTTCTGGAACCAAACTTGGACTACGCGAACGCTCAAACCTGTCTCCTTCGCTAACTGTTCTCTCACCTACAACAACATGTGTATTATGAGAGTAAACAATTATAATTTCATACTTTTCTACAAGGTTTTGCACTTTTCTCAAAAGCAGCTTTGAACTGCCTCCGCTGTTGAGCGTTTAAAATTGTTCTAGGTCGTTTAGGAGTTTTGCGGGACGGATCATTTTGATCATAATCATATGGTAAAGGGTTCACAGGAATAGCTGAAAGAAATCATTTTGTTTCTGGTATCCTAATACACAACTTACGGTTTTGCAAGTGTGATTGGAGCATATGATAATCATTCCGACATACGATTTCTCCGTCTACCATGAGATACTCATCTCCCTGAAAGCATAGTATCAATAATGAGAAGATCAGAAACTCAAAGCTCTATGTTTGGTTCTAGTTAGTGCCACACGATGTGCTCGCTAGGTGGAAAACTGACCAAGTCGTTTAACCCAATAGAGTCCAGAACTCACTTTAGCAAATGGTATTCTACAGTAGCAACATGTGAAGCATCTAGAGTGATAAGTGTTCTGCATACAGCGATACACCAGATCAGTTGATTCTAAAGTTTGAGCGCAACGGGCACATCTTCGTGAGAATAGCCTGAAACATTTGGCATTAAATACTGCATATTTGAACTGTTAAGTCAAATCTCACAGTTCCCAATGATTTCTTAAAGTACGAATATAACTATTAGCGGATACGTCATTATAGGAAGCAGTACATCTCAAGTTGAGTCCCTGAGCTGCATGAGGGTCCATGGAGCAAGTGGTATTTTTGTTGTAAAAAATGATAGAAGTAAATGTCGGAGTGTATACTGAGGCTTTTGTGACAATATGATTCTTACAAATGTATGAATGTGGATAGGTTTCCCGCAGTGTAATAATGTAATCTGTTTCATACCGTATATGCATAATGAAATGATCTGCTCAACACTTCTTTGTGAAAAGCTTTTCCAATTTGCCTATCATGTGCTATCCGTATGTGAATTGAGTTTCACTATATTTCTGAAGCTCAGCACCCACGTACATCATTTTGTGTTAATTTGCTATCCATACACCGTGTACGTATTTGAGATCTTTTCAAAAGCATGAAGAACCTTGAGGCAAAAGAAGCAGATGTGATATACCCCTGCCAGAAAATCTTCACTTCTTTCGGGGGGATATTTGCTGCTAAAGACAGCTATTTGCCTAGAGACGCAATTAAATTCCCTTATTGGCAGCTGGATTCCTGCTGAACAAACAGACAACCTCGTCTTCATTGCTGTCGAGGCTCATAGAAATTCGCTTTGATAGTCGTCAAGAACCAATGGCTTACGAGTTGAGATGAGCAAAGACGTAAGCAAGTGCTGATGGGTTACGGTAGCACTTAGAAGCATGAAGACAGCATTGTGAATCTTCCATCATTTAGATAATGTATTAGAATCGAAAGCGACTAGGTATATCCTACTTGATCTTGTGAAGAGCTTTAATTAAGAATTACAATCTAGCCCTCCTGAGAGATATCGTGAACTTAATCTTATTTCGTAAAAAAAAAGCTTAAGAGATTATCAATAACACCTGTCTTGATGTAATTCTTGACTCTTGAGTTTCTTGTCCGGTTGGCATAATTAGATTGTACCCGTCCGGCGGATTATCTCAAGCATACATCTCATATGGCTTTTACCGCTATATCGTAATCCTCTTGAGATAAGCTGTATGCTGGACAACAATGGAAGTTACAAGATAATTACCTAACATGGTACATAGACGAACATTGTTTTGATATGATGTCGAAGAAACACCTCAATCATATCCTTATATTGAGAGAAAAGAAGAATAAGGAGCAATATAGACTCATATAGATGAAAGCCTTCACACTTTCCTGAACATTCAACCATAATATCAGGGCTTCAGAACATTTATGGTAGAAGAGGCATTATAGCTTTTTATAAGGCTATTATTATAAGATTAAGACAATTGTATACATTAACATTCCAAACCGTTTGTAGGCTTCTCTCTCTCTCTCTCTCTCTCTCTCTCTCTCTTAGACAACTTTTTATATAATTCAGATGCGCATGCGCGAAACTGATTAGTAACATGATCAATCACAAAATGTTCATCACAGTCATGATTTGTCATCTAGTCTTATGTAATTTTGAAGTTGAAGATGCAGTGGAACATCTTGGCCAACAAGCCAGAGGTCATTTTATGTGATTTTTCATCAAATCTGTCAGCTAAGACACATCATCAATCAGTTACTGTCATTTATATTTATACTGACTACATACAGTTATATGAAAATGGATGAAGCTATCATTAGATCATTTGGAATCATAACACTAAAGTATTTAAAATGAGATTATTATCCATAAAAGGCGGTAACTTAGTCACTTGGGGATAATATACTTCTCATCTGTATTCATTACCAATTAAACCTTGCCATTGTCGTTCTCTTTTTCCCTTTCCAATGTTTGATGACTATCTTTCTTGGTAAATGTGAAAAACAGAAGAAGAAGAAGAAGGCGACGATAAGATGAGCAGTTTCAAAAGCATGAGCAAGTAAGTTGTTTCAACAAATCTCCATAGAGCATGAGGGTAGACATTGTCGGTCACTTGACAGGTCGTGAAGGATTAGAGACGTCACGCAACCAACTTGGGTTTAGTTCAATTTAATGTGAGAGTTGTTAAATCGAACGAATGATGAAAATAACTTTTCTTATTCACTTCTTTTTTTGTTGATTAAAAGGTTGAAAAGATAAGAAAAACAGAAACTTACATGGAATGATCTTCTTGACAGTATACGTTGCCATCTTTGGTATAACAAGAGTTGTTTCCAGCCAATGGTTGATGACAAGCATAGCATCGTAGACAGTTTTCATGATAGGATTCATTCATTATCTGAGTATATGTTAATGAAGTTTCAATGTAATTGTTGTTATCATTATATGAAAGAGAGTAGATAAAGTCAGTGTACTCTTGTATAACAAAAAAGGAGCTATATCAGTCATCATTTGAGTCACTAGATGACCAAGCAAACGCAAAATTTTCCGACACGATAAGGATATTTTACAAGTTTTACTTCTTTTTCTTTCTTCTACAACTTTTCAAACTTATAATCTTTTATGATAATTTTTAAAGAATTGCTTACTTTCAATAGATATCGATCATGGATCTCATAGCCACATCCAACGCAAATTACCTCCTCAAACGGTGATGTGGTTCCAGATCCTAAATTGATAAAGGTACACCAATATTTCCGAAACTATTGAACATTTCAAGATCTCAAGATGAACGAAAAAAAAATATTTCTACACACACACACACACAGCAAGTTTGATCTGAACGTTCAACGTAGCATTCGAATTGATAAAAGAGAAATGCAATTCGTTGAAAAGCAAAAATGTTTTCATACTGTTGGAATATTTTTTTTGAGGAAAACACAAATGGATGCTTCTATGTTTTTTACTATCTAACCATGCATCACTCAAAGAGCACTTCTTATCATATGAACTAGAAGCTTGAAGTACCTGTATGTGCACTGTAGTTCAGGCATTGTTGCTGAATTTTCGTATTCGTTCCTGAATCTTCATAAGCTGAACGATCCAAATCTACTAATTCTCGATCTGTTTCCGGACTGAAAATAAAAGATGTTTCAGAGCATTGATTTCAGGATGATATGTGCTCGCATGACTGGTAAGTGATAATGTTCATTTCATAGACATAGCACTATGACGAAAAATTTCAATACGCAATAATCAAAGCAACTTTTTGACAAAGTACAACCTTAGAGGTTAGAGATAACAGTGAGAGATTCATGCCTTACCTTATAATATCCAATGACATCTGTATCAATTCAATAAAATGAAAAGAAAATCTTTTCAATTTATTTTTCTTTTTCACGTATGAGAATTAATCTTAAAAAACCAGTGGTAGAAGATGGATTACTGTGGCTTATCTATGAGCTTGAAACGGCAGGCAATATAGTAGGCTGGAGGTGCCGGAGGGGGGCTGGAGCTCGACGACAAGAGGACACATCCTCACTTGGCTCCGCCCATTCTCGAACTGAATGGCATGAAGCATGAATTTGTCCGCTTTTGAGCATCTACAATCGAAACGGAATGATAAAAGAAGAAGTTTCCTCATTTAGTAATCAATTCGATCAATTAAAACAAAAAAAAAACTGGAATAAAAGAGAAGAGGAAGAAATGAAGAACGGCAACCCGCCTTCTCGGTTCAGAAAGGTGCTCCAATGCTAAATTACGTTCAAAAAACAGACTGGCAACAACATTGAACTGATAACGTCTGATTATTCTAATTTGCGCGCGAGACAGACACATTTTAATGTAATTTAGAGTTTCATTTGTCCACGGAACGGTTGCATGTCTACGTAGGCTATACTTTTCTTTTGTTTGTTACGGTGGAATTCACTATCTCTATTCTTTCTTTCTCTTTAGTTTCTTTTCACTCCGAATGATAACTCTTCTGCGATTTCTTTTAGTGAAAAGCCTTTCCCCCAAACAATAAGTATTAGAAGGGACAAATGTTTTTTTCTTGATTTTCGACATGTGGATTATCTTTATTGAAGTAAATAAAAAAAAGGAAACCTTATAACATATCGCCATTAAGATCTTTTGAAAACGAAAAATCTTGTATACGATAGCTTGGATATAGTTATTCTGACTCCTTGTGACCAGCTGACCCCATCCAGCATTTCTGAATCCGCTGTTAGCTGATGCTCACAGTCGGATAATCTAGCGTCAAACACGGCAAAGGATCACTTGAGAGCTATTTCACGACTAGAGAGCTGCCAATATCGGAAGCACGTTGACATGCAGATCACACTCTCATCAATTGAGCCAAAGCAGATGTGTTACATGAAAATGATATCTTAAGAAGGAACTAAGAACGAAGAGGTTCCATATTGTTCAAAAAAACAGTTAGTTGAGTGAACGATGCAGACCCATCTTTGATCGTTTATGCTCATATAGCTCATCGTATGAGGTTGCCTCCCTATTGCTTGCACAAATGTGATAAAACACAGTTAAATCGGAAAACCAACTGACACTTACTGAAGACTAACACGCCTCACGCAGACAGTGAGGCTAATGAAACAATTAAGGTAATCAATTTGTGTGTCTTGGAATTCGGACGCAATCGATGGAAAAAATAGAAAGAACTGATTCAGAAGTTAGGTTACATTTCCTTCGAGAGCATTGTCAACCGACAGTTGAAATATGTATGCCGTGTCATTCCATCACAAACAATTCCCTTTTATGGTTGGCCGTAGAACACACGTCAGAACACATTTGCTTTTGTCTACAGTTCCATGTTAAAGTAGTCAGTCATCATATTCATGATTTTTTTTTATTTCATTCCATTTAATTTCTTCTTTTCTCTATTCCCACCTTTCCTCTTATCGAAGAGGTTGGCACATGGCAAAAACATGATTCCTTTTATGGACATTCACATACACAGACATCATATCAACTAATAACAACAAGAGAACAAGTAAAATACAAAGAAAAGCTGTTTTCCTACATTCAACGTCCTACATACTTTAAGTTACTAACTATCCCTCAAGACAAAGGACATTTACGTATCATAGTAAGGAAATCACGTTGTAAAACGTGTTTCTCATCTATGGAGTGAAGAAAATTACCGTAAAAGTTTAAAATTTCAATTAATTTGCGTAGAAACTTCCTTTTTCGGCGTTCTCGTTCTCTCCTTCTCCCCGATGCTTAGTCAATATTTCTCCTTGAACACTTAATACGTATTACGTACAATGCGCGTCACCAGAATATCTAAATCGGCGCTTGTATGTCACTTCGTTCTCCAATACTCCAGGCTTTACTATATTTGTAAATTATTAAATCTCCTTTTAAGGCTTGTATGGGAGCTCAAGAGAGTGCCATTAGAAGAAAGACAGAAGAACTTGAAGTTGGTGAGGAATATTCAAAAAAATCGGCGATTTACTCGCTCTGGAGTCATGTAAATCCATACACAAAGAAGAAAAGTACTAAAGGTATGTTGTTCTTTCTTATTACATTGTTAATTATATGTTTGAATATTTGAAGGAACCGTTTTCACTAAAGAGTTTGGTTCCTTTGTTGATGAAAGGAAATATTATGAAAATGGAATTAAGGTCAGTCAAGTCATTTGTTCAACTTCTTTATTCCTGGTTTCAGCATTTGAAACAACTTCGCCATCCTCATATAATTAATTTTGTTGATTGTAATAATGTAAATGGCGTTCTTTCATTGTTAACCGAAAGAGTATTGGTGAGCTGGACTATGTGCGTCACACCTCTAACTATGTTTTCAGATTTTGGATATTTGCATTGATTCTCTAACTTCTATCGAAATCCAATCTGGTTTATCACAGATTAGAGAAGTTCTCATTTTCCTTCATGACAAGGTTAGTTTTCTACTCAACCACTTTGTATCAACCTTATGATTACAGGCTCGCATTTGTCATAATAACATCTCTCCTGCTTCAATATTCGTTACGCCCAACGGAGATTGGAAGCTCGGAGGTTTCGAGTTCGCACAATCTCTTGATGAAACAAGAGCTCCCTTCCAAACTGAATTCTATAAGAGAGCTAGAATTAGAACATTTTCTGTAGATTCTGTAAGCATTATGATATCCTTAATGTTTTGACTCATTTCCATCTAGGCAACAAACTCAAACCCTCTTTGGCGAGACTATTACGCTTTTGGAAAGCTAATAACCTATTCCACAAAGTTCCTTAAATCAGATGAAGTTGGAGGTAGGCTCTCCATATTGCTTTTTCTCTAATTGTTGCTGTTCAGCCGATGTTATTCGCTCTCTAAACGATGTTGTCGAGAAACTGACATCGTCAGAGGTTTGTTCTTTTCTCAAACGGAACGAATTCATATCTTTTTTCTCTCTCAGAACGTCAAAATATCTCTAGCAGAGATTTACGATGAAGTTGCTTTCTCTAACGACTTGGTTGAAATCGAAACTTTTCTGAGTACTGTCCATTTGAAGTTGGATGAAGAGAAAGACGAATTCTTCAAGTAATTGCAATGGACCTAGCTTTCTTAATTCCTTAACTTGCAGATATGTTCACGAGAAGTTGATGAAACTTCCTAGGAGAGTAGTTGCTAGGAGGTTATCGCGACTGTTTCTCTCTCGCTATGTTTTACTCGAACCTAGATCTCATTTGTTTTTGTATCCTTTCATATTGACACCCAAAAGTTTTATTCATTGTATTTATTGTTTTTAATCCCTATTTGTTTCAGCTGACGAATCGTCACATGGGATTTTCCCCGTTGAACTCTTCCGAGACTATGTCGTTCCAGAGATAGTTAGAGTTTTCTTAATAAGGTACTTCCTTCGAGTTTTTTTCATATTATACTTTTGACTTGAAGAGATTTATCGGTCAGATGTGGATTATTAGTTCATTTCGATAAGTATGCACAATACATTCCTGTTAATCAGCTGGAAGACTTTGTCTTGACTGAGGTTGGTTCTAATTTTCGAAGATCATTATCTATTCCTTTGTTAAGATTCAAACTGGTGCTCATGACGTAAACGAACGTTTAGTCGCTCAATCACTACAAGCAATGGCTACCCTTGTACCTCTATTAGGCCCTGAAAGAGTTTGTGGTTGGAAATGTACCAAACTTTTCTCTGATGGAACTCCGAAGGTGAGAAACCTTTCTCAAGTTATCAGCCATGTACTATTGCAGCTAACGGTATCCGCTCATGGTTCAACGTGCGGTAGTCCACTACCCCCAGCTCCTCGCCCTGTTATGTTCAGAGGTTTTTATCATTTATGTTTCCGAATTGAGATTTTATCCATTTAGATGCCATAGATTCCCCATGTAATGGACTAGTCGAGGAAAAAACGATACAGTACTCGTCTGCAGATGATAATGAATCACCCCAAGTAGTGCTCAATCTTTCTAATATTGCTCATATAGGTTTTACAGGAGTCGAACGTTTGGGATGACGATAAGGATTGGAATGCTGAATGGACTGATACAATAGCCGAGAAGATGAAAGTTCTTGAAACTAAAACAGATTGTGATAATAGCCTTTCTCAAACTGAGACTCCTTCCGAAACGCTCAACAAAACAAAGGCTTGCTCATCAAAATCCAAAACTTGTATAGGTAAGAACATATATAGAGTAGGGAAAGGACAGTGCAATACAGGCGCTGAATTTGAAATTGCCGCTCAAAATAGGGAAGAAGATTTCTTCGCAGACATGGTTCCCGACATTAAAACTAAAGGAACTATCATAGATCAACTTATTGCTCACCAAGAGGAATTAAAGAAAAAAGAAGAAGGTTTGAAGATTTTTCTTCCGCATTGGAGATAACGTGTGTTACAGAACCTTCAACAACATTGAAATTCGAAATGAAATCTGATGAGCTTGTATTCGACAAAGAAGCTTGGGGTGATGACGATGATGAGGATTGGGCTAACACAGCACAAGACAATGAGATATCATCAAGCACAGTCAAAGAAATCTCTAAAGATAGTTCAAGCGAACCATCTGAGAGCCAGAATGTAAGGAGAACAGGCTAAACTAAGTGAAGAAAGGAAATCTTGATTGTTGTCTGAGTTGCACGTAGCACAAAGTGCCGTTTTGTCTTTCGTTGAAATCACATTTGAGAAAACACTAACAACAATATTGGGCTCTATTAACAAGCTTTACTAATTTAGGTAAATTTGGTGGAGGAAGTGCTTACGGACTGATACTGTCCATTTTGTCCACGAACGCGTTGCATAATTATTTTTTTGAAAGTTTTCGCAATTTTCAAAAGTCTTTGAGTATGTAATCATGTTTGTGTTAATATTAACATATATGTGATATTCACTAATACGTGTTTTTTTCTAAATGTGATAATATTGTACATTATAAGAGGTATAAAGTGTTTTTTTTTCAAACCAGCCTTGTGGCTGTAAAATCTGTGATTATCGTGGTGCAATGCCTTTAGTGATTGATGACATTGCTCGTCAAATCTCTAAGAAAACGATGAATTGTTACAATTCACACATCTGAAGCATTTTTTCTTCAGATTAAACAGAAGCTCACCCCCAGTCATTAATTACCTTTTTGAGGTGGCGGGCATCGAATGTTTATTTCTAGATCAAACAGGAGCAACTGGTGTTGATATTATTAGTTGGTTCAGCCTGTTCGTAATCTGGAATCAAATAATTCAGAAACATTCACCATGCCGCTATCATGTAATCAATTCAACCGCTCATGGCGCAGGAAGTTGGAAAATAAAATTGAGTTTCTTGCGTAACCTACGCGGCGTGGAAATTTGCATAATGACGTATTCGCGGAAACATAAACGAGAGCCATAGAAAATCTATGCAGAAAAAAAAAGTTGTGATGATCTCTGAAATAGACGGGTGTGATTAGATAAGAAAGGAACGAAGAACTCCTAAAACGAAAATAAATAATTCAAAAAAGCGTCATTTGAAGAAGCAAATGTTTCTTTTTTATTCTCTATAGATTCAGATCGTCAGTCATTCATGAAATCACCTTTCATCGCATAAACGACCGTTTGACCACATGTGGTTTGATGATGAAACGCAAAAATAGCTGAAACACATGGTGTTTTATGGAGAAGCGATTTGCATTCGTAGCATATACTTGAGGATATAGAAAGAGACAAGTTGTTCCTTATGTCCTGGCAGAGTAGGTGAAGCAAGAAGACAGACGGACATGAAGCTGAATGATAAAGCCCACCATTACCAACAGTTTTTTTGCTCACTCTGAAACACAGCACAATGCAATCCAAAGTTCAAACCCCAAAAGTATAATCTATCGTTTATCAATACCTTTATAAGAAGTCAGAGGGGAAAAGCTAGATTTAAGTGATAAGAGCAGTATTGGCAGCCATAGATCAAGCTTTCCATCGTATAAAACCATAAAACAATATTCATACTCCATTGAACTTTATTCTTATTTAACATTCGTTAGTTTATTTTATTCTTTGGAAAAAAACACAAATTTTTGACTTTTAACGAAAGATTTTCTTTCTGCTCAATGCTCCGCCTACTCTAAGGAAAGGGCTCTAAGTCGCTGTTGAGTTCTATCTCTTTGTCTATGCCGTAGTTTTTGAAATTTTTTTCATGTATGTCAAGAGATTTTTGTTATATGCTTGTATTAGCTATTCAGTTGATGTAAACTTCTGATGGCAAGCTGTTTTTCCTTGACCCCCCCCCCTCTCCCATACAAGAACCTCGACTCATTTGCGCGGGCAACAGCGTATGAGAGAGAAAAAAAGGAAGAGATAACCTCAAGTGTATTGAGAGAAAACTTTTACCTGTTCAATCCATGCATTGAGGTTTACATGGCAGTCTGACATATTCTTTTCTTATCATTTTCCCGAATCTGTTTATTGATGAGTTGTTTTTTTCAACTCTTCCGACGACTACGACCACAGACTCGCTGACGATGCCGTTTCAAACACTGAAGAAAGACTTTAGAAAACAGAAATGAAGAATAAGAATTAGAGAAACATGAAGAGAAACGCATGAGAGAGAAAGGACGAATGCTGAGAAGCTTCAAGACTCTCTGTAAAAAAAAAACCTTTTTGTTTGTCTTCGAAAGCAACACTTACTGTTCAGTTATGGAACCACTTCGGCTCCAAGAGATGCAATGTCATCAGCTCTCAATCAACGCAAGTTGCAATGCATCTGTATCAAACCATGTTTTTAATTCAGTTGTTTTCTTTTTTTCATTTAATTTTATCATAAAGTAAACGGAATTCCATAAAATCGAATGCTTCATCTATCTACTTCCTTTCCATGTTTCCTTGAAGAATGTCCAAGTCTAATGCTGTGACTGCTCTGCCCCTTTCAATGCTTCTCACCCTGCTTAAAAAAATGAAACACCGAGGATTGCCTTACCCAAATTCCCATAAAACATTTTCAACACAATTTCCAGATCTTGGGTTTCTTTTTCATTTGTGGGAAGAGACGCTCTCTTCCTTCTCGTCTTCTTCTCCCACGTTTCTGTCAGCTTTATGTAAAACTTTGATTTTTTTTCTGTCATTATGAGCAACTGGCTTCTCAGATGTTTTTATCCCCGAAAGCTCATGATACCGAATTAATTTCTTTCGAAACAACAATCATTGTTATCCTATTCCATCTATACTGGAAATATACAAGGATCATTAAGCTCAAAGCTCATTCTTGCGAGAGAAACTAACCATCTACTATAGTTCGGCATGCACTTATCATTCTTGATCTGATTTGCTTTTGTTTTTCAACACAATGTATCTTTTTTCCAGAAAGCAATGTCAGCTTTAATATGTCTCACTTTGTTAGTAGGTAAGTAGTTTTGATCCCATCTGTTGATCCAAGATGTGTCTAGGATGCGCCTATGCTGGAGATTATGGTTATGGAGCTCATGACGGTCCCGAGCATTGGGAAGGTATCTGCTCTAGTGGCATACGTCAGGTGTGTGTGTGTCTCTATGATCAGTACCAAATCACATGAACTGAAAACAAAACGAAATGAAAAACTTGCGATTCATCAATCATATCTGATTCTTGAGATTCTGACTTCCACTGCTGCCGACTTCTTCAATTTTCATCTCTTTTTTTTTCCATTCCATTCCATTCTATGACAAAGATCACGTTAGCTGTCAAATAGACTAACGCGTCAGACAGATGGAAGAGCTGAGCAAGATGAGAGCATCATCACAGAGAGCCAATGTCAATGATTGTCGGAAACAAAAACATTTCAATTTCAATTAATTTTTAAAACAATTAACAAACAAAACTGTTAATTTGGACATTAGCTACTCTAATATTCGCAATGTTTCATTAATAATTGCCTCAAAAAACACTAAAACCAATAGAAAATGCACAAAATTCCAACGAATTCTCAATGAGATCTTGATGAACTGCCATTTGGCTCATATTTCGCAACAATTCTTGTACATTCAATAATAATTACAATACATAATACAGCAATCATTTAAACACTTCCAGAGTCCAATCGATATTCGACCTCATCTTGTTGATTATGCTGTTATGAGCAAACTACATTTCAAGCATTATGATCATCATGGAGCAGTTGATGTTACAAATAATGGCCATACAGGTGACCTTCTACATTCACGGCAAAGTTAAACTGTTTCATTCTCTAAGTTGTTGTCAGTGGATTCGAAACCTGGGGTGTTCATCAACCTTCTGTTCATGGTGGAGGATTAAAGCACAAATACAACCTTGTTCAACTTCATATGCACTGGTCTCATAATGAGCATACCGGATCTGAGCATAAACTTGGTGGATTACATTATCCAGCTGAGGTAACATCTATTCCTGCTAACTACCCATAACTAAACCTACCTACTAAGCTCCAAATTACAAATTTCTTCAATTACCCCAAGTGTGAATGACCGATTTGAATAAGAAACACTTCGAACATCAAACTTGTTTCCAGTTGCACCTCGTTCATGTTCGCAGTGATCTCACAATGCAAGAAGCACTGCGTCATGTAGATGGTCTTGCTGTTGTAGCTGTTTTCCTAGGATTATCTCATGATTCTGAACCTCTATCTTACCTTGCTCCCGCTTTGGACAACATTGCTCATCATGGTCAGTTAGACATTATCAACGATATTAACTTTTTTTCTTCGTTCAAGAAACAAATAATATTCTTAGTGAGTTCAAACTACGTACTCTTCTTCCCAGTAATCATGATGCCTTCTATAGGTAAGCAAAGATTATGAAAGACGTAACCTCACCCTATTTCCAGATATGAAGGCTCGCTTACAACTCCTACATGCAATGAAGCTGTTATATGGACCATCTTGGCAGAGCCAATTTCAATTACTTCCAAGCAGGTAAAAAAACCGTTTAATTCATATCAAACAAGGGCGTAATGGCGTTGTGCGCATGTTGTGGCATGACGCCAACAAGACAGTCTGTATGCATCACGTGAAGTTCACGTGTACGTGTTTTGTTTTCATTTTTGATGTATGTCAAGCTACGAAACGGTTGTTATGAAAACAAAAGATAAACAAAAACATTATTATAAAGTTAACATTTGCAGTTGAAAGGCCTTCGCCAATTACAAGATAAGAAAGGAATCCCAATGTCTCATAACTATCGTCCAGTGCAGCCATTGAACGGAAGAAGAATTCTATATAGGTATGTTATCATTTTCTTTATCGTTTACTTTTTTTTTCAACAACAAAAATATTACAGACCTAGTCAAATTGATCGTAGTTACGTACTCTCAATCTTAGACTCACCATCTGTATCATCTACAATCTCAATGTTTGTCACTGCTCTCTTTACACTAATGTATTGTATGTAACGAAGTCCATCAAAACGTTATGGAAGATATAGCTTTAAGTGAAACGTACTAGCTATTTTGTAACATTTAAAAGAAACTTATGAAGCTTTAATATTATACAAAATGTATTATACCATGACTGTTATTAAAAATTGCAATGAATCTATCATCAAACCCTAACAAGAATTCATCAGGACGTTTACAAGCTTTCAACAAAGCATTCCATATACTAGAGCGATCTAATACTCTGTGTGGACAATAGAGAAGAAATATGTTCTTTGGCTTTAGAAGCCAGACAAAGATGAAAATCTGTAAACTTTCCAAATTGCCCGAACGGACAGCTGTTAGGATGAACCCTAAAAGTTCTTCGATTTGTAACGAATTGACCTCCTAGTGGACATAAGCAATGTAAACCAAGAGATCCTCTGCTCACTGCAGACATTTAAAACAACGAAGAAATGGGCATAATCTTGCTTTTGAGCACCAACGCTAGATGTTTCTACATTTAAATCATTACATTTGAATTACATAGATAGCTGCCTTTCCATATGGTACATAACCTTGTGAAAAGTTTTTTTTTGCTAACATCGACCCCTTTCGCTATTTTTAGTCAAAGGGTTGTGTTCAATAGCTAAAATGGATCCAAATAAAGATCGATTTCCTGATTTGTTTGATGCTAGAAACATGAATGAAAAGCTATCTCAGTCATAAACGTTTTTTCAAACGAAGTAAAAAGTACAGGCGTGGTGAAGATCTTTAATGATCATACTTCTATCTTCAGTTCGTACTACGGTCCACTTTTTCATTCCCTCCCATGCCCTACATTATGATTGTTTAGCAAATGATAATCCAAGTGCTTCCTATCATATTTTTAGTTTTTCCTTTCTCTCTTTGATAAGTTATGTATCAAGCTGCAATGAGACTACTGTTATATCACCTTGACCGTTTTAATACTACTTTCTAACGAAGCTACTGTTAAAGAGGTTTCAATGTTTGGCCAGGAGGTCTAAACAAGAGGATTTCGCAGAGAGAAAGACATTTAACTGTCAGGGTTTCTCGATGTCAGCCCGTCCCATAGGATAGGAGATCGGTGTGTTTGCACTGAACAAATCATACAACGAAGAAAGGACTATTCCCTGAATATGAAAGAAAAAACATTTAGAGTTATTTGTGAATATTTATCGATGATTTAGACGATGAGAACAAGAAAACCACCCATACAAAAGATATTAAACGAAGACTTAGAAAATAAATAAATTATTAAATACAACTATTGAAAAGTTGCTTGAGTCATTTCATTCAAATCTAAAAACGAAATCACAGACTTGTTAAAGGAAGATAAATCAACCTTCTGATATTGTGAAATAATGATTCAATTACGTACCTTACAATTTTTTTGGATTCAAAGTAACATTTCGACTTAAATTGGTAGCTCCATAGCAGCTCTCTTCTGAACGACTCGGGTCACGTACAGATAGAAGAAATCTCCATAGAGGACTGTTTGGACAACTCCGGCCACAGTTGCGATGGGGTCAAAAAAGGATTCTGTGTGATATCTGCAAACACTCTCATCATTCATATAAATGTTCGAGTTGAGATAACCTATAGATCCAGTTGAAAATGTATAATCCGCGGTATGATCCTAGAGCGAAAAGGTAGTGAGCAGTGATAGTTTCAGCGGAGCCAGTAGACTGGAGCATGAATAATTGAGGCATAATAGCAACAGCTTCCAAATAAATACTAAAAAAACAGTTATTAACGAAAGAAAACGAGTGATGTCAACCTGAATGTCCATAGAATTTCCATCAAAGTGAACTCATGGTTAATAACAAGAGCTAAGATAGCACAAGGTACGAGCAAGAACTCAACACGGAATGTATCACTCTCTTTCTCATATGTTCCTCTGAATTTGACTAGCATGAGATAAAGAGTTCCAAAGGAAGAAGCCAAGAAAAAGATCTAAAGTGTTATCGTTTAGTTGAGTGACTGTAATAATGGTCTTGCCTTCATTATTGTGTTATAAGCCGAGATGTAAGTTGTGAACAGATCCAAATATCTAGCGGCAAAAACAACAGCGAATAAGATCTGTGATCGAGCTGAGATACCAGAGACTGATCGAGTTTTCCACATCTTAAAACATTCTCTCTGGCAAGTTCACGTGTAAATCCTTACCTTTCCTAGCAATATCAAGATTGCCACCAAGTGGGACATGTCCGCGGCTAGACGGAAAACATTCATTTTCACCCTGAAAACAAAAAAAATGTAAAATTTAAAAAAAAACCTCAATAAAATAAGAGCAAGATAAGAACAGCAGGCAGAAGCTAACCGAACAACCGAACGACTCTCTGTGCCGTAGCAACTGTCACTTCAACTGTCTGAAAGGAAAATCGTTGCAAGACCAATACGCGTGGTTTGGCAAATTGCCAGTGGTGTAAGGTTTGAGTACCAGGTGTCTATCAAGTAAAGTTCCAACAATGACTTTCACACACGCTTTACTACTTCGAATACCAGATCAAATTAGATTAGAAAAAAAAGTAAAAGCTGAAGTACAGCTTCTTCAAAAACAACAAGAGGGCTTGGCTGAAACTTTGAGAGAATCAGGTAGTGTTTTCAAAAGATTGGTTTGTTTTTAAACTAAATATAAACATTGAAGGAGTCGATGTTATTTATATTGACGTTCCGGACGGTATTTCTTCGGAATTTTTCAATGTTGACGATACTGCCGTAGTCATCAATGGAACGGCACTGATGTGTCAGCCAAGAAATACAGGTGCACTGTATTTTGAAGTGAGTTTGATATACGATAAGAAAATGACAAGTTTTTCAAACCGTTCAATCTTCTACAGGTTAAAACAGTTCTGAGTGAAATATGTTGGACTTTACATGAATGTCCTGAACAATACAATGGAAAGAAAGTTTATCTTGAAGGATCAGATGTTCTCTTTACTGGTAAAGAAATATTCGTTGGTATCCGTAAACACGGCACAAATATGGAAGGAGCTATGGTAATCTATATGCTTGGAAGACTTTCCTCATTCTTACAATAGTACTTGGCCAAAATCTTCTGTGATCTTAATGTAATTCCAATACAACTGGGGGATAAGGCTGGACCTTTAAAAACCTATGTATCCATGGCCACTAACAACATCTTATCTATAGGAGTTGGAAAAGAAGCTCAACAAATACTGAAGGTAAGATATCAAACTCTAATCAAAGTTGACATAATTTGGATAGAAAATGGAACAAGAGGCTACTTTCCAATACCAAGTGATCAAGATCGAAGAGGAGGATAGCGTTAACTGTCTATTCGTGAATGGTCGGATAATATTCCGAAAGGACAAAAACGAACCAGTAAAACAACAATCTATTACAGTATTAACTCTCCGGTTTCAGAAATTTGTATCACTTCAGTCGGCAGGAGTTGAACTTTGGGCTTTAGATGTGTCGGAGCTGGTAAAGGTTGTTCAATTCATGTAGTCAGTCTTTCATACTAACGCTTACAGATAGGAAGACCGTTTTCGCGCTTTTGCTTGCTGTTCAAAGAGATACGAACAAGCCGAGCTGAATAGATTTGTAAGTACTACTCATAGTTTTAGAAACTCGCATATTGCATATTCACTTTTGCATATTTTCAAAAAATATATCGTTAGTAACTAATCGTCTGTATTGCCGCGTTACTCAGTTTTAGAATCTTGTAATCCTGTTCATATTCAGAATCGATTTGGCATTTAATTAACCAGCTTTATCTTATAATATTTAATATCGTAATGAAAAATAATAACTTATTTCAATATTAATCGGATGAAACGTGGGCCATATATTAATATATCAGGTCTATGTCAAGATGATCAACTATTACAACCAGTGAACACAACAGCACGAGTGAATTCTAGAAAGGAATCAATATAAGAAATGTAAAAGCATGCTTTCGAAAGAATAGTCTTGGTAAGATCTAATGCTTAAGACATAGATGGGTTTGGATTAGGATTCCAAGCTGGGTCAGCTCCAGCAGATGCCATCATAGTGTTTCGGTCGGCTTTCTTCCCGAGAGCCATGAAACCGTATATAGTTCCGCAGGCGAAAATGCTTCCAGATCCCAAAACCGTGTTGATTTCGAAACACAAGAGAATCGGCAATAGTCCCATACTGAAATGACGTAAGATGAATTGGCCAACTGATTTGTCTAATTATTATAAACAAAGTATTGTTTTACGAGTATCGGACAAATCGTTTGGTTGTGTCATATTACTTCATAGACCAAACTTTCCGTTTCGGATCAATTACATTAGAATAGATTTGAATGCTTAATACTCACACTCCATATAATCCCGCTTTGTGCCAATAAGATCTTGACTCACTGAAGGCTGAGATCTTCTCGATGAAGTCAACAAAGGCACAGCAGAATGGTGCTTCCAATGCTATAGTTAAAAAGCCAAAGACCCTTAAGAAGTAATATGTTTTAGAATTTTCAGTATATCGATTACATCTGTAGTAGGACAGCAATAATGCAAGTAGGAGTAATGGATAGCAGCCCTAGAACACCGAAGAAAATCGAAAGTAATCCTCCAATGATACCCATGGCCTTAGCTAAAAAGCGAACCCACCTGAAAAATAACTTTATAAAAGGAAAAAATGGCACATAAAACTAACCAGGGAAAGTTAGCATTGGGATCATGCTCAGCTTGCATTTGGGTTGATACACCCGAGGCTGCTGCACCCATTTCGCCTAGTTCGAACTAAAAAATAAAGCTGAGGATGGTTAACATAACATAATCTTAAGGTTCGTTTAAGAAACAAAAAAATGACCGGAAGAGGAACTTCAAGAAAATGTTGAAGGTTGAACGCAACGTGGACACAGAAAAATGTGTCGATATGATGAAACGTGTTTTCGGATGCACGAATTAAAAAAAAACAACGTGGATGAAATAAAACAACACAACGCATAAAATAAACAGAAACTGAACGAAAAGTAATTTCTAGGATTAAAATAAAGACTATATAAGGCCAAAAGCACATACATACGCTCAAGCCGCATCCAAATTATTAGCTTTGAGGCGCGAAGGCCCAATCAATACATAGCTAGACGATAGCTAAAAATGAATCAGAGCAAGGTATATAGTAAGAGTCTCTTATCTCCGGTGGCCGATATAAACAGAAAAAGTATCATAATGTCAAAATATAAATGATCACCAATGTTAATGTGGCAGGTGCTGTGCTATTTTTTTGTTATACAGCGTCTTAGGGCGCGAAACGAGGAGCACACATTCAGCAATGTAGCGTCATAGACAATAAATAATATTTCAAAGTATCAAATGTTTCTCAACATTTTGTACCATTTAAAAGCACCTCTTTTGCATCTTATAAATTTATTCATATTATAAATAAACAGTCGTATAAAATAACAAGTTCAAAAATATAATGGCAATAAGAGTTCACTTATCACTATCGTATATTTACATACCCGAATTAGAGCCAGGATTCATAATAGAACCAGGATTGTTACCAACCTATAACATGTCTCTATTAGATGCAACCGTTCAGTGAGTCTGATACCGAGACTGGACCGCCAGTTGAACCTATGTTCATTGTTCCTGATCCAACAGATCCAGGCATGTATCCACCAACAGAAGGTGGGCGGGCAAGTTGACTACTTCCGATAGAAAGTCCAGCAACCACTCTGTAAATATAATAGCTTCCATAAATACTCTCATTGAAATTGACCTTTCATGAAGTTGATGAATTGCACTGTATACTGGACATTCGCCAGTTCTTAGAGATTCGTTATTTGCTGCAGCCAGAATAGATCCGATGAATTCATCTTCTGTTCCTTGTTGTTTCACGGTGTTGCTTAAACAGAGATATGAAACATAATGATTAAAAGCACTTACGATTTAGAACAATAAAGAAGTTTCAAAATATGTCTATCAGGCATTCGATGCTGTTTATAACGGAAGCTGACCTATAATGTTTTGCGTTCATGGGTGTTTTCAATTAGGAACACTGACCAGAATTAAAATGTAGGATGTTGTTGAATCAATAATGACTCCACAACAGAATTTTCGAGCTGAGACGTTAGGCTCACGAGCCAAATACACAAGTTGAATGTTGAAAGTATTATTCTCCTGAATCATTATCAATTTATTAGGATTAATAGTTAAAACTACCATCTGTAGATCCATAACTCTTGCAATGCAGGTCACAGCGTTGTGATTAGTCATTCTACATAATTGGATGAATGATAAAGTGGCGAGTTCGTTGTTAAGTCCCATGACAACCTGAACCATTCTCATTGTGGTAATGATATCTTTCAACAATTACCTTGGTGAAATATCTCTCAATCATAAGTTGCTCGTTCGGCCCAGGCCCGAAATCGGCTGAAAGAAATCATCCACTGAGAAAATCATATTGGACCTACAGTAATGCAGTTGAAGTTTCAGAGTCATTGAAGAAGGATCAATGTAGAAGTGGAATGTGATGATGTTGCCAACGTTTCCATTAAAACCTTGTTGGTGTTGAACTCCATAAACAGAAACTCGTACAAAATCGAGTTCATGGGTAACATCTTTAATTGTACCAGATGGGATACACTGGGTAGTACCACTGGAAAACTATGTATCATATAATAAATAATAAACAATACTTTTTGCAAGCTTCGAAAACTGCAGCCATTCGTTCCAAATAATTAAGCTGTGAAAGGTAATCGTCAAGCGGAGAATACAAGCGACCACCTTCGACTGAAAAATCATGTTAACGTAACTAGTTAACCTGCACGAACCTTCTGTAAATTCACAGGCTCTCACCAAAGTAGAATGAGTTATCACAAATGGAGTAGAAGATACACTCATAACACCACGATTAGGAGAAACTAGAAAAAATGTATATCACTCTCATTATAAGAAAAATATAGACTGACCGGTTCCGGAAGGTGAACCTCCCTCCAACTGCGCAGGAACAGATAATAAGCTACTATTATAACCGGCGGGAGATGTCTCAAACTGTAAATAAGAGGTTTTTCGCTAATTGTATTAGCTTACATGCTGTGGAAGAGACTCTGGACGAGGAGCTGGTGATTCCGTACGTTTGACTTTATCTTGTTCCTCATCACTAACAGTGGTTCCTATTTGTCTGAAAAAATCGATTGAACTATCAGGTAGGGTTACTATGGTAGTTACTCGGCTATCAAAGTGAAAAACTGTAAGAGTCCTGCGGCACGAGGCAAGATGCGAGAGCTGTCCCGAACAGCAACTTGATTTTCTTGTAAGAAAGCAAACTCCAGATGTACAGAGCCGTATGTTAACCGAACAGTTTGCTCATTTATGTATGATAGGTGACACTTGAAGTGAAATATAATGCTTAAAAATGTACTAAAATATCTTACCTTCAAGCGTACTGGGAACGGTAAATCAACATTGAAAACTTGCGCGATTACTTTACAGGACTGATACCTCACTCTACTAAATGTTGACAATGCTTGCAGAGGTATTGCCGTTGAAATCAAATAGTGGACCAAATCAATCAAATCCCTATCTTTGTTGAATCTTAACATAACATGTTATTATGGTTGAGTAAAGTTTTTTTTACTTTGCATTGAGAATGATAGACATCAGAGAGTGTGGGTTCCAATTTATCTCTTTCTCCCAACAAACATCGATATAATCCGGCTGTTCCCTTGAAAGAGCCTGAATTTAGATAGCATTTGTTTTAAAGTCATGTAAAAAAAAAATTTGCCTGGCCGAACGTAAGCTTATAACCTTCTTGAGGTGGTGTTGGTTTGAAAGATATAATAAGAAGCTGGTCACGCTTTTCTCCATAAGCCAGAATGAGCTTATGGTATGTGTAGCACACAACCTGAATCGCAACTTAAAATTTTTGAAAAGAGTTCTGAAAACAAACGTTGCAATATTTGTGATAATGGGCTTTATAAGCTATGGCGAACTTGTTAACTATCTCATAAATGTGCAAGTATCTGGAAAACAGAAATGAAGCCATGAAATATAAACAGATTGTACCGAGTGAGTCTTTCAACTATGCATTGTGCGATACCCTCGTTCCCGTTCGTGCCATTCGATGTCATATCTTGAACCCAAGTACAAACCTACATGACTTTGTGAGTGAACTTTTATATCATAACTACCTGATTGCGATAAGCATCTCTCCGACAATCTCTTGTGAGAGGAGCGTTTATCATGCAACATTCAAATGGCCACTGGATTCTCATTTTGTTATCCAAACGAATGCAACATCTAACGAGTTTTTTCAAAAAGTCTGGGCATTTCTTCTCTAATACTTGAGAAAGTCTAAAAACACAACATGTTCCGAAGTTATAACAAAAATGCTTACTCAGTTATGTGTAGAACGAGACCACCAACATGGGGTTCGTTGTCAACACTCATATATCTTATAACCTTCTTGTCTAATTCTAAGCAAACTTTCATGAAGGATAGCCGATCATCAACAGATGAGACAGCTTGTGGTAGTTGTCTCTCCATTGAGCGTTCTATTTTCTGCCTCTATACATATTTAAAATTAGCATACAAAAAAGCGGGGTTCGTACCTTCGGCTGTGGCTTCCAATCGTCTTCTTCATTGGTGGCGCCATATGTATTAGCTTCCAGAGTAACAATTCTATCCAGAGGTGCAGCAACATGCGGCAAATCCTGTAAAATGGAAACTCTACTCGACAGATATTAAAAGTGATATACTTTCACAAGCTCTAAGAGTTGAACATTTTCTTCAGCAACGCTTATCAAGAACAATCCAACTTCAATGGATAGGTTATTATCCGGTTTAAATGTTACTACCTGCAACGGATTATTCAATTTTGAGAAGGAAATTAAGAACAGACCAAATAATATTGCTCTTCCTTTATGAATTGCAGACAAATACGATCAGGAGGCAAACTACGAACCTTGAATGGCAAAACATTTTTTTTTCAAATTGATATGAACTAACCTTTGAGAAGAATGGCGCCATTTGCGCTTCATTTATAATACGGACTTGCAAAGCTGCTACAGATTTTCTATATCTGCTTATCATTATTAGAACTCTAAGAAGAAAAATATTAAAAGTCTATGCTAAATATAAATATGCATACTTCAACGAATCCAACAACTTTCTGAGAAGCTCCACCGAATGACAATCATACAACACTTTCTCCAGTTCTTTTATTTTTTTCGCTCCAGATGTTTCTGATACAGATATGTTCTATGTATTAGTTAAGGTCAACTACCTATCGCAGAGATTGTGCACAAAACTTTTCCAGTAGACATGCTAACAGACACATACAAACACTCTTCAACATTATCCACACTATCCCTTAGAAGAGGGAAGTACAAACAAGGAGCAGCTTGTCCTAAAGCGGAGTGTTCAAATTCAGAAAATGTACAACGACTTACCAGTCAACGCAATTAAAGCTTTAGGCTCGGCAGCTTCGAGTCTTTTTCTTATACGCAGCAGTCTTTCACGACAACGAACAGCAAATGTTTCAGATAACAACCGGTCAATTGATAAACGACTAAAAATGAAAACATGCGTGGCGTAAGAATATGCTAATCAGGTGAAACGCTATCATTTTAAACAACACGAATGGATGAAGCGGTTGAGCCAATGAAAAGTGAACAGTATTAAAGAGAATATCTCACCCTGTGCGATCGTCCAGTTGTCCTAGATTGGGAAAGTTTGGAGAATGTTTCACTCGCAAAGAAGTATCGTCCTCGGTACTGCCATAAATTGTCACACGATATTGTGGCACGAGTCTAGAAAACTTTGCATAAGGAAAAGGAACAACAAATTCGAATTACCTAACATGAACACTTCCTTTCCTATGTGAAACACGCTGAACCCAGTACCCAACTGTGAGTAAACGTTCTTTCACGTCATACTTTTCAATCAAAATTTTTCCTCTAAAGCAAACGTTAAAACATGTTGAAACTTCTACTCAACCTTAAACGGCCTGCCGATAGTTGAGAACACTGACAAAAAAGAACATCGAGTTGGAGGGTCTGCGCAAAAGAATGCAATACAGCATACACTTCGTCTAACGGCTGAAAAATCGAAAAAAAATGGATTATATATGAATTCATTTACATTGTTGGCGACATTCATTCTAGACTGTATGACGTTGTGAATTAAATTCAATTGAAGAGGGTGAGCCTAAGAACAGTTTGAATAACAACAATAAATCTTATGCTTACTAGTTGAGTTCCGTAACCGATTTCATGATCTTCAACCAACATCTTTATATTCAGTAATGTCCACTTCGTATTATCCGTTTCTCCTAATACAGTAAGAGCTGCCTCGAACTCTCCGGGAACAACTAGGATGACCTATCAAACAGTGTGATAAGAAAATAGAGACAATAACTAACCATTCCATTCCTAATTTTAATCTCCTTAATTCTCGGTGAGAGCTTAGCTGCCAATCGTGATACACGATATTGAAGAATCTAGAAACTTGGTTGGTTATGGGGATTAACGGACATATAAATACCTGATTCAGGCGCAGAAGAACTTGAGCTTGCTCTTTTGGAGTTATTTTACTTTCTTTGATAATAGTGTCTTTTATGCATAAAGGCAAGCGTGAGAATGTTCCCTATAAAGGAAAATAAGAAATTGGGAAAGAATAACTTAATCAAACCTGAGCAAGAACATCTACTGCGGCGGTAATTTGAAACTGAGGTAATCTGGCAAGCACAAGCTCTTCTCGTGTGAATGTACATAATCTATCAGCAGTTTCAACAAAATAATTACTTTGGAGATCAAGCAGATAACAAATAGCCTTCAAAATACAAAATCATCTTAAACAAATAAGGTATTATGACTAACCGAACTGGCTTCAAACTTTTTAGAAGACTTAACCCATTTAACAAGAGCCAATAGCTTCACAAAAAGCATACGAGTTGAATGGGCAAACTGCACCAAACTGATCTTTCGATCAGAATCCAACTTCTTTGGTAACCTGAATCAAACTTAAAGTAAGATTTCATGAAAAAGTCAAGCTTACAATTCTGATAGTACAGTGAGTTCATGGTAGATTTGCTGTACAGCGAAGTCTATCAAATGACTCAAGGCGATCGTCGGAGGCCCACAGTTAGGAGGTACAACCGGGAGAGCAGGTTTTTCTAAAACTTCCTCCACTTCAGGCATTTTCTGAAACCAATAAAGTGTTTATAATATTGGTAATACTTGAAACCAACCACTCCTAGGTTACGTACATACGGACACGATAGAGTCGTATATCAAGTTTGGAATATGATAAAACGCTTCCTGGAAGATTCAATTAGCTCATAAGCAGTCATAAATAAACAAAAAAGGTTTTAGAAATTTAAATAAATGGTAAAAGCTTGGAAAAAAGCCAAACGTTTAAAAAATTCGAAGTGATGCGTCGCGGGTTGCGTAGCGGTTTTCATATATATACCGAACCAAAAAATAGCACGTATCTTTTAGGCAATTTTTGGAAGTGAATCGGTTGTTGCTTCGAAAAATTCTAATAAAGGATTGTCTGGGTGTTTCCGAAAGTCTTGGTTTCACCAATGAGAGATGACCATCATATTGTTTTTAATCGACACAAGCGCCTCAATGGCACAGAAGAACTACAAAGGTTCTTCCTGCCTAGATCTTTGTAAAGCATTCGTTTCTGAATTCATTAAGGTGTGTTTTTTTCCTTAGCACAACTCATTTTTTGATTTTCTATTTCTTCTTTTCTTAGGCTCGAGGGCGAGATGTTTCGAATAGGGGATTTGACCGTTATATGCTCCTTTCAACAGAAGAATATCCCAACTGTGTGAAAGAACTTAGGGTAAGAATTCTGCTTAGGCTAATCAATCACAGCATTTAATCCATAACATCTAACCATACCAAGTGTAAATGATTGAAAAATGTAGGCTTTGGAATAAGTCATAATGATATTTCGCATAAATTAACAAATGATTGAAAAAAATGTTGATCCATTTAACATATCTGCAAACACTTCGTTTAGACTGCTTGGAGGGAGAATGCTCTTATGGAGCCGATGAAATCGCTCAAACCAACTGGGCGACACTCTTTTTGTAGCTCAATCCAAACTACTTTTCGTTTATTAAATTTGAATAGATCTACTACCGGTATGCACTAGGTTGAAGAAGAGTGGTCAATCTATTGGCTTTAAGGAATCGACAACTACGGCTATGGAAGATTTCCTTACTATATGGAGCCAGTTTTTATATTTTCGCTAACAGACGGCACTGCAGTAGATGAAATGACCCCTGATTTCAAGGTTTAGCTTCATTCCCTAAATGCTCACGTTGATTCCGAAACTTTCAGCTGGATTCCAAGAGTAAACAAGATCTAACGAAAGAAGTTTTTCGCTGGGATCAAAAGTTCTTCAGTGTTGTGAGTGCTTAGCATTGGATTTTCAGTAATTGTTTTGAATTGAGGTGTTCCGTGTACCTGCTTCTCATCCTCGTTTCAATCCGCAAGGCCGTATAGATCCGGATACGGAGACGATTGATCGTTGTTGTGCATCGACTGGAGGTTTTTCGGACTTTTCAGCTCCTATTTCAAATTATCTATCAATTAGGAAGATCTTTCTCGATTGTTTGTCACAAGCAAATAAGTCAATGTATAGATGTAATTATTCAAACTATGCAACAACCAGGAATCTCAGTTCGATTTCAATGTCCTGTTTTGAATAGTAAACACACAAAAAAAAACATGGCAAGCGAAACTGTTTTCAGGTCCTCAGTATCGAACGACCGAAGGATCATCATCTAATGATGTTCTTCCTGAAGTAAGATTGAAAAAAAAGCTTGAAGCACGACCATTGACTACAGTCATAGTGCGCATGGTCGGTGGAAAACCAATCACTAATCATTGGCCTATTCCTGAGGGGTTTTGGCATACTAGACTGGAGTAAGAGAGGAAGCTCGATGAAAACAACCTAATTATTTGGTATTCAGGAATGGTTCTATTCCTGTTCGATCTGCTCAACCAACTATCATTTTCATGCTTGATTCTACACCATCACAAATACTATCAGACTTTCCTTTCGATAAATATGAAATTGAATCATCCCCTGTAGTGGATTATATACTTGAAAAATTCAAAGATGGCAAAACGGATCAATGTTTACAGGTATCCATCCTATTCCTTCTTTTCAATTAGCCTATTAAGGTCTTTGTACATAATTCGGGTCGTACTGAAGGGTATGGTAAGCCATTCGGGTATCTCAAAGTTACTTCTTCCGGAACGGGTGTAAATCTGTTTTTGATGCCATATAATTATCCTGTACTTATACAGTTTTTACAAGAACTCAAGGTTTCATCTGAAACATGAATCCTATCTATGCTTTTCTGTTTAGAATGACCAGTCTCTTAGAAGTGTTCCCCAATGGAGGAAACGCTTAGATAGCTATTTAGAAAATGTTCCTCCTTATTATTTGCTGGTAAAGAATATTTCCTCTATTTAACTTATTCTTTTTAAGGCCTTAAGGAAAAACTTGATTAAATGGAAAATCAACGGCGGCTTACTTGATGAACAGAACTCGGTACAGATATAACTTAAATGATTGTACTTCTTCTATTCAGTTATCACAAATTTACCCTATGAATATCATCAACATGTTGAATCGTTTGAAACCTCATGCCAAAGATGAGTACGACAAGCTGTGTGCTTCATTAGCTGCTAATAATCAAATATCTTCAAACAATCAAGCTGTTCGTCCCATTCTAATACGATTGTTCATAGTGTGATATATACTTATAGTTTCTTATTGAAAGGAGGCCGAAGGTTCAGCCGCAACAGCATTGGAAAACTGCAGTTCCGAAAAAAAGTCGCAAAGACAGAGACGAGAAAAGAGAAGGTGATGAGTGGTTTAAGGATCCTGCGGATATTAAACCTATAGCAGCCCCTGAGAAAACTAATATTCAAGTGAGTCCAATATAAACCAGTTCGCTACGAAGTTAACTGCAGTTTCATATGAGTGAATCGAAAACTAAATCAGCTATGGTATCTACTTATCGGAACCCGTTAATTTTGAATAAAACAGATCTTGTTGATCACTTACCCAGGTATAAAACGTTCTTCTTCTCTTGTTATTGTGGATTCAGAATGTGCGCGAACATTCGTCTTCTTCTGCGAGACAGTCCAATTCCTGTTCTGGAAGGAGGAAGACCTGGCTTTAATATTAAGCTCCATCATGCAGGTTGCTGGCAGATCCATTCAGTTTACGTAGTATTTTCTAGATGAACTCCATTCTCAACCAATTGCTCTCATGGGCAACTACGAGGAGTATATCAAATCTCTGACTGCTATCGGAAGAGCGCCATTAAGAGAAATTGAAGAGAAACCTGTTAGAACACATGCCTTTGGTAACCCATTCAAAACAAAAAGTTTAGCGATTGATGAAGTATGTTAAGCTTATTCGTGGATGCCTAATCTTATACATTATAGGTTGGCGAGGGTCCTGCTATGGGCTTAAGGTCTGAGTCTAAAGAAATGAAGAGGGATCGAAAAACAGGAGGGTTTTCAGCCGGACGTCCACCTAAAAGGAAACCTGGAGCTCTGGCCCAAAATAGTCTTGGGCAGTGGAGGTAATACTGCTATGAATCTTCGAAACCGTGTGTTGTGTTTTCAGAGATCGCCGGAAAACTTTGTCAGAACGCTCGTCTATCATGTCAGATAGTTCTTATATGAAAGATATAGATGAGGAAGTAAAAATGGCAGAATCGTCGTCAAACGAGAAGATTAAAGAAAATGTAAATGGTGTTTCCCTCTCAAACGGAGATATAGAGTCATCCGGACAAGTGAGTAGTCACCACTTATGTTGATTTTCCTGTTTTTTTTCAGGCAAGTTTGAAAGACTGGGGGTTGGAAGAAGAATATGATGAGAGCATGGATTCGCAAGAAGGGCCGTCGCAAGTGAAGAAACCTCGTTTTAATAAAGATTTACCTCAAAGCGAGTTGAGGAATAAGAAGATAGCAATTTCTTCTCTTATCCGAAGGATCAGTAAAGGTGTGTGTTGAACCAGGATGATGTTTGAATGAGCATTTGTTGCAGATCAGAGTGTTTTTGAAGAAATTCGTAAAACCATCTGTGGAGGTTCATCTGCTGACTCTCTAGAGTTATACGAGTTTTCGATGCGCGACTCACAACGGTTTAAAAGAAAGCGACTCACAGAAAAGCTTAATATTGAAATTAGAAATTTACGAAATAGTATAAATGGAGTAACATAATATATATATACCTTGCAAGTTATTTACTATTTTTTTGTTTTAATGTTTGTTTACGGGTTGTTTATGGTTTTCTTCGTCGTTTCTACGTTCTTTCGTTCAGCGGCTGAGATCTCATCTCACTTTTTGACGGTTCTCCCGAACCTTTGTTACTCTACGAGTTTTATTCCTGTGCGTGTGTGTGAAGGTCCGATGTTTTTCAAATTGTGATCTCATTATATTAATTTCAATTCTCTATTTTATTGCTTTATATCACAACTCCGTTCTTCGCGGATATGCCATTATCGATATTTCGAAGTTCCATTCAGACTAGCAATTTTATATTTAAGATGCTTTGTGCTGGAAGGTTTTTGGGTTCCTCCAGAATATCAGTTGTTAATGTTCGAACTATGCATGACCGCAGTGCCGTCCCAAGAGTGGTCGATGATCGTGAAAAGGTTTGATATAATTATGATGCTTTCACAAAATCAATCTTTAGTCGTCAGCTAAAACTTCCGATGCTGGATACGTTTTTCGGTATCATCAAAATGGCATAGATCCCCTTCCTCGTGATCCAAAGTAATCAGAAACTGAAATTACTTTTAAATGTGTTTATAGTTGTAAAATTCCGGTAGCCAAGCCTGCCTACAAAGTAAGAGATGCTTGGAATCCATCGCAGGCTAAATTCGGACAAAATGATTACATTGACATTTTGGGAGATGGCTCTCTTCATCCTGCCCAACTCCAGGTGTGTATCTAAAAATAAAACTTAATGGAATTTGCATTGTTGTTTGAAATAAAACAACAATTCTTTTCTATCGCCAATTATAAAGTAATCCGTGATTATCGCGAGTCATTTATTAGCATAGCAGCTATACGACGTGTCGATATAATCTAATATCATTCAGTACCACACACCTGCCTGGCTTCGTGGATTTCCTGGGCAACACAAAGCAAATGAACTTATCAAGCTAATACATTATAGAAATTTATATGCCGACAAGCTAAAGGTTAGTCATTACCACGCCTATTAATATAATGCCATGAAGAATAACTCCCCGAGAAGATGGCATGAGCTTTGTAAAAGAATCAAATACTTGTCAATGTATCACAATTACAACAAGCAGGTATAGTTACTTTGTAAGAGTATTCTTTATATGTACAATTACAGGACGAATTGGGCCGCGAAAGAAACCTTGGCTTATGGGATGAAAAGCCAGATTACTTCTTTAAAGACAAATCTCGCCGCTCTTATAAGGACTTGGTTTAATTTAGCTATATATAGTTGTTGATTTTAAGTTTTCAAATTGTTATGATTCGTACGGAATAGAAGCTTTCAAAGATTTATCCATGAGTATCAACTTATACACAACAAGATCAACAACTGAGAACAAATGATGGATATTTATGAGCAGAAACTGCTAACGCTGTTCAAATACTTTTCACTTCTTTTAGTGTCGTAGAAGAGTCTATATGCTTCTTGAACATCAAGATTGGTCACCTGAAAGTAAATGTGAGGTACGTTCTTAGGTATCTGAGTCTTACGAGATCAGCTTTTTTTCGGTCTCTCAGAACATTAGCCAGAGAAATTAGCTGCATTGCGTAACGCAAGCTGGTCTTCAGGGCAGTGACCGATAGAAGTTCCAGCGCGTCAGGTTGAACTCTAAGAAACTATTACGTATAACACGATAAATTAGATTACCTGGTCCCTTCCTCATCGGCTCGCAAGGATATGATCTGCTTTATTTCTTCCTTAGCGTAGGCAGATGTTCGAATAATAAGAGAACGATCTAATAAATCGGCAGGTATTCCATGGGCTGAGACAACATCTGTTCCTCTAACTGGGCAATGTGTTCTAACAAACACAATGAGTTCACGTTGCTTTTTGCTATTCTTACCTGTTAGTAGCCATGATCAAGATGGGGCATAACTCTGTTTCGATTGCTCTATTTAAGAAAGAGAAACATTCCAAATCAAGAAGATGCACTTCGTCTATGAAAAGAACTCCAGGCACTACCATAGCTTTGCCTTCCTCTCTCCATTCTACTACCTTAAGTCATTTGTCAACGAAATATCTCGTGAGGTCACAAACCTTTTTGTTTATTTGCTCTCGCACTTCACTCTTAATCTCTCCTGTATCACCTGAGAACAGAGCGAGGAATCCTTGAGTACGTGAGTTAATGACATCAATTTCATGAAGACAAACGGTGTGGACTGTTTCCCTATAAGGCAATCATAAGAACAATGAGCAAGCCTCATAAATCTGACCTTCTCTTTTGAATTTCACCGTCAGGGCACTGTACGAACTTGGTTTGAGGACCCATCGCATCGTAATCATGATTGCGTGTGAAAGCGCGTCCCAGTCTAGTCACCCGTCCTGCATTCTATATTAGTCAGGAGTGGAATCTTTTCACAAACCTGAAGACTTATCAATCTGAATAACATCTCCAGCACAGACTTTTTCCTTTATACAAGACTCAACCATTTTGCTTCCAAGATCGTAAATGGTTTCCATATCTGTTGTTTTCATAGTAAGTTTTCCAACCTGACAATTCAATTCGAAATAGTTCAAAGAATGAGGAACTACCTTAGGACCTGGACCGGTAGCTGGCTTATCAATTTCAATAGTGACAACTTCTCCTTCCAATACCTGAATTAATAACATTTATATAAATAAAACCTCAGCTTCAACCTCGGTTTCCTCTTTAATTCTGACACCAATGGCTTTTCGGAATGATTGCATCAAAGCTTCTGTTTTACTCATTTCCACCGAATAAATTTCCGATGCTGTGATCGAAACAAAAGGAGTGTCTGTTCCCAAAGCTTTTGATATACCTAGGAGAACATTTACACACATTTGCAAGTTCAATTCTCTAACCCATGGCCAAAGCAGTCTTTCCTGTTCCGGCTTGACCGGCAATTAGAATTGCTCTTCCGGCTATTTTACCATCCTAACAAAGGTTTATCGATTAAAACTGGCCGAGTACCTATGTTTGTACCTGAATCATTTTGACAATAAGACCCGCAGCTCTTCTTGCCGCCTGTTGACCGACCATACCATCGCCATTCGGACTCGGGTCAAGACTCGATGACAAACCGAGTCCTCGAATATGTGAATGCACTCCAATCCGTTCTACTTTTAGAACATCTTTGATTTCCACATCTCCAATAGTAGCCATCTGTAGTAATGAACGTTATTTTTGAGATTTTTGTTTTCAAAAAAATTTAATTCGGAATATTTCGGTATTATTTTTCAAAATTATTTAATTTTCTTCCTTTTCTGAAATTAGTGCTCTATATAATCATTTAATCATTAAAATCAACTTGCTAATGTAAAAAAATTTAAGAGTAAATTTGAATATTTCTTCTAATAATCTAAAATACCGCAGCAGGATCGTGTCGAGATTCTGCCTATGACACAAGTTGGCATTGTGCCAAGGGACGCGCGCGTGTCTCCGCCGTTATACTCAATAGGCGTTTGGTATTTTAGCGTTAGGTCGGTTGTCATAGCTTTTCTACTTGTTTTCCGTAAAAAAGAATGGATTAAGTATTGAGAACTACACATTTTTTTATGAATATAATATCGTTTTGTATGACAGATACGCTTTTCTAAAATTTTAATTTGAACAATCATCATATTAGTTGACATATCGCGCGCGGACCTACTGTCGTTGTTCTGCCGTTCACGCTCAGCTATTTCATCAGAGATATCGACTGTCATTTTGCCAAATAAAGATTTGAGTCAAGTATTACACTTTAATTTTAGCGTTCATCTCGAAGTATCAAGAGTTTTCCAAGTTTTTGGTAAGCTATTTTCAAATTAAGCCTCTTCCTTATTTTAGGGAAGGGACGCCGTTATAGACGCAGAGGTCGCGTCTGTCTGCTACCTCTGCTGCGTACGCACTCCCTCGTCTTTGGCCAATGCTATATAATGCAAATGCTCCTCCCATTTCCTTTTTCTCTGAGTATGTAAGCGTCACGGCGGATTTTGCCGCCCGCGTTGAAAGAGCGTCAAGCTTTTAAAGGATTATAGTTCATTTTCTATTTCGTTCTTCTTCATCAGCTTTCTTCGATTTCAACTTTACCGTATTCAATTTACAAACTCTTCATTTTTTGCTTGTTTTCATAGATATAATCGTTTAAATTATTTCTTCAGTTACAGCCTTTTGGACAGGAATGTCCGCAAAGGATCCGGAAAAGGTTACTGATGGAGTTAGCACATCTGAAGATATGGCTCAGGCTGCTTCAACAGATGAAAACTCAAATGAGGAAGAACCTACTAGTACCCCGCCTGTCAATCCCTGGGCGACACCTAGACAGGTTTAGAGTGATATTATAGATTAGGAGTAGGGGAAATGTTTTAGGAGCCTGTTAATGGGATCGTTCAACCTCGTGTAATTCCTCCGATCAAGAAACCGACGAGGCATACAAATCAACTAGATTATATGCTTAATACCGTGATAAAGGAGGCTATGAAACATAAACATGCCTGGCCTTTCAACGCTCCTGTTGATACAATCAAACTTGCTCTTCCTGTAGGATTACATTGTAATATATTTGTTGAACTGGTCTTTTTAGGATTACCATAAAGTAATTAAACGGCCTATGGATTTGAAATCTATCGAAAAGAGGTTAAAAAATTGCTACTATTTTTCTGCCAAGGATTGCATGGAGGTACGCGTTTTCACAAAAATTTCCATAAAACCGAACGAATATCTTTTGAACACACCGGAACAAACTTCGAACAAACCGTTCAACTCTTTTTCTCTAACTTCTGTGCTCTATCTTTCTTATAATGGTTAATTCTAAAGCCAAAACGGGCTGTGGGAAGTATGTAGTTGATCGAGATCTGCAACGCTTTGGGTGGTATCGGAGAACCTTCAGCCCATTATTGCACCATTATTCTAATTTCACTAATGAAACGCGCACAGTTCGAACTTGGTTCCGGTGTCCCTTAGAGGGACTCGCCAAATATTTGGAAATTTTGTTCTTTTGCGGAGCTGGCTTAGAGGTTCTCCGATGTTGTAGGACATAATGACCCTGTTCAATAATTGTTACACGTACAACCCCCCTTCTTATGGTGTGGTGCAAATGGCTCATGATCTCGAATACCATATACTTTCCTCAGTCGCGAAGATGCCTAATGAAGTAAGTTCTTTTTTCTCAGGATTTCCGAGCGGTCTTCGACAACTGCTACAGCTTCAATCAATCAGAAGATGACGTTACTCTAATGTGTAAAAATATAGAGAATCTATATAAAGATTTAATACAATTTATGCCGCACGAGGTAGTATTGAAGACATCTGGAGCTCTTATTTTGCCTTTTTCTGAGTTATAAATTTATTTTTAGGAAGTGGAGATACCTAGACCTTCTACAAAACGAGGACCAAAGTCGGTTAAAAAACCATCAACTCCAGGAGGATCTAGAAAATCTTCAGTTGCCCGAGGTGGGAGCTCAGATACTGATGTAGTTCTAAACTATTTTCATAACGCTGCAGTAAGAGGTGTGAAAGTATTTCATAGCTAACTTCTGACGCGTTGGCTTAGAACTTTATTTTTTCCTGTTGATCAAACGGTTACTAAAATTGTGTCTTTTCAGCTTCCCGAGAGTCTTCAGTCTCGATCCAAAAAGGAGCAGCCGACAGTTCTAGTCTGGGAATGGATACATCTCCATCTTTAGAAGATATTAAAGCAACTACTTCGGATATCCAGGTAATTCTAGGAGTTTTTTCTAGATTAGTTTCTTTACGTACAGGGTGTTGTTGCTCCAATTCAACCTTCCAAATTGCAGAAGGGCGTGAAACGAAAAGCAGATACTACTACTAGCGTGGAGGAGGACTCGAAGGTAAGCGTCATCTGCCTCTTAACAATGAACCATAACCATTTAAGGGTATTCGAAGAGAATCCACAAGGCCCATCAAAAAACCTGCAACGTACGTAGATTGGTCTCAGCAACAACCTCGGTTTAAAGGGAAGTTAACAGAGTCTTTAAAATTCTGTCAGAAACTTATAAATGAGCTTCTCTCAAAAAAGTATAAGGTATGTGTTGTTAAATACAATTGAATCTACTGACGCTTAATCAGGGGTTCACGTGGCCTTTCCTGGAACCTGTAGATGTTGATGGCCTTAAACTCTTTGATTATTATGATATTTGTCCTCATCCCATGGATTTGGGAACTATTAAGAAAAAACTTGAAAGTCGATTGTATATTAATTCGCAAGAGGTCGCAGAAGACGTTCGATTGGTATGAATATTTCGCTTTTTTCGCTATTCATTTGTTTATTGCAGGTTTGTAATAATTGTTTTAAATATAACCCTGCCAGCGACATTATCCATGAGCATGGTAAAACTCTACTTAACCTGTTCGAGGAGAAAGTAAGTGAACCGTTAAATGTTGGTTTATTCATTGGTACGAAACTTCAGTTCGCTGGAGTGCCGATTGATGAGGAAGAACCTGATGCTGGAGGAAGTGCTGCCGTTGTTGCTGCTAGTGCGTCCGCAGCTACTGTTGGCGCTGCTGCTGCTCCCAGTCCAATCCTTTCCATTCAAACCGACCCAGTGGATGACGATGAAAAATTAGAAGTACTTATAAATGAAGTGAGATAGCATTACTTTCCTGCGTATTTTATTTATCTAATTAGGTACAAATGCAACAAGTTAAAATACAGGAAAAACTGACACTGATGTCTCAGTATAACAGTCAGCTGCTTGAACTAAAATTTGAGCGTAAGGAAGCCAAGTTGAACAATTTACCTGTTCCTGGGGTACCTCCAACTCTCTTACAATCTATTCAGACTGTGAGCATTCCATACGATAGTACCCCTAGCCCAACTATTAAGGCAAGATAATTCATCAATCAAGTTTAACGTTTTGGTTTTTTAGCGTGCTAAAACCACAATTAAAGAGGAGTCTCCGTTGTCAAATGGAGCTGTCTCTTCTATATCACCCGGTGGTAAACGAGATAGTAAACCTACCACTTCCAAAGCAGCAGTAATATTAACACCCAAGCCATATTCTGGTCGGGGTCGAAAACCTGGTTCTAAGAACAAACCTAAGGTACATAATTATATGGTTTCAATTTTCTTACTGTTCTGATTAGGTGATAAAGACAGAAAGCAATGCTAAACCATGGCGTGAAGGATATCATTTTGATTCATCTGATGAGTCATCAAATGAGCCTATGACTTATGAGGAGAAGCGAAAGTTAAGCTTAGACATTAACAAACTTCCGGGAGATAAACTCCATCTTGTTGTTAGTATAATTGAAAGCAGAGAAGCTTTATCGGTGAGAGTTGTTTTTTTAATCATATTTACCTATATTTCGCAGGACTTTAACCCCGAGGAAATAGAAATCGATTTTGAAACTTTGAAGCCTGCCACCTTAAGAGAATTGGATGCTTTTGTATCTACTTATCTTATTAAGAAGAATAGGAAACCCGCCGGTGAGTATTTCTCAATTTTGTTATTGCATATAGTTGCTTCAATGCGCTGTTCGGCTCTTTTTGATTTGCACGAATTTTGTTTCTTGATGATTCTCTAACCGCTCAAAAATTCCGAAAGCTCTTGAGGGGATTTCCCGATGATAAAAAGAGTGATTACTTTTCAGCCACTAAATCCATACCTGATATGGACGCACGCAAACGTGATCTTGAGGAAAAGATCAAGAAGCTGGGAGGTTCTATTAATCATCAAGCTCCAGCTACTTCTCCTATTGCTCCTCCCTCTTCCGCCGCCGCTCCCAAAAATGGTACTGCCTGATTTGCATGTTTCAAACTACTAACTCACTTGATATCATGATTTTGCCTTACTAAATATAACACATCTTCCTCCTATTAATCTTACCATTTTGAATTTAGCTACTGAAACACCACGCCAAGCTGGGCCGTCGCGCAATATGTTAGCTTCGCCAATTTCGTCACGGACAACATCTTCTGGAGATTCATCATCTACGTCGGACTCGGACAGTGATTCCTCGGATTCTGAATCAGGTTAGGCGGGGCTCTTGTGGGGCACTCCAATCTCTGTCCGGGCGGCTCCAGGGAGGTGGAAGGTCGGCAGAGATGAGTGCCTCCTTCCCGCCTCTCTGCCGTTAATTATCTGTATATACAAGATCTTTTTACTCGTAAATTGCTCACGATGTTCTGCTGCCGTGTAATTTATTTTTGCTGCTGAATTCCTTATCTCGGGTAAACTAATAATTCGCTGCTATCTGTACCCTGTGTTATATATTTTTATCTCAGAATCTCATGCATTTACTAAGGTCATTATTGGTTCTCAAACTTTGCCCGCTAAGTTAATATTTTCCGAAAGCCTTTAAGCACAACTGTCGTTTTATCCTGTGTATATTTTGTACGTTATCTTTTGAGATATTAATCTTGTGCTATTGTACATTATTTATTCCGTATTCTAATAAGGATTTGCATCACTTGTTTCCGGACAGAGATTCTTTTTGCGCAAAATATAACAATTAAGGTGTTTTTTTAACCAACACCTTATTATCATTACGTCAGGTCAACTTCGAGGCCGTGGAAAGATTAATGGACGAGCCCAACCGAATTTGCCACAAGCACCACAGCCCGCTCCAGCAGCTCCTGTGGTTCCAACTTCCACGACAGCCAAATCCGGCTTGAATGGATCTTCGAACCCTTTGGCTACTGTTCCAGCCCCAGTAGCCGCAGCCCCACCAACCGGAACTTCTAAAGTTTTACCAGTTCCGGGTACTGTTCCCGTAGTCCCAGGTATCCAGAATGATAAAGAATTCACACTATAAACGACGTTCAGAAGGGCCCCCATCCACAAAAACGATCTCATCTTCGGTTGTTCATGAAGGTGCCAAGCCTCTCCTCCAGAACAAACGAACAGTAGAACCAGCAGGAATAGGTAAACCAGTTCCCCCGGTTTTGAATTTTCATCATCTCGAGTTAAGGTGGTTCTATTTTGGACCAACTTTTACCAAGTAGAGAAGAATCAAAAAGTAATGGTTTGGAAGAAATGAGGAAGCAAGCCAAGCAGAAAGAGGATCGAATGGTTTGGTTTAGAATTTGATCAAACTGAAAGCATATTTTCAGAGGTTAGAACAAGAGCGGCGGCAACGTGACGACGATCGACGAAAAACATCGGATGAAGATGAGGCTACTAGATTACTGCGGATTAGAGAACAAGTAAGCAATGTCATATCCGTTAGAGTTACTCTCTTCTTTTCAGGAACGTAGGAAACGTGAAAAAGATAACGACGTTGACTTGACAAGACAGATGGAAATGATGGCAAACTTCGAAGCTAACTTCGAAGCAAATTTCTAAGCCGCAAAGTTTGAGAACCTTTCGCTACACTGCTGGTGCTAGTCATTATTTATTCCTCAACAAAGTGTATTGAATTACTGGTTCTTCTTATATATTGTTTTTGTGTTTTAGCAGAGAAATAGATTTTTAAGGGCTGCTGCCCATACATTTGTCTTGTTCTGATCCTCATAGAACTTTGTTGTAGATGTCAATTTTGCCTTTATTATTATAATTATTATAACGTACTGGTTTATGTGTTTGTTTGACTTTTCTGTTTCTCGATGGTCTCAGGGCCGTCGCGTTTCTTGAAAGGTTTGTGGCGTTCTTTTCTCGAAGAGCTTCCACTACCGATTCCCAAATCACCCTATATTATGCTGTACATCCCTTTATCCATATTAAGTTATGTATGGTTGTCATTTTTTGATCTGCCATTCATGAACGTTGTTATTTGATATTACTGAAGGAATTCAGGTTTTTTTTTCACTAAATTTGTAACTCCCTAATTAGGAGAATGTCCACATCTGACGTGAACTTGTCAAAGCCTTATAAGCAATATTTTCATTGTGTTCTCTACTCGTAGAATGGTAATTTCTCATAATAACTCAATCCTAAGGGAATATCCACTTCGTTGAATTCATGTGTTGTGTCTCCTTAAAATCAGTTCGTTTTTTTGTCAGGATTTCAAACTGTTGTATTATAATCGTTATTAAATCGAATAATATATTATCACACATTTATTGTATGTGAATGTTCTTTAATTAAAATTTACTGTTTACATCAGATTAATTATTTGAACAGTCCGATTCTGAGTTTGGCATGAGGACCCTCGTGAAATCCACAGCTGGTGTCCATCTGAATGCTGCAACAATACTGTTTCAGATTATCCAGTTTCAAACAAAATTATTGCTCTACCGTCCGTTCATTTCCCCTTTCTATCTTTCCTTTCACATCTGATTCTCCACGCTCTATCTATCTCTATGAACTGCTGATTGTGAAGAGGAAAACCATGATACGCCTGAGTATTGTTCATGCGATAGTCTGTTTGACTACCATTGTCCTGGCAGTTCATCAATCAGACATGTCCAAACTGGAAAACTCTGCCCAAAGGGTTTGTTTTTAAATTTGGAGAAGTCTCAGATAATCAAAATCCCTTTCAGAGAGCCGAGAACTTGCACCATCTAGATACCATTGTTCTTCTAACCTATATAACAGTCATGGTTGTTATAGTGCTAACAGCTTGGTTCTTCAAACATCGTCGTTTCCCATTTATTCATGAGTCTGGTTTAACACTCATATATGGTAACTTTTTTTTTGCCTTCACATGTGAGCATACTATAACTTCCAGGATTACTCATCGGTGTAGTTATCAAGTATTTCAATATTGGGTTACTAGAGTCGCAAACATTCGATGTTATCTTAAAGAACAGGACTATTGTGTCGGAGCCACCAGATTACTTGAGGTTTGTTTTTTCTTTTATAATTATTGAATAGCTGATCATGTAGATTGGAAGTACAACCTGAGAAGGGTCAGCCACGAGTGTCGTTTCATTATGAGCTGATTGAAGGATTTTTCGCTGACACCAAAAAGCATAATGAGCATAAGATAGAACAGAAGGTTAGTAAGATGCTACTTCATGCTTTCATTCGTGTTTTTTCAGAGTACTTTCTCACCCGAAATCTTCTTTAATATCCTCCTTCCACCCATTATATTCAATGCAGGATATAGTTTGAAGAAGAGAAATTTTTTCAGAAATATTGGTAATTGATCGGTAGGAAATTGAGCGTCTAACAAAATGAGTTTTCAGGAAGCATTTTGGCTTTCGTATTTGTTGGAACAACAATATCATGTTTAGCAACAGGGTAAAGAAGCTGACATGAAGTTACGGAGCCTAAAAAATATCGTTTTTAGTATAATTATGTTGGTTTTGACGAAAGTGTTCGGAATGGGGTACTCCTTCCAAGAGCTTCTATTTTTCGGAGCTGTGATTTCTGCAACTGATCCAGGTATGGGCTTTAGGCAATTACATTGTGATGAAGAACTGTTTTCCAGTAACCGTGATTTCAATCTTTTCGGAGATGAAAGTAGAAGCTGATCTTTTCGCTTTAGTTTTTGGAGAAAGCGCCCTAAACGATGCTGTTGCTATTGTACTTTCCAAGTAAGATTACATACGAAACTGCTGGGTCATTTGAATATATAGCATCATCGACAATTTTACTGCTGGCTCAAGCATTATTAGTTGGACAGAAATGGCTTCGATCCTTTGGCTTTTCTTCTCAACATTTGTCGGTAGGTTAGAGTTATGTTGCTCGTGATTCAACTTTATATTCAGGCTCTCTGCTACTTGGTTCCGGCATAGGCTGTGCAAACGCGCTTATTACTAAAATGACCAACATAGCCGATTATCCTTTATTAGAGAGCTCTTTATTCGTTCTAGTTTCTTATCTCTCTTTTTTGATTGGCGAAGTTGCGGGCTTCACAGGTTGTAACATAACTGAATATGAACTTATACCATCTCTTGTAGGCATAGTCGCTGTTCTGTTCTGTGGAATCGCTCAGGCTCACTATACTTTCAATAATCTCTCTAGAGAATCACAAACATCTTCCAAAAACTTTTTCCATGTCAGTAAAGCATTAGTTGCTATTTCTTAGGTAGTAATTTCAGATGATCGCATTTGTTCTTGAAAGTTTCATCTTCTGCTATATTGGAGTTAGTGTAGTTGCTGGGAATCAGCAGAAGTGGAGTTTCGCTTTCATATTCTTCGCTCTGGTAATTGTTTAAGTTCTTGCTTTGTCCAAGCTCATTCTCTCAGATAGCCATTGTGGTAGCCAGAGCACTATTCGTTTATCCGCTATGTACTCTCATTAATCTAACAAGAAGGCCGATGATTCCACGAAGGTTTTCTTTATTTGAATAATCCATACATGGACTTTCAAACTTCAAAGAAACTCGAAAAGTTTTGTTGTTTAGATATCAGCACATGATAGTCTTCTCAGGACTTAGAGGAGCAATGGCTTTCGCTCTATCAGCACGTAACACAGCTACTGAACATCGCCAGGTCTGCTCCAGATCATTTGATCGTTTCCATCAGAATGCCTTCAGGTTATTTGCTCAACAACTTCTACTATAGTTTTAATAACTGTTTTCCTGAATGGAGGTTTAGCATCGTGGATGATTGATTTCTTAGGAATCAAGTATGTTGTTTCATCTTTTGATAAATATTCCATATTGTAGACATGGTGAATCCACATCCAATAGTCGATCAAACACAGTTGGTGATGAGGGGAATGGAATTCGTTTACCTAATACTGTGAGATATCTTTCCCACATCATATCACGTATAGTGTTTCAGTCAGATTCTGATGATGTGCAAATTGTGGAGACTCCTTTAACTCCGCATGGACCCACAGGATCCAACCCCTGGGATAAAGCTTTCCTACCCAGGAAATGGTATAACTTTGATTCAAGGTAACAGTTTCCGAAAATGAAGTCTTTTATTTTTGAATTACAGTTTTATGAAACCATTACTGACTCATGCCACGCCATCTCTGGAACAAACTCTACCTCCCTGCTGTTATCCTTTCGCGCGAGTTTTTACTTCTGAAAGGCAGAGATCGGTCAGTAGTGCTTATACAAATCCCATCACAGAGGTGGATAGCATGATCAATGCCTGAACACTGAGTGTTGTAAGCCTAAGTTATTGTTTCCATCTCATGATGAGCTTTTGTGATTTTGTTGTGTGCTTATTTAGTTCGAGCAATTGATCCATACCTGTGATTCAAGTTTTTTAGCCAACCATGACTGTGACATCCTCGACAGAGTTTTTCGCAGTCACTCCACCTACGGAAATGCGATACAGTGTGTCCGATAATAATTCCGCTAACGTCTTATAACTTCTACTTAATATTCCAACTGACTAATACTCCTCATAACAAGCTAGTCATACGGAGAATCCTCCGTGTTTCCTCCTCGTGCATGTTGTCGGGTTCAGAAAAACAAAAAAATTTACTTTTCACATTTTTTAAGCATAATCAATTTTTTTACATCAAAATAAAGTATTTGATTGCAGAGGTTTATCGATGTGTTAAATAACAATAAAGAAATGAGACCAAACAGGGAAATCCTTATCTGCGAGGAGTTGGAGTCATAGCCATACGCTCCTTCTCTTTGGCAATATCTCCACCAATACCGTACCGTTCCTTGACTTCTTCCAATTTTTCTTTAGCCTTAACACAAAATAATCTTTAACAATCAATCGTCAGAAATCTAACCTTTTCAGTGTCCATACGACGCCAAGCTTTAGTTGCTTGATAGTACAGTACAACCAAATACCTAAACATAGGGTTAAAATTCGGTTTGAAAAAAACAAAACCTATTGGAAACGTTGAATCCACTGAGATGTTCACAAGCAGCTTTAGCATCGAAAATATCTTCATAGACAACAAAGGCAGTTCCTCTTGTTTCTGGCGTATTACCACTAAACGCAATGAATACAAGGATCTATGGCGCGTACTTACACTCTGATTTGACGAACAGCTCCGAACTTTCCGAAGATGTCGTACATCTCTTCAGAAGTAATTTTATATGGTAAGTTCTTGATATACAATATCCTATTAACCTACAAAACATTTAAATAAAACGAAACTCAACGTAAAACAATCAAGATTTACCTCTGGGGGGAGTTTAGTTCCGCGTCCTCTTGCTGCCATAGCCATGATTACTGTTTTATCTACAAACGCAATATAAATTAAATATATCAAGATCTAACAAACAGTATGAAAGTTAAAGAATGAGAGAGAAATGGAGGCTGAAGCTTTATAATTATATAGAATATTTTCAATTTTATACGATGCTAGTACGCAAAATGTCGTTTATCATTTGAAATGAAATCGAGTTACCGTAATGAAAATAAATAAACTGAAAAGACATGAACATTTAAAAATAGTTTGTAATCTTATTAAAATAGTTTGATGCTTTTCCCATACACTCATGAGTAAGCAATACTAAATAACTATTCTCGTATATAAGAGATATAGGAAGAATTAAGATATCTTCACCTTACGATCTTCATATTAAATGAAGACAAATGGAATGCGACCGCTCTCTGCCCTGAAGCCAACCTAAATGAATCATAGACCCTTCACTTACCAAAGCGAATGGAAGGAAGGAAATGACGATATAATTACTAATTTTTAAAAGGATGAATGCTGGTAGAATAACTGATAAAGTAGGGAATTACAAAGAGATTTTAGCCTAGGTGAAAGGAGTTATAATCCGATGAACTTAAAATCATGATAAGAATATTTCAATGCATCGAACATGCTGATCAAGAGTCTTCTATTTCTTTATTGCGGATCAATTTTTGGACAGGATGTGCCAGTTACACCAGGTATTCAATGTGAAAAGAAATCTTTAGAAAGAACTTTTTGCAGGTAGACAGGAGATTCAGATAAATATAATAGCCAAGAAACCTGGATTAGTCATTACGGAAATCAGTGATGCCATTTACATGTTCTTACCCAACACGGACACTGACGGAGTTCGTTCAACCTTATGCATCTTTAAACTTTATGAATTCCAGATAGCTATCAGTTGTTTCCCGCGGTTGCTGTTCTTCTCAGAAATTCCCTCTTTTCTGAAGAATTGTACAGTTTTTCTGGACTCGGACAAAAATAAAGCTATAACAGAGTAAGATCCTAATCTCATGTAGCGATTACAATCAGTTTCCAGTTTATATGAATTGAGCACCAGTCAGTTCAATACAAGAATTTTTGATTCGACTGTTGGGATTAACTGCCGTGGAGTTAACACTACTGACATGGGCATTGTTGTTCAGGATGCACGATGTAATGGAGCTTAATATTCTTCTGACTCTCACAAAATTCAAGACATAAGGCAGTTCAATGGTCGATACAGCATGATAGATTTGGATGTCAAAAATGCTCAGGGATTACTAACATACTCAAGCAAAGGAGGGAAACTAAGCTTCACAACAGTTTCGTTCAATGGAGCTTTGATCAGGTTAGTTTCTGCACATTTCCTGGTATGTCCAGCGTAGTATGATTCTGACAAACATTTCATATTTTTCAGAGCGATCAAAAGTATTTCAAAATTACAGACAGTACACCTGAGAAGCCAAGTACCGATTTGATCAGTGAAAAGAACGTTTTACCTCATACTGTGATAACCGCGAACACGTTATTCACGACCTTTCTCTTCGAAGATGCTGATGTACTGCTTCAAATTCAGAGTGATCTAGAAACAAAAGGTTTGATTAGTTTTGATGGAATATCCTAATCGAATAATCAAGTTTGTGACAATTCAAAGAGTGTAATTCAAATGAATAATACTTTTTACATTTATCCTGAGGAAAATCAAATGTCACAAGCAACTTTCAGCGGAGATCTTTTCTGTGGATGGAATGTTAGTCTGTCATTTTACATCAAATAATTGTATTTTATCAGTTTATTGCTTTTGATGCTTACTATGTCCAATTCACATTGATGGGTTATTTAGAATCTTCATCACAGATTGATATTCGAGATGAAAGAGGGACAGGAGTATTTTTCTCTTCGTATGCTGCATATGAATTGATGAAAAGTTCTTGCAAGAATGTATTTACAGAGATTATTCTACCTCCACTGATTATAAAGGAAGCATATTGAACAACAGTGTTTACAGCCTCCCATCTAGTGGATCTTTAGTTTTCAAATCATTTCTTGGAATGGGCTCATTCTCTTTCAAAGCTGAATTTCTTCTATTTGGTATTTCATTCTTTTCATAATATAATCACATACACACAGATGCCAACAAGCCAGTCGAAACTCGTGTTCTTGGTGCCAACGATTCCTCGTACCTTATTAACATGAATGTTTTACAAAGTAAACAATTCTTTTTTGATACAAGCCATGCGTTTTTGGTATTCCTCTTCTTACTTTTCTCCTCAAATTGATCTTTTCTCAGACATTTGAGCTTGGAATATACGCTGCTCCGACATATATTCATCGCTCATACATCCAGGTTTTAGACACCTGCTTCGTTGAAACAAACGATGCCAAAGGGAACGTAGAACGCTACAGGTTGGGTTTTTCCACAATAAATTCTAATACTCTCGCAGTCTGCGAAGCTCCTTCGAATGCGGACAACCACGAATGTTCAAATCAGCATTGGTTTCTTGCTTAGGTGATGATGTTCTAGATGGATACTTACTCGTAAATGGATTTGAAAACTTATGTAAACTACCATGCTGGTTTTTCATAATTTTCTCAGATTTTTACAGCTATGACAGTAGTTGGTGAAGCATGTGCGAGAATGGCGTCATCATTGAAAAGCTTCATCATAACGGGTAATAACCCAGCACATAACCAGTTCACTGCATTAATGGTTATTGAAGATGATTCAGTTGATACTGTGTCTCTCATAAGTATGAGGAAGAATGGGGTTAGTATTCTTGTAGTTTTCGAAATAAACTGAAACTGAAATACAGACGGATTCTCTGCTTATCATAAATGGAGGTATTTTTGGAGAACAGATAGCGAATATAACGGACAATGCGGAGCTTCCTTTTTATACCCAAAAGAAGCTAGTCACTTACCGAATGCCATCATCTTCGGCGGCAATTCTAAACTTTACCGTTTTCCAGTTGAGTCCTGTCCCTATTGATAATCATTCGAAAAGCGGTAAGTATAAAATAATTTATTTCTATTATTAAGTTTTACAGTAGCTACTCCACTGATCTTTTCATTGCTTCTCTGCTCAAATGCACTTATGTTAATGAAATCACTGGTTCTTATGGCAATGTGAACGTTGGCTAGAAATGAACTGTATCAGAGTCATAATAATTAAGTCATGCTTTTGGATGCTGGAAGCTTCAAAATCCACGCAATAGCTGTTTAATTCTCACAGATGCTATCATGTATATAACGTAAATAAATGCCTTTGAGATAGCATTGGTACTTCCATCTATCCAAAAACTGCTATGCTAAAGAGCGAAAAAGAAAAGCAATGATCGGTCTGATGGTATTGGTCAGGCTATACGTTGGTGGAAACTCTCAGGTGCTATCCGGCCACTGTAATGCGTGAATGCTTCTGCTTGCTTCCTTACGGACCTGGGCCTTACGCATCTCCTTGTCCACCCGAGACATCATCCCCTACAGGACGCTACCTCTGGTAACGCATCACTTGGCTCGGACACCCAGTCGTCGTGACAGACACAACATACAGGACCCCTAACCTCACATCATTCTCGATCATCTACTGCCTAGAAGCTGGCTCACAGGCGCTCGCCGCAGCGCCCAGTGGGTCTCAAGCATATATAAACGTGTATCAGACTAGTACGATTTTTTTTACTGATAAGTGAGTAGAGTGGTTTATTGATTTCCTTGGTAGAGTTTAAAACATTTATTCTGTCAATAAATAGTTTCTCATGCAAACCTTCTAGTACATAAGAGATTTCCGATACTCCTATCGTTGATATTTGAAATAATATTTAACATGATAGTTTCCCTTAAAGTGTATTTAGAACATCATCTTCACCAAACTCCCTGAGAAACTACGAGATCTTATGACAAGGTCTAGTGATCGCTTTTTCACTAGAGAACATAGAAGGCTAATTAATAAGTTGGTTTAAAGTTTCGCAAAGTGTGAAGCTGTTAATTTTGTGCTGCGTGCTGTTTTAATAGGGGGATCTATATAAATTTATTATTCTGTTAAGTGTGGCGTTCGTGGTGTAATGGTCAGCATGGATGCCTTCCAAGCATTCGACGGGGGTTCGATTCCCCCCGAACGCAGATTTTTTTGCAATTTTATTTATATCTTAAAGTAATTTGCAATTTCAATTCATAACTTCAAAACCAAAAACAAAACATGTTTTATTTGAACCACATGATCACGCTACCCTCTATGTCGCGAATTTACGTTTCTAAAATGTTTTTTGGTTTTTCAAACCACTATGTTCTACTTTGAGATTTGTTGAGTTAACCTGAGTAATGGCTTATAAAGTCTATTTTCCATATAAGATGTGTTCAAGCTTTTTTTTCGGGAATCTCATCAGGAGAAAATAGAATATCTTCATTCTTCAAAGTGGGAGAAAATAGAGTTTCTCTTTCATGGACGGATCTAGCTCGTTGTCTACTATAAGGCTTGTAACTGTTTCTAAAATTTCATGCTCATCGTAGTTGATCATTGCACATATCGCATTTCACATTATAACAGTAGATCGAACCAAGTTAAATGTTCTTTCTACGAACAAAATTTCACAAAAACGCTTATGTCTTTGGATCCGTCAACCTTATTTTTTCGAATTTTTCGGGGGACACAAGGACTCGAACGTACCCAATGGATTCGAGCGAGCCCTTGACAGGAAATAACCTGTGCGGGGAAATAACCATATTAGAAAGATGAGAGAGAACGAGGTTTACGAATCACAAGACACCGGGGGACGTATTATGTTAGGAACCCCAAACCTATCACCTTGCGAACAAGGCTTGCCCCCCGGGGGACGCAACTTTAGTGACTTGTTTCATAAACCAGCACTCTACCATTAGACTATGCAGTTATATAATTAATATAATATATGATAAACAAGTAATAGTTAACTCAAACTACATTTTCTTGTTGGATCACATTGGAGTTTGGAGTGGGCTGAAAGGTGCATCGCACGTGTACATAGACAATCTCCTTCTCCAGGTGATCCTTGCCAGAATGATAGTTCAACTTTGTATTTTTTCGTTTTCAGTTGTTTATATTTTACTTCTGAAATGCTTGGAGGGCATTCACTCTAATCATTCAGTCATAGCGAACTTGCCATGTCTTTTCTATTTCGTCTGGAATCTCATAATCTAGAATATCTTCATTCTTTGTCAGTGATACCCCAGTTGTTCGACTCATCTTCATTACTTCCTCTTCCATTTCACCAATTGTTCATAATAGTTGTTCGAAAACTCTATTATTCACGTTTGATACATCCATGCTTCTTCTCCAAGTCAAGATGATAAGATGTTCAACGGAAGATTTCTCTTTTCCATTTTTCCTGCTTTCTATCTGTTCCTTCTTTCTCCCTAATGAAGCTTACTTCTTTCCTCTCATTCTACCCATATTTATAGACCACTAATTATCATAAAAACACATATATTAAGCTTTAAAACTCATTTACAAGTTTAATTAGGGGATTTGCATGTTTTAATTGGTCCTGCAGCGATTGGAACGTGCGCACATGCATCTTCGCGTACCATGTACGGCGCGCAAAGTACATAATAGGTGAGAAAATGTCTATCAAATGCGTCATGGCTCTGTCATGGAACGCTAGCGTACGTTGGTACGTGCACGCTTTTGGCGTGATTTTGGAAGATGTTGAGTCTCTCTCAGAGAGACAAAACTCTTCCAAATTCTTCGCTTAATTTTGTTAAAAGTGTTCCCTTGTGGGAGGCTAAGTTATGCCAGTTTGAGTCAGATTTTATTTAATTTTTTTTGTAATTTTTGATTTTATTTTTCTTGTTTTCCTCTTTGTTTTCTCTTTATTACTTGGCTTAGTAACTGTTATGTATGTTAAGATTGTTATTTAAACACTCGTTGTTTGAGAAATGATAGTTTAGTCGTGAAAAAATTTTCTTTTAACTTTTAATTAATCTACTTTTGTTATTTGCATCCTAATTCTCATTGTATCAATCAGAGCTCCAAATTACCTTTCGATGAAAAAAAAGATCATTGAAATTGGTTCATTTTGAGCTAAGTTAGAACGCTTTTACCTTATCATCTTAATGCCTATGCACAACCGCTTTACTTTTCACACGCGCCGCAGGAATGAAACACGTGAACGACCGTTTAAGCGCGTCAGATAGTTGAAAATGAATGAACGACCGCATCGTTAAGCTTTTCTGTTCAAAATGATTTTCTTGTTAGCTTTTCATTTTCCATTTAGCGTTTTTGAGTGAGCGGTGTCCTTAGTCCAGTCTTCTAACTGTCATAACTTTCTTGAAAACCGTCCGTTTCCCGATATCTTTCGAATGGTTTACTCCTCTGATTGTGATATTGAACATGCTCTTACTTTTTCTATTCAATTCTGATTACTCATGTTGCTCTTTTTCCCAAATCTATGTTTTCATTTCAAAATTACGAAATATCATACTGTGTGCGCGTTGCACAAGTTCGTTGCTTTGTTTTACTTTTAATTGATTGTTTACTTGTGATTCGTTGACTACTGACTTCCTTTTACTTTTCCTCGTTTGTGTTTTATAGTTCTTATGTCGTGAGTAGATGTGTTTCTATATATTCTACTTGTTATAGATAGAAACTTTGGTAATTGTTGAACGATGGCTCTCTTAAGATTATGAGATGATTGGAATGCAAGATTACAGGTGAGTTCTTATAGCTTTACTCATGTTCGTTTGTTTCAGAGAGCCGTTTATTAGTCATTGATAATAGAATGAAGGGAGTAGCAGTTTCCCAGGGCTACAGATGCCTGGGATGACTCTTGCGAACTGTTCAACAGTTCGCTTGTGTTCGCTGGCTATTTGAAATAGAATATATGGAAACACGGTGCTGCTCATGATGTAATGATGTGAGTTATACTTGTGCAACGTCTTAAATCCTTTTTCAGGAATATAAGTGACTCTGACTGGTTTATTGATTATACATGATGATCATTCAATACTCAGAGATTGAAAGGGAAGTTCTGGATGGTTCACGATAGTTTCAAGTTGAACAGGATGTTGCTCTGTAAGTTGTTTCCCTTCAAACTCGTTCCTCTCGATTATTCCACTATCAGAATACTGCGTATCCTGTGAACTCCCTGTTACTGATGTGATGATGTAGGTTTTACTTTTGAAATCTTTCCAGGATTATGCTTAAGTCTATCGCTCTGTACGTTTTGTATTCTTTTCAGAGTTTCTTCAAATTGTTTCTTTAGTTTTGATTGTTGTGTTCACTGCTTTCATGAGGTGGTTCACGGTTTGTTCCTTCGTAATGTATTTCGAAATAAAAAGTTTTGTTGTTTTCACTGTTGATAGACGATTGACACAAGGTTGCCCACCTCGTATACTGTTCTGAATTAAAACTATTACTGGCTTCGTTACAGCCTTTAACGTTCAGTTATGCCATAACTGATTGCTATATCCTCAACTATGTTTATGACTGCAGAGGAATGCAACCGTCTGTGAGTCATACACAATGTGGGACTGACGTGTGAAGGCTTCTACAACTCCACGTAATTGACGTAGCGAGCACAACCTGGATCTTTCCCTCAGGTAACTTTCCATATCTTTATTCATATTGGTTAATTACAGAGAGCCGTACGTTAGTCTTCGGTTATACAGCTATCTTCTAACACTTAAACAAGTCAGTTGGTTTTCCAAAAATTCAAAGTTAACAAAAACTCTTCTCAGTTCAATGAATCCCGCGAGTTACTCATCGATTGATCTAGTGAAGCTCGTTTGTGTATGAACTATGTGAATCCAATGAAGTTCTTGATGTAATAAGGGTTTGGTTTTAGTTCTGCAACCAGTCAACGAATATGGTTTTGTTCAGGTTTATCAGTGAATTGTTTCTTCTTCCTTCTCCGCTTGGAATAACGTGTTTTGTCCAATGTGCGTTCTTCTGGTCAACTCAGGAGCTACTCCTGAAGTTCGCTACTTACATTATCTCTATTCAGGAATATGGATGACTCTGATTGGGTCTTTGATAAGCCATGTGTTTGCGGTTGAAGCTGTCAAACGTCAAAGCGAGTTGTTGGAGGAGGAAGAGAAGGAAGAAATAGAACAAGAAGAGGAGCCACTTCGTAATCGAACCTTTGAAGAAATGTCCTTAGCTCTTGCTGAGAACGAAACGTAGACCTGCAGTTGTCACAGGTGATATAACCAACGCTTTTCCTATTTCCAATTGATATTCTCAGGTTTTCGCAAATTGCATGCTGTTAGTTGTTGTTATTGGAATGATCCATGGTCTCGTTGTCATTCCCGTTATGTTCAACTTGATGTCTGTCAACTGCTAAGAAAGTGCCTTCCGTGGTTGCAAATGAAGGAACAGTCCGTGAATGCAACTGTTTGGGATTCTCGGATGTGAGGTGGAACTACTCTGATTGTGCTCAAAAGCAATTGATTTGTTCTTTTACTATTTCATATAACATTTTGATATAACATCCGATTGTAATAATCATTTACACTTTCATTCTGGAATAAACTCTTTGAAGACATGTATGTTCCCTGAGTTGAGTCTTCTGTTCTCACTATTACTTGAAAGTGTCACTGCGCATCCTTACCCAGAAAGAAAGATATGTCCAATGAGAGAATGGGGAGTCTACTTGATCGTTCTTTGAGTTGTACTTTGTTGTTGTTGTTTGTCAATTGATCTTTCGCCATTTTAGCCCTTAATGGCAACTTACACGATTATTGATTTCTTGTCAGTGATATAGTGTGTGCTGTGAGTGATCAGTCTCTCATCTCTTTTGAGGGTGGAAGTGTGGTAGATATGACTTACATTTGATATTTTTTAAATTCCCTTTCTATTCCCGTGTTTGATAGTCGTTTACTTAATTTCATTGTTTGTTAAGCTTGAGACCCTAGTTTGAGTCATTTGATTGTGAATTGAGATAGTTTAGTTCGGATGTTTAGAGGACTGTTAACTTGAATGGTTTCATCTTTTCATTTGTTCATAAGGAACTCGCTGTTCGTTAGACGATCAGTCTTTTAGCTGAGAATGTATGAGATAGTTGTTCGTGCTTTGTTCTTAAGTAGCTTTACTATGCTGTTTCTGTAAGCGATACTTGCTGTTCCAAGGAGTTTCATTTCCTTGTTTGATCGTCGTCCCCACTTGACCGCGCTTTAGTTAAGGTGATTTGAATTGATCATGTTATAATCGAGCCATATAGATTCAGCTAATCGCTTGTAAGGTTCTGAGAGAGTTGTTTGGGATACCTTGTTCAGTAGCTTTGTTTCGTAGATTGTCAACCAATGTTTCTCTTGTAGAGAGTTTCAGTCTCGGCTGTTTCTTGAACGATGAGTCCCTTAGCTGAGAGTTTATGAGATAGTTGTTCGTCCTCCGTCGTTAAGTAGCTTTACGAGAGATGTGTATTGTCGCTTCTTGTATCGTCGTTCATCTCAATGTTCTTTGAATGTCCTGAACAGCCTTTGCTATGAGCTCGAACTCTTAGAACCTTTCTCATGTTCTCTCTTAATGAGTTGTTAAGAGTAGCAATCCTTTTGAACAACTCGTATGTATGTACATGATATTTCTCATTCGTTGTTTCGAGTTTATCGTTTATCGTTTACTTTGTCTTCTTGTTCTCCAAGTTACTCGCAAGTACTGATCTTTCACATTACAGGGCGATACCCGAGGACAACGTCGGCTGATCCATTCAAATGGTGGATGAAGCTGATAACAATATCAGGTAAATTTTAAAAACAGTTTTATTATATTAATTATTTATTTACAGTACAAGTACACCAAGAACGAGGAGATCCATATAACATCCTCCTAACGTACTCGGAGGCTACCAAGAGCCAAGTATCGTTAGGAGAAGGGGAGGGGAAAACTTCCTTTTTTTGAAGTTTTCCTCTCCCAAGGTGGAGGAGTGATCCTCCCCACAATCAGGGGGTAGATACAGAAAAGGTTGACACAGGCGGGCATCGCCATTTTTTTCAAAAAATTTTTAAAAATTTCTCCAAAACCCCCCCGTCCCTGTGCCAGACTCTTTCTCTCACTCACACTGCCCTTCCGATGGAGATCTGAGTCAAGAGTCTGGCAACTCATGGACGGTCAGGGTATATAACACGCTGACTCAGATCTCCGATGATTGGTACCTGAAAGTAGAAAGAATGAGTATGGTAGAAATATATATCAGGGTCACCCCCCTTTGGAAACGGGGGTGACCGGAACTTACTTTTTGCACTCTCGTAGAAGGATCCTTGACAGGGCCGGGAATTGAACCAACCACTTCCTAGTATGAATGACCAACTAACCTCTTGGCTATCCTTCCACATTTACTCCATATCATTGGATATATATGGAGGATGAAATTGGAAAAAATGGCCAAAAAAAAGAGAAAATTTCTGGGACAAGGGGTGTCGCAATACCTTCTCCTCAGTACTACGAGTGCCTGATAATGAGTGAACACAATCGCAAGGTTCACTCTATCTCAGGCACTTGTAGCACTGCGAAGAAGGTATTGCGACACTTCATTGTATTTCCAAAGACTAACATACGGCTTTCTGTAACTAACCAATATGAACAAAGATATGAGAACTTATCTGTTATCTGCACCCGCGACTTTCTCGTCCAAGAACTCCAACTTCACATTCCCTTGATCCTCCTATAACAAGTGGAATGTATAGTAACATGGAAATACACGTAATCATCAACTTATATGAACGAAGAACAACAATTAACAAGAGGAAGTAGTAGAGTCTATAAACTGAGTATTCAACGAAGAAGACACAAGACCTTCACAACCAGAAATTGGTTTCGAACATCGGTGAACCTTCTATCCAAATATCGAAAGAAAGTAAATCAGAAAGTATTTGAGAAGGGAAAACTCAAAATGAAAACAAAGAACACGAGCAATGCTCATACTATGAAAGATATCGCTTAGTTTCAAAATGACATGACAACAACCATTGTGAACAAGGAGTTGACAGATCACGTTGAACGCGATTCGATCTGCTGCGCGAACCAAAAAATGGATAACTTGGGAAAAAATGAAACATTAAACAAGAAAGCTCAATAGTTCGGTTGTTCATTCCTTTTCAACTGACAAACGCGCTTAGCATCTGGAAAGCGTTTCAAAACTCTCCTGAGATCTTTTTTGATCAAAACGTATTTCATAGCTAGTTCTCGGTATACTGCATCGCTTGGTAATCAAGGAAAGGACCACTGGCTCTGCACTAACCGTCTTATTCAACTCATATTAACGATCCATGATAAGTAAGATGGGGGAGAAGATTCGGGAAAGAGAGGAAAACTGAGCAGAAAACGAATAGGAAATGGATGAACTCTCGAATGAGAACCATGAAGTATCAATAGAACGCGTAAGTATGTAACTGAGTCAACTAACGCGCTACTTGTTCGAAACAAATGGATCAGGAAACTCTGTAAGGAGAGTGAAGAAGATATACAACCTCTTGATATGATAAACGAATAGAGAACAAAACTATTTTTATTAGAAAAACATAAAAAATATACAAACAAGGAGTCGCCTATGGAGTTGCAAATAGAACTCTGGGCGACTACGTACATGATTCCTATCGTCAGGAATGTTTGTCGGCTGAAAAAGAAAACTAACGACATGATCGAATCCAGCTTGAAATTCTGATCAAGAAACAATGTAAAACTAACTGATTTCATGCATTTGAGCCAACTTTCATCTGTTCTCGTAACGGAACGACCTCATTAGCGTTTTTTCACGTGAAAATGACGTTCACGTAGCTCGTCGCTGATTGGGTGACGTGACGTGACTCCACGTGGGTATATAAGACGTGAGATGTCAGTATCACGTCATTCGGCGGCGTGAGCTGGTGAGCTATACTGCTCCGTCCAGAACGGATGCATTCCACCTCCAACCGTCCAGAACGATTGCATTCCAACTCCAACCGTCCAGAACGGTGGCATTCCACCTCTAACCGTCCAGAACGGTTGCATTCCACCTCCAACCGTCCAGAACGGTGGCATTCCACCTCCAACCGTCCAGAACGGTGGCATTCCACCTCCAACCGTCCAGAACGGTGGCATTCCACCTCCAACCGTCCAGAACGGTTGCATTCCTCCTTATGCCGTCCAGATCCTGCAGCCGCCACGTTGTCCGTCGGTCCACTAATAGACTTCTTTCTTCTTGAAATCTGTAGTACGTATGATTAATAAAACCTCTGTATGAATATAATCTCACCTGCTAGTTATTCACTTCTTCTTCCTCTCAACAGAATCGAAAGCAAAGAACACAGCAATGAAAACTAAAGAAACAATGTAAAGAAACTCTCAGAAGAATACAAAACGTACTGTTAACTTCCGAATCCTTTTACGTCATCCCATCAGCCAACTAGTGGATGTTTCCAAAACCTATAAGTCCATAACATAGACTTTGGCTTTGTCAACTGTTTACCAATATGATCCATCCGATTATCTTCTCCTTGGATCATTGAGGCAAAGTCGCTATAGTATTGTTCTTAAAAAAATGACTGTGAGTAGCGATTGTTTGCAGAAACTGACTCTGCCGCATCCTATAGTATTCAACTTCAGAACTAAACGACGAGGAACTTACAGAGCAACATCCTTTTCAACTTGAAACTATCGTAAACCATCCAGAACTTTCCTTTCAATCTCTGAGTATAGAATGATCATCAGGTATAATCAATAAACCAGTCAGAGTCACTTATATTCCTGAAAAAGGATTCAAGACGTTGCACAAGTATAACTCACATCTTTACATCATGAACAGCACCGTGTTTCCATATATTCTATTTCAAATAACCAGCGAACACAAGCGAACTGTTTGACAGTCGCAAGAGTCATCCCAGGCATCTGTAGCCCTGGGAAACTGCTTCTCCCTTCATTCTATTATCAATGACTGATAAACGGCTCTCTGAAACAAACGAACATGAGTAAAGCTATAAGAACTCACCTGTAATCTTGCATTCCAATCATCTCATAATCTTAAGAGAGCCATTGTTCAACAATTACCAAAGTTTCTATCTATAACAAGTAGAATATATAGAAACACATCTACTCAAGACATAAGAACGATAAAACACAAACGACGAAAAGTAAGAGGAAATCAGAAGTCAACGAATCACAAGTAAACAATCAATTAAAAGTAAAACAAAGCAACGAACTTATGCAACGCGCACACAGTATGATATTTCGTAATTTTGAAATGAAAACATAGATTTGGGAAAAAGAGCAGTGCGAATATTCAATGTTGTATAGGAGGAGTACGAGCATGTTCAATATCACAATCAGAGGAGTAAACCATTCGAAAGATATCGGGAAACGGACAGTTTTCAAGAAAGTTACGACAGTTAGAAGACTGGACTAAGGACACCGCTCACTCAAAAACGCTAAATGGAAAATGAAAAGCTAACAAGAAAATCATTTTGAACAGAAAAGCTTAACGATGCGGTCGTTCATTCATTTTCAACTATCTGACGCGCTTAAACGGTCGTTCACGTGTTTCATTCCTGCGGCGCGTGTGAAAAGTAAAGCGGTTGTGCATAGGCATTAAGATGATAAGGTAAAAGCGTTCTAACTTAGCTCAAAATGAACCAATTTCAATGATCTTTTTTTTCATCGAAAGGTAATTTGGAGCTCTGATTGATACAATGAGAATTAGGATGCAAATAACAAAAGTAGATTAATTAAAAGTTAAAAGAAAATTTTTTCACGATTAAACTATCATTTCTCAAACAACGAGTGTTTAAATAACAATCTTAACATACATAACAGTTACTTAGCCAAGTAATGGAGAGAAAACAAAGAGGAAAACAAGAGAAATAAAATCAAAAATTACAAATAAAATTAAATAAAATCTGACTCAAACTGGCATAACTTAGCCTCCCACAAGGGAACACTTTTCACAAAATTAAGCGAAGATTTAGAAAGAGTTTAGTCTCTCTCAGAGACTCAACATCTTCCAAAATCACGCCAAAAGCGTGCACGTACCAACGTACGCTAGCGTTCCATGACAGAGCCATGACGCATTTGATAGACATTTTCTCACCTATTATGTACTTTGCGCGCCGTACATGGTACGCGAAGATGCATGTGCGCACGTTCCAATCGCTGCAGGACCAATTAAAACATGCAAATCCCCTAATTAAACTTGTAAATGAGTTTTAAAGCTTAATATATGTGTTTTTATGATAATTAGTGGTCTATAAATATGGGTAGAATGAGAGGAAAGAAGTAAGCTTCATTAGGGAGAAAGAAGGAACAGATAGAAAGCAGGAAAAATGGAAAAGAGAAATCTTCCGTTGAACATCTTATCATTTTGACTTGGAGAAGAAGCATGGATGTATCAAACGTGAATAATAGAGTTTTCGAACAACTTTTATGAACAATTGGTGAAATGGAAGAGGAAGTAATGAAGATGAGTCGAACAACTGGGGTATCACTGACAAAGAATGAAGATATTCTAGATTATGAGATTCCAGACGAAATAGAAAAGACATGGCAAGTTCGCTATGACTGAATGATTAGAGTGAATGCCCTCCAAGCATTTCAGAAGTAAAATATAAACAACTGAAAACGAAAAAATACAAAGTTGAACTATCATTCTGGCAAGGATCACCTGGAGAAGGAGATTGTCTATGTACACGTGCGATGCACCTTTCAGCCCACTCCAAACTCCAATGTGATCCAATGAAAAAATGTAGTTTGAGTTAACTATTACTTGTTTATCATATATTATATTAATTATATAACTGCATAGTCTAATGGTAGAGTGCTGGTTTATGAAACAAGTCACTAAAGTTGCGTCCCCCGGGGGGCAAGCCTTGTTCGCAAGGTGATAGGTTTGGGGTTCCTAACATAATACGTCCCCCGGTGTCTTGTGATTCGTAAACCTCGTTCTCTCTCATCTTTCTAATATGGTTATTTCCCCGCACAGGTTATTTCCTGTCAAGGGCTCGCTCGAATCCATTGGGTACGTTCGAGTCCTTGTGTCCCCCGAAAAATTCGAAAAAATAAGGTTGACGGATCCAAAGACATAAGCGTTTTTGTGAAATTTTGTTCGTAGAAAGAACATTTAACTTGGTTCGATCTACTGTTATAATGTGAAATGCGATATGTGCAATGATCAACTACGATGAGCATGAAATTTTAGAAACAGTTACAAGCCTTATAGTAGACAACGATCTAGTGAAAAGGTGAACAAATTTCACAGACTATTTATTATTCAGCTTCGAAAATAAGAGACATTACGAAGGAAGGGAAATGCTTGAAAGATAATATCATATTTAGAGGTAATCACATACTGCGTTACATTTGAGCTGGAAAGGGATGAAATACCACAGAGAGTGAAAGAGGAATGAAACAATTAATCTTTCGATTGTCAAAACTTTTGTTAGTTTACTAATACAGCTACGTTTTGTGAGAGGTACCGTTGGCGTCTCTTGTAGCATTTATGACAGGTTTCAGTCTCATATTCTCCCAGCTGAACATAGCTACGATCGTTTTCCTAAGTGATGGATTCAGAAAGAGCACAAGAGTAGAATGAACACTAAAACAATGTCCAAACGTTATAATAGAGAACTCAATAAGACCTGAAATTGAAAAGAAAATGAAAGACTATTGTACTTTTGGAAAAATCAATGTACATGGCTGAACGCGAATGAACAGAGTCATAGTTATAACGATAGGACCAATACTAAGGATTGTAACTGTAGCTGTGGTCTGAAATCAATAAGCTCATCATTCTCAATTATCAGACTTTATATGCCTGAGTTACAAGATTCTTCAAAACCTTTATATGATACTTCGTAATAACTTTAGAAGAGACAACTTCTCTTTGGCGCACTTCAGAAACTATCTCCCGTATGAGGTAACAAATAATCTGTTGAAGATGGAAAAGTATAAAAAGGATAACATAAATAGAAATACTGTAGCTTCAGCAGCAGTGACAAATACCAAATAGAACATATAGATAAACACATTCAAACTATGCCGAGGAAATATAACATAAGCATGCTGTTTGAAGAATTGTATTTCTTCCATAGTATACTTAAATCTCCTAATTTACATAGACCATTTGTCATTAACATACATTAGCCGGATGTTGTTTTAAGTCATAATTCTTCACATAAGCACGAAAAAAGAAAACAGGTTGTAATATGGCGAAAAACACGTAAAATATAAACAATATAGATTTTATTAGTAAGCTGCTCTGAATTTACGAGTTCATATACAGTATGACATAGAAATCACATTAGAGCGCTGAATCCACGCTACTGTGACAGTAGTACTGTCAACTGACTATCATCTATCTTAAGATTATCATACTAATGGATGTACTAACTTTAAGAAAAGGCCGTTGATCAGCAACCAGTCGTAACCGCTGTAGATATGAAAGCGGTAAAACGGTACAATAGTTGCCAAATATGAAGCTGCATATTGTATAGAATTGTCCAGTATTCAAGCCAGTCAAATGAACATATCCAGCTGAATATACCATTGAATCATATAGATCGGGATATAGTTTCAGAATCAATGACCACAATGTCGACAAAATGTATAAACTAATCTGAATTTTAGAAATTAATGACGTTTGCGCTTAGTAGTCGTCTTGTCCAATCCTTTCTCATTGTACCCGCTCACTCGAACATTGAAAGAATAACCATTGAAACACATTTTCATTTCATCTTCAAACTTGAAGCATGCGTATCATACAGCTTGTGTCATTCACACATGGCAAACATAGTGAGCGGTCGTCTCATTTCTAAGACTTTTCCAAAACAAGCTCAGTCTTGCAACCGCATAAGGAAAAAGAAGAAGAAATAAAAATGCTTACAAATTGTAAGTTAATAGTTAACTTATATGTACGAGACTCTTTACTACGAGGTGATTTAGTGAATACAAAGATAGTGAAGATGAGTAAGGCAGTATTCAAGAGACATGTAAAGTTATGAAGATATTGATAGTATATATGATTAGGTAATCCATTAGATACTAAGCAAGTCCTCTTGATAAGCATTATAAGAGAAATGATTAAAGCATTGACTTTCTATATTATATTCAAATGCTTATGAAACAAGACAGTGCTTCTACAAATTTTGTAGTTGGATCTACAAAGGGCGTTTTCGATTCACTTATACTAGCATATTCTAAAATTGCTTCAACATATATAGGCATTGCTCTGAGAACTGTTGAGCCATTTGAAAGATGTTACTCTTATCTTAGTAGACGCTTACATATTCGGTAACATCTATACTATGTTAACAGGTAAAGTTAATGTAATCCGCCTTTTGACAGCATTGTTTTTGATATTGCTGTTCTGAAAAAGATGTAGCCAGATAGTTTGGATACAATTAGATGTGATATTGTTATTTGACACAAATATTGTGCTTTTGTTCATGTTCTCAGATGAAATATCTAATTGATAGACATTCAATCAGTCATGTCCAATTGAAGAGAAGAACGGAAGAAGATATGAGAAGCCCTAAGGTTGAACATTCACTCAAACTTAAAAACCGGAATGGCATTGGATTTCCAAATATTTCATTTCAATTCTCCTCTTTTCCGTTTTTTTGTGTTCACAAAGAAAGTTCGCTGTGTTAGACTGATTCAACCACAACCCTTAATTTGTTCATTTATAATGCTTAATTTATGCGAAAAAGCTTAATATGGGGAAAAGCGGGTACTCGGCAATATGTTCAAAGGACTGGACAGCGACAACTTTTTACAAACTACTACTGTGAACGGAGGGTTAATTCAAATATGAGAGAAGCAGAATATGACAGGACAACTTCCAATTTCTTATTTGAACTGAAAAAGCATCTCAGCGTCAATGTCAAATATGGTCCAAAATGTTTCTGTTTTAAAGAGCAAACCAATTCTATTCTAACAAAAACAATTCAGACATGTTGCTTTAGTCTCTAAACTTCGCCTCCGGATTGTGCTTTCATTTGAAGTATAGAGAGAGAGAGAGAGAGAGAGAGAGAGAGCGAGGGACAGGAGGTGAGACATGAAGGGGGGAAGAGGTGGGAGGTAATGATGACCGAGAAAAAACGGCCTGCACCTTTTTTTCCTATTGGATAAGAGCTTTAAAATGAACGTCAAACAACATTCCTGAGCTATCAGTATCATTGAAAAATCCAGAAATATTAAAACAGGAAGTCGATGAGCATTCCTTTCGTCATCTTCAGATAATTGAACAACTACGAGGACGACTGTTTGGAAGAGGGCGAATTTTGTTTGATTTGTCAAATAATCTGCAGCGAAGAGCTGCGAGCAATCCTTGTATGTGCCGTTGTCTGCCTGTCAGATGATGATGAAGCTGTTTGTAAGCTTTTCTCAACAAATTCTCCTTCCAGCAATGTGTGCTTCCTTGGTTATGTTGTTGTCCCTCCATCCGACTATCCGGATGATAGACTTCTATCGCACTGATGACCAGACCGTCTGCAGCAATTCCGGACCGGTCCATGTCCTTTACGTTTAACTCTCTGCTCTGCTTTCTTTTTTTCTCCATTTTTTCTTGCTCTCTCTCTTTCGTTATATTTCTCTGTCCAGCTTTCGGTTGATGGGCGGAGCCAACAAACGGTCATCATCATCATCGCCTTCGAAACGGACACACGAAGAACTATGCGTTCGCACATGGAAATATTATAGATAATCAGGAGAAACGGACAGACAATCGGAAGACTAACTGGACGGTCCTCTAGGGTCTCATATAAATATCTGCCGAGCAGCTAGTGAACCGTCCAACTTCAGACTTTTCTTTTTCCACATCTTCTCAAGGCACTAAGACCATATTTAGAAAAATGATAAAGTCAGTCATTGTTATGCTTTGCGTGTTATTGGGTATGTTTCAAGTTTTATACTTTTAAATTTTCTTTTTCATCTCGCCAACTCACTATTAATACTTTCGTTTTTTGTCCTCTCATCTAGTTCTCATCCAGCATTCTAGTGTTTGTTTACAAGTAGAATGAGGAACAGCCCAAGTGAGACAATTCTGTCGACTGTTTGACTTTCGATCACTGACTCTCCCCCCCCCTTCACTTGCAAACCCATATTTGGAACAAATTTTTATATGAAAAGGAGCGTACTTCTATTCTTATTTGGAATTGTTTGCAGGCACAGCTGCTGCTAATCCATGGATGATGTTCAATGATACCAAAATCGAGAAGACAAGTGAACTTTCTAGAGGTTCATCCGCTTTTTCTTACTTTCCCGACCCTTGTCTTTTCTGAAAAAAAAACAAACAAAAAACAACAATTTTTAGCTCTGGGTACTCCAGCTCCACCTTGTTGTTCGGATGCAATCAGTAGTATTGCTTGTCGACGACTACAATCAGCTAATCCCACCAAATTCTTGCACAGGTCCCAGCTTCTTCTTCTTCTTATTCATAACTTCAATTATACAGATGTAAAGGTGATGCTGATTTCTCCCTCATTCAATGCTGCAACACATGTGGATTAGAAAGTGCCGCTGATCGTTATGAAGTTATCTTCCAGCATGTAAGTTTCATAGATCATGCGTACAAATAAAAATAAATTTTTAGGGAGATCAATCAAAGCATTGCTTTGACAGACACAGCTCAGACTTCTGCGCTCGTTTCCTGAAAAGAGAGGATGTCTGGGGAAAGGTATAGCATCACTTCGACGGACATTGATCAAACATGATTTCAGTCTCAATGGTCTTGCGACGGTCAATTTGCCAGCTTAGCATTCAGAATTTGTCGTAAAACATGCAACTACTGTCGTCCAGACATCTACAGAAATCCATTAGGCCGTTACAGTCCCACCCCATGCGGCAAGCCAGCTGAACTCATTCCATTTTAGGAAGTATAAGCATAACCTCGATCATAATTCCATTAAAAAACTATTTATTGTTATGTTATTTATGGTTATTTATGGAGAATACGACGAAAAGAGATATTTATTTTGATTTTTCTTTCAAAAATTATTGTTTTTTAACTTTTGTCTTCTTATCAAATATCATTGAAAAGATCAATTTGAAGATCATCTTTGTAATTATGAAAGACATGTAACATGTTAATAAAACAAATATTAATATATCAATAGAATAGTATTGCAAGAAGTTCAGTTCGTAGCCAGCTAAATCCAGGCTCTCAATTTTTCCAAATTTAGCTACAACACATGCAAATCACTTTCTCGCTCATCCTTCATTCATACATACCTGTTCTATCGATAGCTTCTAGTAATGTATCTGTGGCTGTCATCTTTTGTGACTTTATTATCTCTGACAATCGTTTTCCATTTTGAGCATAACTTAATGAATAAGAATTATATTAATGATTCAGCAATCAAGCTTCACCTATCTGTACCAAGCATCTCTTTGATTATGTCAATGACATTGTTACCCTGCAAATCTGTTTTCCACAATATTTTTGAGGAATTGAAACGAGCCATCATACCGGCATTCTGATAAGTAGTGTTAGTGTTATGAATAGATAGGAGACTACCTGGAACTGATCCGCAAATATTGGTACCCACACACATGGCTTTCCTGATAACGCTGTCTCAATTAAGCTGTTCATTCCAGCATGGCTGATAAAAAGCTTCACTCGAACATCGCCTGAAGATATCTGATTAATTGCTTTTCGTTTACAAGTACTCACTGAGAAGTTGTTTTTGCGGCAGCCAAGCTACAGTTTTCAAATTAGAAAACTTTTCTGATAACTTCATATCCGTTTGATCCACTCTCCATATGAAAGTATATTCGGGATAAGCTTTAACAGATATCGTGAAGGAACATGACACACATGGATCTAAAACCTTTAATGGCCCTGAAGACAGCTTCTCGCATCTCCGGTAGCATTTCTGATGTTGAAGCCACAGATCCGAAACTGATCACTATGACACCTTTCTTAGCTTTGGTTAAGATTTGTTCAAACTCCTATTTCAGAACAATATGAAAAAAAAAGAATCAAATCTTATCAAACCGTTGGCATGATTTCTGAGGTTGAAGCTGCAATTCCGCCAATATATTTGATTTTGGATGATGCTGCTCGGGCATAATCAACTGCCTCAAGTGAATTCATCAAGTAATAATTGGTTCTGGCGTTTATATCTCTGTTCAAATCGAAATGTATGCCATGTTTAGCAAAAAGCTTCTGAAACAAAGTGAGAGATACGTGAGGCTGAACAGAATTTATACTCACAATATATCCGGAGAGGAAAGCATACTTGAAAGTTAAACTGGAACCCGTGTGCCAAAGAATGTTGATAAGTCTCTCTGTAAAGCTCATTCTATCCGTGAAGTAGAGAAGAGAAGCTGTAACGTAAGTATTCTGGTACAACAGCTTGATCAACAATGTATAACCTGGCATGTAACTGTAGACCAGTGGTGCTTGGAAGTCATTACTATAAGTGGACAGAAAGCCAATAGCAGATGTTATAATAAAGCTCTTAACTTTCAGCTTCTAAATATTTTTTTGCGTTTACTCGAACGATTAAGATACTATTTGATAAGAACCTATTGAGTTCTTTGTACTATTTCAACCCTTCGAGTCTCAATTACTTTCTGTCCTTTATCTTCACATAAGATAGATCGAGGACTGCTTGTGTACGAAAACAACAGTTGAAATGCTTACTTGGAATAGTCCAAATGAACAAAACGCCGAAACATCCATCAAAGCCACATCATATTCATCATTCAGCTTATCCATGAACAGATTTTGGTTTTCAAGTAAATCTGATGATGATATGATATTCGATTGGCTAACTATCTTTGACTTACATTCACAGAAAGCTAATTGAATGCTACTCACGTTATGAAGTGATTTCAAATTACCGAAGAATGCATTGGCCTATGAACGTTATGTTATGATTTCAAAATGTTAATGCAAAGCAAACCTCCCAGAAGCCTCGTGTGCGAGTTGCATAGCGTTCTTTAATGCTTGAAGGCAGATCCACGGTGATAGTCTTGGCTTTAGTACTGACAAGCTTTTTTGTTTTCTCATCAGGTAATGGCATCAAGACTGTCTGAAATATGAACGGATGATTGTATTGTTATCTTCAACCAATGTGCTCTAACTGACCACATCATGACCAGCCGCAGTTGCAGCATCAACCATAGCTTTTGTAAACTGCGTATGACTATACCCGATTGGCGTTGAATAAAATAATATTTTATAACAAAATACACATGATATGAGGTTAAAAAATAAAAATAAGTTCATGACTACCTGAAAGAAAACAAATTGAGAAGAACGACGAATGGAAAAGCATATTCTGTGTCATCATAACATTATTATATTTACACGAAAAGTAAACGAGAAAAAGCTCACATGCAGCCTACAAGTTCTCTCTCTACCATCAGACTGATTTAGGGTTGATGTAAACTCATAAAAAGCAAGAAAAATAAATTTTAAAAAATCAATTGATAAACTATTAGTACGTCCAGGTTCACTTTGATAAGAAATGTTCCGTGTGGTAGCACTTAAGTGAATGAAAAAGCCTTTGACTCTCTTTCTCTCTTTCGCTCGCTCAACCATGTTTTGAAGGTAAATAAGAAGACGCTCGTCTATTCAATTCGAAAACAATGTTCCATTCTTTCGCTACAAAACTCTTTTTTTATTTTCATTTTCTAATTAGTTTCATTATTTTTTTCTGCATTGGTATGCGTCACAGTTAAATCAATTGTAATACTCTTATCCAGTTTGATCATATTTGGATTAATTATACTTTCCGCTTTACTTCTACTGCGCTTGTCTGTCTTGGACAGGAGTAGAGAGGCGGAGAGAGGTGACGAATACGTCAGATTATGCTAATAGCAGCTGGATGATCCCCTTTCCCCTGATTAGAATTAATTTGTGTCACGTGACGGCCGTGCAAGCATTTCTTTTCATCTCATTTTCTAAGCATCAAACATTATGAACGGTTGGTTGTCGCAGACAGTTCTCATATCATTATTCTCAAAATTTTAACTTCACGTTTTGTGACAGCAAGCCATCAAATGTCAAAGTCAAGATGGAATTCAAGTAAGAGCTTTTACTATGCATCTGATAATTTCATAATTGATGAGCACAAATCGTATTTCCCGCTTATCGTAAGGACAGAGATCGCAATATAATACAGAACAGCAGTCTTACATGCAGACGTTCCTAGCCTGGGACAGTGAAGCGAACAAGTGGAAATTCTTCTTCCATTTTCGATGGATTATACCCGTGAGCGCAAATGACCTAATTAGATTTTTTTGTTCAAACAGAAAAAATGAAATGAAAAAACTTCGCCGTCCATCCACTCTTCATGTGAAACGTCTCTGGACCAAAACAAAAACTTGTCATTATGATCTGGCCTAATACGTAGCAGATATGAAACTATTCCAGCATATACGTCATCAAATGGAAATAGCTTCAAATGCAAAATCAGTATGATTGTTGACAAAACAAAAATAGAAAAACATACTTTCACTAGCTGTATAGCATAGAAAAATCGATCAACAGTTGACTTTGATAATAGAACAGCTCCAGCCGTAATGTAAGGAGGATAGCGGTTATAGGGATAATCATCAACAGAGACCTAGAATTTAAAAAATATGCTTTTTTATGATAATTGAGAGATGTTTACAGCATGTTTGTGTAGTTTGAACCGGAAAGGGCTTGTGTCAAACATCCAGCCTTCGTAAACCTTCAAAGACACATAATGTATGGATATTTGAATTGCATTACCTCATCAGTAGAACTCCTCTCATTCAACAGCTTGATAAGGTTATGTGTAGAAAGCATATAATCATCATCGATGAGTAGAACGAAATCAGGTGGAGCACAGTCTTTCGATGGTTTGTGAGCATATCGGATCGAATACAGGAACTGTAAACACAATTCGACCGAATGAGAAATTATTAACAGAAGTACTTTGAGTATATTATTGGCATACACATCAGGCTTATCTATCACCAAGATATCTCCATGTAGCTCAGACTCGCGTTGAATGGCTTAGAAGTGGAGATTGCGTTAGGAAATTGTCTTATCAGATAAACCTCCGCTCATGCTAAGTTGTTCTTTGTCATCTGGAAAAAGTCCTACGATGAACACCGTTCGGATGAGGTAATCTTCTATGAACTTCTCATTGCCCCATGTGGCTCGAATAACATCTCTAGCCTAGATAGCAATAGGTAAGTACAAACATATAGTTAGTGATGCTTACTTTAGTATGTTTAACAGATGATTTGACTATAATCAATAACTTATATCTTAAGTCAGAATAGTCTTTGCCACATCTAAAGTCCCTATAATGAAAAACAAAATAGTTTATTAGTCACATACTCAGGTTCATGAATCGTTTGAAAATTATCCAAGTCGTTGACGATTTTTCCCTTCAATGATTTTCCAAATAAGGCTGTGTGTACCTGAAAATCTGGCTGTTTTCCAGGAAAGATACTTTTGTTTAACTTGTTCGAAAACGTCAACATTCTCAGGTACCCATTGAAAGTTTTCAAAAGGAGTGGAACTTAAATGATCAGTCATGCCAGAAAAATACACGGCCAAAAGAATGGACGATATTAAAAAATATTTCGCCCTTCTATGCATAAGACTGCGTAAAATCCATCTTAACTGCATTTGAAGCTTAAGATTTTTGGAGAAATCTACAATATTCAGCAAATAACTAAAGGTTGTAAAGTTAAAAATAGAAAACCCCGGGAACAACGAGCATTTCAAGCTGAGGCCAAGCACATGTTCAAATTGAAATTTATTAGAACAATATTGATAGTGGAAAATAAAACTATCGAATAGACGAACCAATAGATACACTATGTCGCAAATGACAGCAGAAGACGTCTCACAACTTTCTAAATGGAAGACTTCATAAGGTGTTGCTTGGTCGATAGCATATCTGGCGTCCTGGACGAACTACAAACTAAAATTCTCAAAAGTAGAGGGAAACAATAGAAAATGAATCTGAAAGTTTCTGATAAAGATGAGGAACCGTTAGAAAAGTGAGCATCCCATAGATGGAAATATTTCATAACTTTTTTCAATGAAAAGGAACGAATATATGAAATGTATGTTCATGATTATTATATAAAATGATATACGAAAGCTATGGAACAATAAATAGCCGATTCTATGTACATCCAAAATTTAACAAACATATACATCAATTAGTTATTCATTTCCTTCCTCTTCATATCGTCTTCAAACCGAGAAGAAGAAGAAGGTGGATGAAGAAAGAAAAATAAGAGATAGATAGATAGAGGTTAGGTTTAGGCGAGTGTGGATAAATCAACTCGTTTCTCATATTACGGAATGATAATATTCTGTGCTGTATCCAGAAATTTCTTATTACTGAGCCTCTACTGCTGTTCCTACAACAACTGTTGGCACTGTGGTCTCTTCGTCATCTTCTTCTTCCATGAAGGTTTCCGAGCCATCCAATTGCCAATTCCTCCATCCAACTGATTCTGAAAGAGAAAATCGTTTATGAAATCCTCAAGATGATCGAAGACTAACCAGTTTCGAGAAGTTCAATGGAATTCAAGAACTGATTGCCGTTGAAACCTCCTATGACATAAATAACATTTCCAGCAGTTACAACTGCGTGAGTATTTGCTCTTCAAAAAAACAATTATCATAATATCATTAATTAACTATTACCTGGGAGTCAAGAGAGATGGTCCGTTACGCCACATGCCATTTGGATGATCTAAGATTTCAACTGAGCACAATGATTGAGATCCGTCATGCCCTCCTATGGCATACAAAGTGTCTAGAATACTATCGTCACCCTCCGTTCTCAGACGGGAACAATCACCTCTTATCACAGCTACAGCACAACCACGACGGGCAACACGTAATTTAGCCAATTGCCTCCAAGCGTTCGCTTTAGGATCGAATGCTTCTACAGAATCCATACAAGACCATCTATAAGAAGAAACAGTTCAAAGTATGTGTGTTGAACTCCTAACCTGTCGCATCCCCCGACGGCAACAGCTAAACCTCTCCAGGAAATAACTCCTGCCTGATAACGAGCTTGTTCCATGGAGGGAATTTGTTCCCATTGCTTAATATGGGAATAAGACAAGAGAACAGAAAAAGGACAATACTTCCATTCCCTGCTTGAAACGATAGCAATCCTTCATAACAACTTGGTCGCAGGAGCCTCCAATACAATACATAAAATCATCGAGAGCAGCGCAACCTATAAAGCCAACCGTTAATAAACTACAGTTCGGGTTTTTGCAAACCGTTGTGACTTCTGGGCTTTGCTAGAGATGGAATTGTTTCCCATGTGTTGTTTTTAGGATCATACACTTCACCTGTCTTCAAGTCATGGTTTCCGTTACTTCCACCAACGGCATAAACCTGAAGTACTTGATGAGACGAAAAACAATTAATAGTATCATACTTTTCCATTGATAACTGCACTGTCAAATCTTCCTCGCTCATTAATCATAGGCTTCAACTGTTTCCATTCTCCTTTCAACACATCATACTCTTCGACGGTCTTGAGGCATTCTCCTCTATCATATCCACCACAGACAATAATCTTTCCATTAATGAAAGAGGCTCCAATGGAGCAACGAGGACCGCTCATGGTAGCCAAAGGTACACGTTGGCTTGTAGCAGAGTTTCTCTTGGTCACGATGGGTTTTGGTTCCGAAGAGCAACTATTGAGACGGGGCTTTGTCAACTCTTCATCATCAGTCAGTTGAATACTCAGAGTGACTAATCTTCTATATAAAACAGCGAGAGCAACCCAGTAGTCAGCTGAAACAACATATGATGTGAGTCAAGCCGTGAGAAAAAAGAAAAACCTGAAGTTTGATGAACAGTAATCAAGCTTGTCTCAATCGTTTCTTGAGGATCGCTCTCGTCAGTTCCAACAGAGTTCAAACTTTCAGTAGATGAGTATTTAACCTGAAAACAATAAAAAAAAACATTAAGCTTCTAAAGAACAGAATCAGTATAATGTGGGTAAAAGAAATTATGCTGTTAAAGGAAATAGTTCATACATTTGGGATACGACTGGCGTTCAGACGTACAGGAACAGCTCCTGTAACTCTATGTTGAACAGGTCCGATAGCAGCAGCATCCGCAACGCTATTGAAAACGCGAAATGTGGACAAAAACAAGAACTGTCTTACTTCGAGATAGCACGAGCGACTGAGTTACCGGACTTTTTGTAGTCCTGCACTACATCGCAGCTCGCAACAGAGGAACGGTCATCCATCTCGGCACAATCAGCTAGACGCTCGTCTTCCTCAACGTAGAGTAAGTGAGTCTAGAAGAATAAAATGATATTCATTAACAACACTTGAACAAATACCTTAACAGTTAATACGTCTACTGAATGATCAATACGATCATGTGGAATGCTGTGGAAGTAGTCAAGAGCTCTTTGAGCAAGACTAGCACCATTTCTATATTCTGTATGCAGTTGTTCTGCGGATAGAATGATACGTATCTACAAAATCTTTCATTAACTCCATTTCATCATTATTTCCCTACTTTCACACATGGTAACTGAGTGAATTCCACACTGTCCTCTGCAATTTTGTCCATTTCCTCGCGAATGAAACGATCTACTTTTCCCAGTAAATAGGTATCATTGTTGAAATTCGCTTGGCGACGGATTCCTGGAAAAACAAATAATTTTTCGAAAAATTGACTTTACTTTTCTCCAATCCAATGATCACATTATCTCTTTCTCTATCACTCTTTCGTTCTTCAGTCTCTTCTCTTTTCTTTTCGAGAGACTAGTAAAACAAACCAATGCAATTTTTGACGCTCAGATTGTCGCCTAAGAAAGTTGCACAGGCTCTCACAACAGGTTCCATTTGGAGAGCAAAAGCAGTTTTGTAAAGTTCGGCAACTTTCTTCGAACTGATTTCCAGACTTAAATTGATCTCTACATTGTAAGCTATGCAATTAATAAAACATACTAAGCTGTATAAGCAAAATTAACCAAGGCATCGAAACATTCGAAGTCTGAGTGAGCAAACTCAAAGTACGAGAGCTGATTCTTCGAGGAAGAACCCTGAAAAAAGCCGATTATGATTATTTTCCCCGAAAAGGATATGTGTTTACCAACGCAACAGTTGGAGGGACATGGAAACCGTTGTTGCTACCTCCTCCATTGACAGTGGAGTTTGGTGTTGAATTTCCTGGAAAAGAAAAAATAAGCTTGTTAATAGCAAACACCCTCACCTTCACTGTCTCGTTCCTCCTCATCAGATTTCAAGAACATATCAAAAAGAGCCGGAGAAACAGCAGCTAGTACAACCTTATGTGCAAAAATCTCACGCTCCCTTAAAAGTGAAAGTTTAACAGCCAATATCATTCATACAGGGCTTACTTTACGAAAAGTACAACATCACATAGCTCTCTGTTACATCTGAACGTATTCAGTCGATCCAATAAGTCATTCTGAAAGTGAAAAAATCAAGATATAGTTTAAGTTGTGGTCATTAGCTAAACTCTATAGTTCTATTTTTAGAATTTGTGTCATGACGTTTATGATCTCTCAGAATACAATCACTTATCCACTAATTTCAGAAAAATTTTGATTACGCTCTGTTGTAAAAGATTTTTTTTTTTTTAGCAATTTCGAGATATCTCCACGTCACAAGACTTTCTCTTAATAGAATAAGTGATTTGAGAAGACCAAACGGACACTGGACTTTTGAACGCAACATGCGGTAACCACACCACCTGTTCCCATTTCAAAATGAAAAAAAATGAATAGCGGTTGTATTCGAATCCTTTTTACGTTTCATCAATGATTGACTCATTTCAACAGACATACCTTGACAGTAGGATCCCGAAGCATAAGCTGGAAGTTTTCTCGCTCATCCAATGTTTCCTGTCCCCAACTGTCCGTATCGTCGGCTCTTACAGAAACAGCACATCGTGTTCTTTTAGGCACAAGAGTTAAAACGTCACCCTGAAATCAAGTTTTTTTTTACATTTCGAAAATACGCTCGCATCTCTTTAACTTTTTTTTTCGTCATTTCTTGCGTTAAATCAAAGAACAGCATTATCAAAATCAAGTCAAGTTCAGAAACCAAACAACTTGTTGTGAAAGCCTGTCATGGAAGTTCTCATCTTCACCAAGAATTCGCGGAAATCATTGTATTAGGTTCTGGCTATTAACTATAACCAAACAACTAAAGAACAATCATCATAATGAAAGGCTTCCGGTGTTCGATGTCACTGTTCCTTAGAAGAAATAACGTAAGTGAAACGACAACTCGTCAGTGATAAACATTAGACTTCTGCATATGGTAAAAGCAAAGAACTCTCCTAGTATCTCTCTCTCTCTCTTTCTTCCAAATACCCCTGTTTCAAAAGAGAATATAATTCCGTCATTGAAACGGCACTAAGCTGACCAATAGACGATAAGGAAAACATCTGATAAGGACCAGTTCTGGTTGTGATTTTCACGTGTATCAAATAAGGTGATTCCCAGTTTCATGGCAAAGACAGAAACTCAGACGACGACACAAGCCTATCTTTTAATCTTTTGTAAGCGTAGTCATCTTTCACTGATCATCTCAATAAAAGAGATAACATTGTTAGCAGAAAATTAGAAAAAAAAAGAATTTTCCAGGACACAAAAATACCTTTTTCGTCTGTTTTTCTGCCGGAGTCCGAGCAATCGAGACCTTTCGTTTGTGTTCAATAACTTCGAGAGTCATTTTTATGAAGCTTGTGTAGTTTGTAAGTAGTACAAGGTAGGCGAATAATGCCCCAAAAAGAGCCGAAGCTGAAAAAATACAACTCAAATGGTAACATTGATAGCGAAGAAAAAACGAGCAAATAGACAATCATAAGTGTGTGTATCAATAGAAAATCTGCAGAACCAACAACAACATGAATCGCAAAAAGCATATCCAAGTTTCAAAAGTTGGCATAAACATTCTTATCCTTAATCGGATAACCAGCAGTAGGAGCGGTAAAAACTGTTAGACGACGAATGGCTGATTTTCGCTTCTACGAATTCAAGGATTTCAGGCGTGGTTATCACTGGCGGACAAGCAAGCGAGAGAAACTTCCAAGTGAAGAAAGCGAAAATAAAGAGAACGAGATGATGAGTGAGGAACAAAGCCGTGAGGAGAGTGATGATGAAGAGTGGAATGGAGTGCAAAAGCTAGAAAGATAGAAAGTTAGTAAATGAAAGTGAAAAAGAAAACAAAAAGAAAAACAAAATAAGCAACCAAAGACACAAATGTTTATACGTTTCTTCTCGAACATTTCTGCATTCTACTTGTTGATATAAGCGCTCAGAAGCAAAAGAATGAATAGAAATAGAAAACTAAATCATCAATTAAAAGTTAACTTCTCTAAACACTTTAACATTACAACTTCTTGACAACTTTTACCAATTTTCTAACTTTAAAAACTTGATTTTAAAGTTAAACGTTACCGCTGCTGTCTGCTTTTTTGATGAATTTTTCATTCCATTTTTAAAACTCCAATTTTGGAATTTCAAACAGCGCAATGATCGATCGAGCAATGTCGACGATCTGACGGTCTTCTCGTGTCATGATTGTGTTTATACAGAAAAATATTAGTGGAGTAAATTTTGAGAAATACGAAGGACAAACTGAGCGGCTCCTCCTTTTTCTCTTTCTCTCGCCTCTCCCACATCCTCTCTATCTCTGGCTCTTTTATCATATAATTATGACTGCCGGATAAGGAATTGACATTCGAAAATAATCTTCGATTGCTTGGAAAAGAACGAAAACTGCCAGGAGCAAAAGTTGCTGAGGGAACAAGATTCAATGAGAGAGAGTCAAGACAAATTCCGAGTAGTTCGAACAAAAGAAAACACAGGTTCTGCTCGTGATAAAAATGAGAAGAAACCTCTCATAACACACATACTCGATCGAAGCACAGAAGCAGATGGAAATTGAAAATCGAAAACAGCCCTAAACCTTAGTAAACCTTTTAAGGATGAAGGAATGTCCTGATAAAAAGTGTGATGGGAAAATTATATTAGAAATAAAACAAGAGGGTCGATAAACAGTGGAAAGTTATAACTGCGTTACGGAGGAGCAAGTACTTGGACGACCAGTTGCACTTGAATCAGCACAGAACGAGTTGTACTTTTGCGCTCCCTCTGCGTTTTTTGTCTCATATTTCCGTTGAAGATTCTGAAGTTGCAGATGAACAACGACAGACGGGACGAAGACAACATGATGTTCGAAGGAGATGTTAAGAAATGGAAGTGATAATGTGGCGTCCATTTATAGTTTTGCAGACAAAAAAAATAAAAAAAAAAAGGAGGCGGTCTTCATCAAAACAATGTTGAAGATTGGGATGGGAGCATAGCAGAAACATGAAGAACATGATTACCGGAAGTGAAAACATATTTGGAAGAAGAGGACAAATCAACGAATGAGAGATCAAGAAATCAACAACAAATCAAAAATATTAGAAGCGTCTTGAAAGTCACGTGGGTTGCGAATGTCAAGGATACATATAAAGGCAACCTAATTGGGAAAAACTACAATCATCAATATTTCCCCCATTCTTCATCAGCATCTACAGCGGATTTCAGACGCAGGTTTAGGGCAAACAGGGTTTTACGAAATCAAAGGTAGATGGCCACTATCCATTTTCTTCGCAGGAGAAAATGAAACTGCCGGCAAGAGATTAGGAATGGTCAAGCCTTCGTTCGTTTTCTCTCTCCATCTCTCACTTGGGCATTTGATGTGAAAAGAGCAAAGGATAAATGATAAACGGTGATAAGATACGAAAGTAAAACTTAAACATGAGATGGTCATTCTAGTACTCAGCTTGAAGTACAGACACTCTTTGATGCATTTAAACCAGGAAGGTTGCGAACAGAGTTGTTATGCCACAAGAAAATAAGAGAGGAGGGAACCAAAAAAAACTATTCGGTTTAATGTAAAAGCGAATAAGAAGGAGAAATAAATGATATTCAGCAAAGCTAATCGTTTAAGCCGAATCACATTCAATCTTCTTTTAACTCAAGAGCTTTACATGAGCGACTGGCGAAAGAAAACGTAAAATGAGAATGAAAAGTTCATAAGGTTTATAGGAAGGAAAGAACAATTTAAAAAAAGGCATTTTTGTTGCAAAATCGAAGAAAGAATGTTGAACCTAGGCGGAACAGGCGCATCAAAGCTGCTGACCAGTCAAAATCATTTTACACACCTTAGGCGCATTAGGCGGAATTGCCAGAGTTCAAAAATCTTCAATAAAACTGCGGGGGAAAATAAAAAACATACAATGATATCCTTATGAAGAAAACAAAATTCATCACTGTGCATTATTCACATAAAAAAGTAGCCAGTAAGAATGTAATGAGGTTGTGATCACGAGGACGTAGATTGTCCATCTCTCCTTTTTTTTTCTCTGACTCTCTCATCCATCTCATGTCTCCTCGCCGTTGGCCGTCGTTCATACATCCCATTTTCCCCACCCTCTTTTCCTTCACCATAAAGCTGAGACCTCGGGACATACACACACACATACACACACACACACGCACAAAGCAGAAAGATAGAGAGAGAGTATGAGGACAGAAAAAGAAATGGGACGCAGAGCAAGTCTCGTCAATACGACGACGCCACTCAGAATATTTCGAGCCCATTTACTAACGGCTTTTTCTGAAATAAAATCTGACCCATGTGACAACATTCGATCCATCTTTCTCTTCAAGAAAAAACTGTATTAATATAGACATTCAACGGAAAGACAAAAAACGAATTAGTTCATTTTCGGCGCTCTAAACAGAAATTTCGAAACGAGGCTTTTGGCGCCAAAATCAGATGAATTCATAGAATATAGAAGCGGAACACAAAACTTGAGTGAAAAGAGGAAGAGGAAGAAGATGGAATCATAGGAATTTCTGAGCATGCATAGTCTTAATTTTTGATACTTTTGTCGTGTTTGATTTTCAACATTTTTCATCGTTGCCTTGGAGATAGTGTGTGTAGCCACGACAAGTTGAAGTCATTTATGAGGAAACGAATACTAACAACACATCTCAACAAAAAATTGATTGAATAAATCTAGACTGTCAAAAGGCAATATATAGTTTTATCCATGAATTCATGAAAAGTTGAATTTTTTTTCAAATAATCTGTGTAAATACAATCAAAGAATGGAAGCGAAGGGGAAACATGTTTTGATTTTTCGATACATTCAAGGCATCAGTAATTACCTCATACAATCTATCTACGGCTGGCATTGTGAATAAGCATTATACAACTTCGATTAGATGCTATTTATTTGCTTTACTTCATTGCTCGCAAGTTTATTATCAAGCGTTTATCAGAAAAATGAGATTAAAGATTCTAACATTGCAAATGATGAGCCGAGTAGAACTTGTGCACGGATTTCCGAATAGGGAGCGGAGAAGTTTCAACATTTATCTCCATCCTCGGCCTGATCAAGAGCATCCACATTGCTTAATTTGTTTCTTTGATAGAAAGTTCTCTTAAATTCATTTCTCCTCTAGATGATTTTTGATTCTTTAAGAAAATGTCTTCGTTCTTAAGAGGAAACGACGTGCTTCTGGACGAATAAACATGAAGCTAAAGCTTGTGCGGTAAGGGGAGAGGTAAGAAGTTCTGAGAGAGTTTTTCTTGAAAACTTTGACCTTAAAATACATCATCAAAGCACCTGATCATATACCATCATACCATAACACTTGGCAATATTGCTTATTAAGTAAATACCTTAAGGACCAAATAAGTCCAAAGGTTTTGTCATCCAGAGGCTTATCATCGGTTTTTTTTGCATTCAATTGAGAACGAAATTATCAATGTCTGGTCAAAATGGAACGAAAAACATCAACTAGTTCAATGAAAACTGATTGTGAAGCTCGTAAAACAAGTTGCGAATGCAAAAAAAGTTCGTTTTCGTTCAGAAAAAGCTGAAAAGACAAGACTTTTGCTCCTCTTTGTTCCATTTGGTACCCAACGATTCCACAAAAATCAAACAAAAAAAAATGTTGTGTTTACAAAAAAAGTCATGTGATTAGTCAAAAAATATTTTTGAAAAATATTTATCCGAATCCTCTTAATCACAAACAGTTTTTTTGTTTCGCTTCTAAGGCGCATCCTACTACACACAACATTGTGATGATCAAAAGAATTTTAAATTTTTTTGAAATTGTATGTTGAACAGCAGTGCACCTGCTATTGTGTTGTTGAACTTCTTCAGATAGATATTTGGCTACAAAAGAATATCATTGTGAGCGAGATTTCTTAGAGGAGTTGTCTCGTCTTGCATAGCAACGTCTTATGTAACACAGATGAATTGGGGTATAATGCTATTGCCAGGTGCTAAAAACTTACTTGGCATTCATGAAAAATTCATTTCAATTCTAAAATACACCTAAACAATATAATAAAAAAGCCTTTTCTTTTCTATTAATTCATCTAATCTCAATATCCACATGAAAATTCGACACACAATGTGTTTTGGCTTTTTTCCAAGTTGTAAACTCAGGGGACTAATGAGACGGTATGTACCAGCATCTAATTAATTGACGGAGAAAACACTCTCTGCATGGAGGTCCGGAAAAAAGCAGTCAAGAGCTATGAAAATGATATCACTAAAGGCATTTCATTCGTTTTATTACCCTTTTTTTTCGCGGAAAAAATGAAAGTGTGCAGATGTCAAAGAAATTACTGCAAAATTGATTAATTACTTGTACATTCATGAACGGAAGCATTTTATCATTATTATAATGACACTTTCTCATTTATTCATATTTCCGAGTTTTCAATCAGCTCTCTATAATCTTAGATCAAACATCACGACCTACGTGCTAATATGTAACTTCACGTGAAAGATTCACTTCAGCTACTTTCATTTTCAATTACGAATAGGTGGGTGTTGGTTGCTTCCGCTGTGTCATGAGAGTGAGAGATGAATTTGAAAGAGAAAAGATCTAAATGTTTGTTTTTTGATAGAAACTGGGTGTAGGTTTCATCGACACCATCGAAGATAAAACAAGTAATGTAACAAAAACGTGTTGAACATTTGATTTAAGGAAAAGTTTTGAAAACACAATTTCTAAGACAAAATATTCTTTGTAATTGATCAATTTTCGAAAACATGAATGATTATATTAAACTAGCCAAAAATAAAATAGTGATACTATAGTTAACGTAAAGTCTTGATGACGGTACGAGATGTTGTTGACACCGGCAGGGCAAGAGCAATTGATGGCACCTCCGAAAGATCCAGTAGTATCCTTATTTGAAAAATCAGTAGGCTTACGAGTTTTTCCATCTGCATCCTATAATACTCATGTTATGCTGACTTCCATCCACATATAACGAACGATATATTTATTGCAGAGCTCCGTGTTACAAAGGAACAGTTTGTTGGATCCTACAGAGAACATTCCCGGCTAAACATGGAAGTTGCAAATCATATATACAGATGACGAACTTTCAACGTGTATCTTTCACTTTTAGCATATGAAAAGCATCCATAAAATGTCGTTTTATCCGGCGATTGAGAAACAAAGCAGAAATCACTTTTACATGTAGTTTCCTGTAAACGTAAATCTTCCGTGCTTTGTGTAAAACAAACTAACCATATTACTGTACTGATGCTCAGTTATACATGTTATATTTCGTGAAATTTCAAAGTCCATTGGGGTGATGCTCTGAAAGGAATAATGACGCACTAGGAGTTAAGAAATCACTAACTCTAGGGAAAGAACAGTACATTGAAGATGAATGACCAGTAAATTTGAAATAGACGCACATGCTACCAGGCACAAAAATTTCACTTGAATAAGAGCTGTAAACAATCACTTCATGAAACTATACTTCATAAAGACTTACAAGAGATCGAAATGACTCAAAACTGGTGCTCGGCTAGTTCCTACTGGATCGACACAACCTAGTTGGGCAATCTAAGAAATAGTATTCGTATGTCTTTGATAAGTAAGCTTACAGCTAAGGTACTCAGAGCTGATATGCACCGAATGCCAGTGCAAGTGCCGTTAGTCACATAACCTTGCTGACTGCAGAGTATGGTTTGAAGTTGTGTAGTACTGGCTACTCCAGGATATTGCTCCGTATTGCATTTGTCTCGGCTGAATAGAAAATCAATTATGATATATATCCATAATTAGAGGATATCTAACTCATCACAAACACATAGCTTTTGGCCATTATGATTAATTCGGCAACCTGTAGGAAATTTGATGGTGTTCGATACAATACAGTCCTATAATTATCGATTTTCCACAATTACTATGTGAACCTATGTACAGAATACCATTTCATAAGCTTTTGCATATGAGAATAATGGAAATTTGTAGTTATATTCAAGTACATAGCATTGCGTCCCTTCACACGTTGAAGAACATGGTCTAAAAGACATTGTATTACATAACGAATGAATTTTTGAGAATGTAAATGATTGCTTACTGCTCAACATCAAAAATTCCTCTGATTACGCATCGCTGACAGATAAGGCAACTAACAAATGATATTGTGTTAACGAATAAAAGAAGTTGTCGTAACCCGGCTATCATTACAATTTGACTTTCATAGCTACGGGCATGTTCATGAACATAACTGAATTATAAATTATATTTATTCATTCATTAGAAATATGTCTTAACACCTGAAAATGAATTGTCAATTTATGACCTTTATTCAAAAATCGTTGCGCTTTTCCTCCTTTTTTTTTTTTTTGTTTTTTTTTTCCATTCGTCTCATGGATGACAGAATGATAAATGAAGCCCCATTTTAGTCTTCTTCTCTCCTTTTGGATCACAACGATTCTTTACTTAATTGTTCTTAAGAGCATTGCTCATCATTCGCATTCCTCGTCTTCAGCATGTGTACCTCCATCTTTCGTTTTATTCAAAATCATTCTTTCACTTCTTCTTCTTCTTTTTTTCTATCTTCTTTGTATTTGAAAAAAAAAAAAAAGTTTCATCTCTACCATATTCAGTTTTAGTCATTTAGAAATATGAGTAGATGCTGTAAATCATTCGGTAAGAATATTTCAAAACTCTGCAAATACAGATCAGATTTCCTTGTTTTTTTCCAGATTTCTGTTCATCCAATGTTTTATATACTCATTTGCTGTGTTCATTTCATATTAGTTAGTAGACAAATGGAACACACACACACACACACACACACAGCCATTATCACAAAGGTGTGATATGCATATAAAGGTGTTGTAACCTGAGAGAGTGAGAGTGAGTGAAATGCGCAACCGTTCAACTGCAATTGAAATATATGAAATGATGTGTTGATGAAACGACATGTTTCACGTGAAGTATCACGTGTGTATTATGCAAATTATAGAATGCATATGTCATATATTCTCAAATTATGGATGACTTTAGGTTTCATTTTTCAATTAAACTTACTTCGTCGAACGTTTAAATAGCCCAAAAAGGATATATCGATTAGTGTTTTGTCAAAAACTTGTCTTTTATACCCATATAATAGTATATTGTATATATAAAGAATCAAAAAGTAAATTTCAATATGAACATCTTGAAGTGTCAAATACTTCGAAGAATGTTAATCTGCCAAAGAACTGAGAGCTCCGATTACAAACTATTGTGCTTGTGAGAAAAATAAGAATTTGAATCAAATTCTATTTCCCCTATTCTTTTTTCTTATAATTTAATGAAAACACTCAATAATTTGATATTTTGAATTCTATTTTATCGTGTTATCAAGAAAACAAAGAAAAATAAGAAAAATAATGTATTCGATTGGGGGCAATGTGTGTGTGTGTATGTGTGATCGCATAATGATAAATCAATCCGTTAAGATGAAGCATAAATCAGTTTATAAATTATATTTAAACGTCCAAACAGTAGAGATACATCTATTTCCCTCAAATATAGTCTTTTAAAGAAGTTATTTATGAAATGTCCTCAGAAACGTTTTTAGGAAAAGCCTTTCGTGGCTCCGAAAATCTCTTCAGTGAGCCGCTCAGCTGAGGGTCATTGACCGGTCATGTTTGGTGATTTGTGTATGAAATTTGGCAAACCGTTAGCACATCTGTCTGAACCTCTAAATCTCTCTTCGATAGACTTTCAATCCTAGTAAAGTAATAACATCTTGATATGCCAATATATATATATTATAAGTCTATGTTGTATCATAATGTTTGATGATAGATAGGCATCAGAGATAAAGCTGTTGTCGCGTGAGCTGTATCTCTGAGCTTTTTGTGATTTCTCATTTTGATTCCTCATTTCGCACACCTGTTTCATTGAAATGCGATTGTTCCGCACATCTCTTAAACATATATATCTATCTATATATATATAGTATAGATAGCTATTGAGTAATCCTCACTTCATTCCATTTCTCTCTCAATATCAAGTTTTGTAGAAAATGGAATAGTGTTGTCTTTAAATATTTACAAAATGTTATTGAGACCATCGAAAGTACCATTCACATATTGAAACATTTTTCTCAAACAAATAAAAACGTTTTGGCTAGAAAACGTCGGCGAATGATGCATTTTCGGACAAGTTGATCAAATTTCTCTCAACGACATTCAAAAACTCTTTTCCTTATACAGCAAAGCGTTTCCATGCTGCCGCCGCCAGGTTTGAACATCTTGCAAATTCTCATAGACAACACATACACTCAAAGCATATCATGATCATAGACCTCTAAGACTAACAACAACATTTCGTTTTTCTGTTCAAGATATTCATATGTATATATATATAGCTATTTCATTATTATAATCTTCTTTTCATTATCTAGAGGATTATTTAATGAAATATGAAAAGCTTTTGTCTCTATCCAACTTATTGTTTTTTAGTTTAATATCAATGTCTCGAGATTTGAGGCACGTCAACATCATCATCTTCATACCACACTATCCTCTCTCCTGCTTCTCACTTTCCCTTATCCTTCTAATGTTCTTGAGCTATTGTCTCTTACTCTCCCTCTTTTTTGGCCCTTTTCCGATCTGTAAACTTTACAAACTTAAATAAAAATACATTAGTAAAGCTCAAACTTGGGCTCAACCATTCTGGTCAAACGGGTCAGATCCTCCTCCTTTCTATCTTCTCAATCGCCTGATTGGTATATTTAAGCTGAGTGGGGCATGAGCAAAGGGCACAATCGTCAAGGACCTTCTGATTAACTTTTCAGCTTACTAACACTATTTTTTGTTGATTTTTCAAAAATATATTCATAGTTCAGCTTGTTCTCACATGTTTACTGTTTCTCCCTCTTTCATTAACATAGTATTTACTATTTCACGTGCTCTGCTTCTCATTTCTCATTGAGCTGGTCATTCGCAGATCATTCCGTCATTGTGATGTCAACAGGTCTTCTCAGACTGCGGTCTGCTCATTTGAGGATTTTCCCTTTAAGAAGTTTGAACTTAAACATTACAATTACAAATCCTCTCATTCTATTATTCATTTTAACTGAATTTCTCCTCATTCTGCTCTATTTCGTGAGAGTTCATTCGAAGCTTATCAAAGTCGTACAGAGTGTCCTAGCTATTCTCCCCCTCCTCTATCTCTATTAGCTGCCCATATCTTGAAAGCAAAATACTATAAATGCTCTTCGAAACTTCAATTCTTCTCATTCTCATGAAATTCATAACCGAATTCCCTGCATAGAATATCTATATGAAGTCTTCATTTACTTTTGTTATTGACAACTTCAATTTGAGTTGCTGGACGTCCTTTCTTCTTTTAATTTTTCGAGTTCAAGCTAATTTGAGGACGTTCATTGATCTCTTATATGTTCATTTTCTTTCTCCTTTTTGTCTCTCTCAAGCTTCTTTTGCATTCTCAATTTTCTTGCCATTTTTACTTTTTTTTTCCCATCGAAATTTCTTTGTCTAATGTCGTGTTATTATTATATTTCTTCAATTCAAACTACACCTTGAATGAGACTAGAAATCAAAAAAAATGTTTGATCTCTTATTAACTTTCCATGTCTATCTCTTTGATATCTATTCATGGACACGTTTCGGAGGTTGCTTTCTCGAAAACGTGCTGCTGCTACCTCGTTAGTTCTGCTAATCTGAGATATCCGTTTTTTTTACAATTAACTGTTTGCTTCTCAACTATTTCCCCCCGTTCAGCTGACAAAACATGAAATCGAAAAAAAATAAGTTTTTGGGATTTTTTTTTTTGAAATATCCTGACTTGATTATATTTCGTTCAGTGGAAGTCAATGAAATGGATTAGCGGCGTAGAGGAAACCTGGCTATACTTTCTTTCCATTCAGAATGATAGAGAAGAAAAAAGAAATAAATTGACCAGACATTAATGATATTGAAGATGCAGAGAGTTCAGTAAGAAAAAAAAGTGAGAGAGAGGTGTAGAAAAAGCTGAAAGCGATATGACCGACAAATCAAAGAGCACTGAAGTTGTGTCATTTGCTCTCTCACGAGGGAATCCCTGCACTTTCTCTTCTCTGTTCCAATAGTTTTCTTTCCACCTCGTAGTAAGTTGTCTCAATTTTTATTTTCATTCTATCTTTCTCTCTCCTTTTCTCGATTTCTACAACATCCGTCTATCCTCTTTACTTGCTTCTTTCTTCAGTCTTTTGGACCACATAGTTCATGAGCAGTGAGGAGCAGGCTATACACACACACACACACATCTCCCGTATTAGTCTTCAGCCTGGCTCATTTTCATTCTATCAACTTTGTATACTTCAACAACAAAATCTAAAAACTTTTATCATTTCTTGTCTATATTTATCTCATTTATTCAGCCCATGGGATTAATATGATCTCAGCAGCTTATTTTTTTTTATTTTGCTTACCTTATGTTTCCACAGTTAGTGAGAGGAGACCTTCTCCCTGTCTGCATTTAGAAATATATATTGCTGTCTACTTCTATAATGGCAAACATTAAAGTAACTGGGTGCCTCGAATAAGTTTCAAGGTTGCCTATTTTTCCATTCGATCGATTGTTGTTATCGTCATTGACGGCATGATCATCATAGAACCAGATTCTCTCGTAATTTTGTTCAATCTTTTTCATTTTCTCGTTACCCCTTTACCGATGTCTAACAACAATACACGTTGACAGTGATGGTGCTGAGAATGGTTACAACATTGTCTCTCAAAAAAAAAGTGGAAAAAGGGAAATGGCACAGCTAACCTCTGCATTCATTTCCGTTTCTCTTTGGAGGCATCTAGCAATCTCTTACAACCTCGACCAACCATTGTCTGTCTTGTTATTTTCTATTTTACTCTTTGCATCAGCCATTGAAAATTCACAACTTGCCTTTCCTCACTCATCGCGCTGGTCATGCCCGGTCATTCAGCCAATCATCAGCCGATCAATTGTAACGTCTAATATAGAGTGTTATTTTCCAAGTCGATTTGCCAAGATATTCCCGCCCCCCTGGATTGTTGCACTTTAGTGTCCCGCCTTAAATTAGGATAATCAAGCAGTAAAAAACAACAACTTACCTCATGCATTTCAATTTCTATCTTCTATTCAATTCATTTTTAATAGTTTTTCTGCTGAAATAATGATTCACTAACATTTCCGTATTAAACTATCGTTCACAACCGCATTCTAGTCAATTTCAAGTCAAAATGACAGACGCTTCTCAAAAAAAACTTTTCACGTAAATTAGCCGTTTTCTCGTTTTTCATTTTGAGCTTAGTTGAGTTGAGTTAATCGGTCTTAGCTTTTAACCTTTTTGCAAGCATCATCTTCATTCACGACTCTTCTCATGTTATGCTCATTTTTCTATTTCTATTCACGTAATTATAGATCTTTTGATACTCTATAGAATTTCGTTTATTATCTCAGAGACTTATCATATCCGCTCATTTGAGTTGATTGAAGTTTAGCACTCGTTCATATTGATCGCCAAGAGATTTATTAACTTCAAAGGCAATCACACACCCATTCGCTGCTGCCTGTTTCTAGCCGTCAAGTCATCTATTGTGTCAGAAAAAAAAAAGTTCAAGGAGTTACTATTGGAACGGCTTGGGCGAGAGTTTTATGTTTTAGCTCCAAGTTTCAATTCGTATCTGACAGCTTGCTACAATTTGAGAAAAAGCCTTTCCAAGAACTTTCTCACTTCTCTTCTCATGTGTTCATGCTGTCACATTACGAGTTAAGTAACGCTATTTACATCAACATCCTAATAAGCTTGACTTGCATACAAACGTTTTCTCTCTTTTGAGCACTAACTCTGTTGAGATCATATCATTGACCGTTTTATGTTTTCTCTTGATTATCAATCCTGTTTAATCAAGAGACACATAATCCTGAGAACAACGGGATCATCTGCATTGCGCATCATCTCGAAATCTAAAATAGAGGACACATCGACTGATTCTGTTAATAAATCCGGCTCCATCTGATTACCTTTATACGTAGAAGAGCTGAATAGATATAAGCTGGCTGATCTTCTTATTCCATTTCTATATAAGTGATGCGCAAGTAAAAGAATATTAGTCTCTTACTCTTCTCGTCTTTCCGTTCTCCCAGATTTTACAATTTATGAGTTTGTACAAATTTTTCAGATGCCTAAGCAAGATTTCGAAACATTAGACTATTTGGGAGCTGTAGTTGTTGCAGTTGTTTTCGGGATCGTCACTTTCATTCTTTCATTCTTCATTATCAACTTCTTCTGTATTACCAAATATGACGATATAACTCACTTCGAAAAGGTAAGTCAAGGAAGCTGTCTTCAGCTGCAGAAAAATTGAATTTCCTCTTTCACCAGTAGTATTTCTTTGTTTATGCATAGTTTGAACTCTCACAACAATCAGAAGATCCAATTATGATCTTTAATTTCCTGCATTTCTCCCTATTTTTAGCGCTATAGCATCATTTACATTTTATTTTTCAGTTTGGTGCCAAGCGCAATATCAGACTGGGACCACACGATATCCGTACCATCAAAGTCCGTGGCGGTTTAATCCATGAAATGGAAGAGAACGAATAAAACTAACTAAGTTTAACAGCCAATTCCAAATTAATGAGTCTTTATGATGTGAGCTGTTGTCCTTATTGAGAAATATAGGCATCATCATTTCCTTCTCCTATTCATAATTTTGCGGAAATTGTTCATTCCGTTTGCGTAGCGATCATTCACTTATCATTGTAATTTGTGTATTCATCTAATGTTTTAAAAAGAAATGTAATAATCTTTCTATACACAAGTAATAATAAAACTAAGAAATATACAGGAATATCTAGAGATATTGCAAATGGGGGAAAAGAAGTTGTCGATACTATTACCTATAATTAAAATGCATGCAAATGCTTCAACAAACGTAAAGTTAGATTAGTAGGGGTCAATTTTAATAAATTAGTTTGTGTTAGTCCAGTACCCTATAGCTTATTTTCTTTGAGAACATTTTACAAATTACTTTTTACGGTAGTTACAGTCTCGTGGAAAGCCTTGGCGACGTACTCTACATTCTTGGTGTTAAGTCCACACAAGTTGATACGACCATCCTTCAGAAGGAAGACTTTGTGTTTCTTGACCAAATGATCAACTTGGTCAGCTAAAAGAGCTCTCATTGGGTCTGGTTTCACATTACGGTAACATACCGGACAATCCTGTATAGCTGAACAAGCCAATCTGCTTGGTTATATGATCCCATGATCCTGGAGTTCCCAATTTCTCCAGATGCTCACGAAGAGCTGAACGCATGAGCTTGACACGATCAGCCATGGTCTTAACATTTCTGTACCATTCCTCACGGAGAGCAGGAGTAGTCATAACCATGTGGACAATACGGGCTCCATGAGCAGGAGGGTTGGACCTAATTATTCATTTTCTAACTATTTTCAAGTTATTCAAAACACTAACCAGTTTGCTCGAATAACCAACGACATCTGAGACTTGATTCCTGCCAAAACAGCTGGATCGTTGACAACGATCGTTAGATTTCCGATACGCTCATCTTAAATGAATTGTTTGTTTAGCGATCAAAACTCAGTTTTCCAAACTGTATAATCCGAAGTTTTTGGCGAAGGATTGAGCGATAACCATTTCAAGTCCTTGCTCAACGAAGTAACGAATGGCCCAAGCATCAGCATCTGGATCTCCGGATGCGAAACCTTGATAAGCGATATCGAAGAAGGTGAAGAGATTCTTTCTCTGAAGTTTTTCAACGTTTATAAGTCACGGATCTCAATAAAAACCTTGATAACTTCGGCAATACGCTTCCATTCATCTTTAGTAGGATCCATGCCTGTTGGGTTATGGGCACATCCGTGAAGTACTATGATAGATCTGGATAATTGAAGAATATATATAATCTCCAGAGTATCCCAAAGTGTCACCTCTCTGGGGCTTGCTCTAAGTCCGAAATGTAGTGTTCGATATCAACAGTTCTGGTAGCTGCATCCCAATACTTGTAGCTACGAACATCATTTATTCCAGCACTGTTAAAGACCATCTTGTGATTTCCCCTGTAGTGATTCTTTTATGTGTTTAGTTGAATAACACAAACCATGTTGGGTTACTAGTGTAAGCTGTTTGAAGCTTGACAACTTTGGCAAGGAACTCTGCTCCCGCTCTGAGCGATCCAGTTCCGGATAAACATTGTACTCCGGTTACCTGGAAAACTTCGAAACTTTTTTAAACAATTTTATAAACTGACTCTTCCTTCCTTAATTGCTGGGGAATCAGTTCCTAAAAGGAACTCGGAAGCAGCCTTGGTGAAAGGTTCGAATCCCAACACTGGTAAATATTCGTGGTTGAGAGAATCATTAGCAGCGATAGCTTTCTCAGCTTCTCTCACAACAGGGAGAACCCATGGTTTTTCTTCCTCAGTACGATAAGCTTAAAGGGAGATATCAGAGTCAACAAAGAAAGACTACCTCCGATGGTCAAATTGACTTTGTTTGCATCAGTTTCATCCAAGTACAACTTGTTCATGTAGAAAACCTCGATTGGAGGAGCGACAGCGACTTGAGAGAAGAGAGACATGGCGAAGAGCTGTAAAGGCTAAAATGAAACTTTGGGTCTTCAGAATCAAAGAAGAGCGAATAAAAATAGGAAAATCGTGAAATTTGAGTTTATCAAGAGTATGAGAAGGAGATAAGGCTAATCAATTCATATGTTATACGTACAATCTGCATACACAACAAACCAGTTGAAATGAACTTTAGATTAGAAGATAATGCGGTCACCCGATTCACAAGAAACTTGCGGGTGGGAACACCACTGCATGGGATGACCAACATCAGCTTCAGATGAAAATCTTGGAAAGTTATTCTACAAAAGAAAACCCATTGAAGCGTAATGAGATGCAGGGCATCTAAACGCGCAATCGAATTAGGCGGACGATCCGCCTAGAAACCGGACCGACCCGGTTAAGAGGGAACGTGGAATTCGGTGGAAAGTATGTAATAAACATTTTGGCATTCTGATAACTTTCATCTGCAAACATGGGCATCATCACCGAGCAAATAAAACAGTTTTAGATCAATATTCTGTGGGGGTATCGACTGAAGAGGGACGGACGCTCTAATCCTCGCATATTTCCGAAACAAAATGCAGGTGTATGACGATTGATTCAACTCTTTGTTACAACAAAACGAACAAAGAGTAGTCCAGATAAAAAGGTTTGTCGTTTATGAGAACTTATGTAATATCATTCATTACAGGAAGCTTAAGATGGATCCGGAGAAGGAGTACAATGAGTTCGGAGAACAACTCAAATCACTCAATCGACAAAAAAGTCGGAGTCAACCCAGTGGATTGGATAGAGTTAAAAGTCTCACTAGAAAATTATCCGCAAAAACGAGGTAAAACACTTTCATCTCCGAAATGCGCTAGAAAACACAGCTTGAGTCGCCTTGAGAACTGTCTCAAAAATGATCAGAACAATGAAAACGATAGTTTCGAAAATAGCATCATAAAGTTAACGATAGAGCGTAAACGACAGCGAATGGCACATCGGAGTTCGCTGAGAGTAAATCCCAGACCGATGAAAGTACGCGACGCAAGTAAGCAAGCATGAGGCCCTCCGGGAGGAACAGCCGGTGTTTAGGAGTCAAGCAAAACTCAAAACTTAAATAGGCGCATTCCTGACACCATATTTTGTCATGCAGAGTAGATGTGCGTCTAATGATAGAGAAAAGTCTTTTCTCGTTTAGATCAGATCCGATAAGAGCGAAATGCCACTGAAGCTAGTATGATATCCAAAAAAAAATTGACTGTGGTGAGAAAGGGCGCCCCACTGCTAATTTGAACGTGCCTCTCTGAACAACGGCTGTAGAGAGAACATGCGTTTATGAGAGAAACCCGAGAAATAGAGCACATCGTGATCAAAACATTTTCTTACTTTCTCGCGGCTCGTGAGCGGGCAATACAGCATTTAAGAAATCAGACTACGTATCTGTATAGAGAGGTAAATTGAGAGTAATTTGTAATGTGAATTGTTTTTTTGAATATGATTGTACCCTTAAACAAACTCCTCGTTATTGAACTCTAGTTGTGTCGATCTAATCTTTCTTCTTTTGTTCAGGAAAGAACGAAATCGGGATCGTGCCATCGAGCGCGAGAATCAGCTTATCATGAGTACTCCATCTCAGGATCTTTCTAAGCTTCCCGAAATTAAGCCACAAATTAAAATCGGCCATTATATTCTGAAAGATACTCTCGGAGTGGGTACATTCGGAAAAGTAAAAGGTAATTTTACCGTTCATTGCATATTTCTTATTTTGTTTTAGTTGGAATCCATGAAGCCACAGGGTATAAGGTGGCTGTGAAGATTCTGAACAGACAAAAGATCAAAACTTTGGATGTTGTTGGTAAAATTCGACGTGAAATACAAAATCTTTCACTTTTCCGCCATCCTCATATTATTCGCTTGTAAGTTGTTTCACCCCCGTAACATTGATCCCCGTCGTTGTTGTAGATATCAGGTTATCAGCACACCTACTGATATTTTCATGATTATGGAATATGTATCTGGAGGTGAACTTTTCGACTACATCGTCAAACATGGACGGGTGAGTTTTCTTAAGATGCAATGTTTGCTTTCTTTATGTAGCATTTTCTTACAACTCACACTTTTTTTATTAATTTTTCTTGTTTAAGCTCAAAACTCCTGAGGCTCGTCGTTTCTTCCAACAAATCATTTCGGGCGTAGATTATTGTCACAGACATATGGTCGTGCACAGGTTCATATTATTTTCTCTCTTGATTTTTAATAAGTTTAACACAGAGATCTTAAACCCGAGAACCTTTTGCTCGATGAGCACTGCAATGTGAAAATTGCTGACTTCGGTATGTTAGAGATACTCTGTTTAAATTTATAGTTTATAAAGGTTTGTCAAATATTATGACTGACGGAGACTTCTTGCGAACAAGTTGTGGGTCTCCTAACTACGCCGCTCCTGAAGTTATTAGTGGAAAGTGAGTGCTGTATCAATGAAGTTTTTCATACGTTCTGTTATTCAGACTTTATGCTGGTCCTGAAGTTGATGTATGGTCATGTGGTGTAATTTTATATGCTCTTTTATGTGGTACACTTCCTTTTGATGATGAACATGTTCCAAGTCTGTTCCGCAAAATTAAATGTGAGTTGGCTATAGAATATAATAATGAATATGTTTGCCCTCTAGCTGGTGTTTTCCCGATCCCCGAATACTTGGATAAGTCTCTTGTTACTCTTCTACTTCATATGCTCCAAGTTGATCCAATGAAACGTGCCACCATCAAGGATGTCATGTTCGTTCCGAAACTGAATGCTAGTGAAAGTGACATTTTTCAGAGCTCACGAATGGTTCCAAAAGGATCTTCCAGCCTATTTATTTCCTCCTGTCAATGAATCAGAGGCTTCTATCGTTGACATCGAAGCAGTGCGTGAAGTTACAGAGGTAGTTACCCTTTTTTCTTTCGAAATCATAAGTGTTCCTATAGAGGTACAATGTTCCTGAAGAGGAAGTTACTGCAGCATTACTTGGTGACGATCCTCATCACCATCTTTCAATTGCTTATAATTTAATTGTGGACAACAAAAGAATTGCGGACGAAAGTCAGTTTTTATAGCTAATGTTACTAACTACATAATATACTTCAGCTGCTAAACTTTCTATCGAAGAATTCTATCACGTCACTCCTAACAAGCTTCACCAAGCTGATTTGGGACATCGTCATCCAGAACGAATCCCACCCTTGGCTCAGGGCAAAGTATCTTCCACTCTCGATTCGGACAGTGGGCCTTTTGGTCAACATCAGCAACCTGCCTCAGCACCTCAAGTGAGCTATTTTTTAACAGTTTGTTTCGTATTTCATGTTCACAGATCTCTGCTCAAGCTGCTCCAAGTAACACAGCTAATCAGAGAGCTGGAGTAAAAAGAGCTAAATGGCATTTGGGTATTCGCTCGCAGAGCAGACCTGGTATCCTTATATGCCTTGTTGTTTAGCATGATTTTTATTTATTCAGAAGATATTATGTACGAAGTGTTCCGTGCTATGAAGAGTTTAGATATGGAGTGGAAAGTTTTGAACCCTTACCACGTGATAGTAAGGAGAAAGCCAGATGTCCCCACATCGGACCCAGTATGCTTGACTACTCTCCAGTTGTTTCTAATTGGTTGTTTATAGCCCAAAATGTCGCTTCAGCTGTATCAAGTTGACCAACGAAGTTTCTTGCTTGATTTCAAGAGTTTGATCGATGATGAGAACACACGTGAGTACTCTTTTTGTATGAATAGACTGAAAACCGATAGTTGTTTCAGCTGGTAGTGCTTGTTCATCTCGTCATCCATCCATGTCTATGCCAACCAAACCTCCGGGAATGAGGGGTAATCGTGCTCAAAGTATGCCTCAAACTATGGAGGTTAGTAACTGGCATGAGGCCGTCTAAAGGCTTAACGAAATTTAGGAAGAACCACAGAAATTGCAGGTTGATGCCTCACCTCCGCCTTCGCCTTCAGGTGCCAAGCTCTCACAAACAATGCAGTTTTTCGAGATGTGCGCTTCACTCATCGGTACTCTTGCCCGATGATTGCTGAATATCTGGGTATCTACGATAAAAAAATTTTATAATGGAAAAGCCGCTGTAGTCGTTTTTTGTTGAAATATTTGAAATTGCTTTGACGAGATCCCGCAAATCCGCGTCTATGTCTCAGTGATGTTTTTGTTTTAAATCTTTTGAATTTTTTACTAATGTGATGTAGAGAGTTAATTTAGTTTGAAATAATAGTTTGATAATCACGTTGTTATTCCTGTATATAGATTTCTGGCGAATGCGATGTTACACTTTGTAGATAAATTTTTTTATGAAAGGTCTATTGCTTTGTTAGAGTCGCTATTCTATCGCATTGATATCGCATCGTCTTACATTCACTAATTTCTTAGAGAAATATTTACAAGTCACAGCAGCAAATGTCGGGCAAAATTTGTGTGAAATGTCCCGAAGCGGCTGTCTTAGCAGGTTTCATGACCCTCCTGTTTGCTTTTTAATGTTCCTGAGTTTCCTTTTCAGGCGTTGATGTGAAAAAGGCTGTTTATTGTAGGAGCTGTTTCATTCAAATGGTGATACATAAATTCCGCTCATCAATCAGTAAGAAAAGAATTTTCAAGGTGATTAATTCTTAATTTTACTCATCAAAAGAGCCTTTTATGTTCGTTTGTGATTGTACTCCTTTTTCCGGATCGCGAATCACATGAGGCAATCATTGTTTTTGATGGGACTAGCTCAGGTGTTTTCCTCCTCCGACAAGTTAAAGAATCCATGGAAATGTCAGAGTATAAAAAGTTGATGATCATACCAACGGTAATAGAGCATCACACATTAATACACAAACACTATTTTGTTTTCAGATTTTAGTTTTAGTCTCTACAACTGAACATGAGGAAATTGAGAAGATCGAAGAAAAAGTCAGAGAACTCAGGAAGATATTGCCCGACGTGCCTTGGTTTATTGTGCATGTGGCCTCGGCGTTGGCAAAACAAAGTTTCGTACAAAGCGAAAAGTGCCAAGGAGTACAAGAGGTTCTTTTGTTCTTCTTGCTGTTCGACGATCAGTCTATGAATTTTAGACTAATGCCCTTAATTTGCTCTTGGAGTCGTGTCAAACGGAAACTTCCAAAGTTGAAGTCAAGCGATTATTACGAGAAAAAGCTTGTGTACAAGTGAGCCAAGCATTAGGCATATCCAAGGTTTCTGTTTTCATTTTGAATAAGCTTAACAGGAAGCCTTTGGTAGATACTCGTGCCTGAGAACGGGGATTATCTGGGACGATTGGCGTTAACACAGCTTTGTCTAGGACGAGGTACTTTTCTACTATCCGCCCTTCTTCCTTGTCTCAATTCCTTTGCGGGATAATTCTATTTTTTAGGTCCGGCCGTTTCGGAACTAACAGCTGTAGTGGATAAAAGAGCAAACAAAGTGTGGTTTGTGAGACCCTTACGGGATATAAATAAAAAAGAAATAGCACTGGTGAATCACTTCAAAGGTTATGAGAAAGATGTTATGGTTTTGCAAAGAGTACGTTTATTTGATATTATTCAATTATTTGGTTCCGTCTGCTTCATAAATGGCGAATTTCCTTTTCAGGAAAAGGCTGCGTTAACCAAGCGTTCGATTCAATCTGCATCTGCTCTGCTCGTGGACAATTTGTTAGCACAAGGCTATAAGGTATACCAGTTTGAGCGTTTTGTTAGCTTTTACGATTTATCATATCACTTTCCGTTTAGTCAACAATAACAACCGTCTTGAGCACTGCAGGAAAACTACATATGATGTTATCAGCAGAATACTGCTCTTTATGCAACCTAAGCGGAGCAGAAAAGCCTTCTAATTTCTGTAAAAGTTGTTTGGATTTAACAAAAGAAATGAGTGACCCTCAACTTTTGAATCCGTTGTTATTCTAATTGTTTGTATATTCGTTTTTGTTGAAAATGAACAGTTCTATTCCTTTGCTCGGAATATGATACAATCAATAAAAGGAGTAAAGGGAGGGTTCCCGCCTGCTCAACGTATGTGGTCATTTCAATTTGCCGGAAGAGCAGTTCAAAACAGGAATAGTGGCGATCTGTTTTGGAAAACTGAAGTCCTCATATTGCATCAGCTTTCATCAATCTCATATGGCCAAGGGCCTTAGTTTAGCAGAAGTGGGCGGGGCGGTCTCTTTCATTTCGACTCACCACCTCACCACTAGTCATTCTTCTGAAAATAGGCCTAAAATCACTCTTTGCGTAACATTCATTTCGTAAATATTTTTTCTGTTCTCATCGGAGTATTTTTTACTGAAAATCGAAGATAGCCAGTTACCAATTTATCTTTTGTATATACAGTTTTACTACTAATGCCGTGCTCTTTCTGTGCACCTGCTGTTTACCTAACGGTGCGAGCCAGATGCATAGCCTATGCAAATTTTGTGTTGCCAACCAGCTATCTTCATTTTATCTGATCAGAGCGCAACACGCGGTTGCTGGCTTTTTTCTCTTTCTCATTTTCCGATCTAGTCCTGTTTGCGTAATTGTTCTCTTTATGTCCTGAGCCCATCCTATTATTGGGCTCGGATCATCAGCTGATGACTCTCTCTCTAGCTCCTGACCTAACGCCCTCACAGCAGCAGCTGTCCAGTCTTGTTTTTGTCTGAATAATCATTCATTTCTTTAGAAGTAAGAATAGTAGTATAAAGCTTTGTCTACTTTTCTAAATAGTAGTAGAGTTTGCTGTTCGACCTAGTACTTTTATGCTCTATTCATTCGAACAATATTTGTTATCTGGATATGTCTTCATATCGCCCTCCCATTATTTCTTCTTTCATCATTTGTATTATTGTTTATCTTTCGTAACCGATAGTAGCTTCATTTTCACACATTATCGTCAATCAAATAACAACCAGGTTCGGCTATGTAATATGTACTTACTGCTCCTATTTTTCCTGTCATAAAACTGTTAACTTGATTCTTGCTACCTGTCTTCTCTTATCGCGAACGTTTACGATTTTCTAACAACTGATATCAAATCATTATCACATTGTTCGATAGAAACATGCTGGGCGTCGGAAATACCTGCACGTTTTTACAGTAACTTCCTAAGTTTGTCCTCTTTATGATTTTATTCTGAGATAATGTGCCGATGGCCAAACGAGTGATTGATGCTTCTGAGGAATCTAACCTTGGAACAGTAATTAATCATTAATAGCGTAAGCGAGATCTCCTTCTCGCCAAATCTGAAAAGTCGGCGATTTATGTTTCATAAGAATTACTTTTCATTTTACCGCTTTCTGCAACATCGTTCGTTTGTCAATGAAACGAGTGTGCCTGCTGTCGCCGCTGCTGATGTTGTTTTAGTTTGTATTTTGTGATCGGTATCATAATCATCATTTTCCTCGTTTATGTTGTTGTCTCCCTGTGGTAGCCATGGAGGTTGACAAATTATGTCGTGTCGTTCGTCTACTACTACTTCTCATCTTCAAACTCTCAAAGATCATACTCTTCTGTAGCCCATGAAGTTATTCTCCATCTATTTCAGCTTGCTGCATGTATAATGTAGTATAATTTTCTATCAACTCTCACCTCTATTTTATAGTAGGCAATCTATCAATTCTGATTTCAATCGTAATAACTTTATGGCTGCAGTTTTTTATCCTGGAACTGCAATGTGAATGCATAGCTGGCAATTCTTGGTTTTCAATTGTGTCTCGTTACACGACGATCATATCACCTTATCAGCTGGAAAATTCCCACTTGTAATCTATCATTTTCACTGCCTTTTGGGTTTTGTTCATGATTCATATCAGTCTTGTAACATTAATTCTTCACACTTAGCTTCGATTGTTTTGATTTCACCTACTTTTGAATTCGTTCTCTCCTTTTCTTTCCACCGTTGTTTTCGGTATCTAATTGCTGTTCATTAAGGATGACTGGCGCTCCAGCTGGTAGGAATGAAGGGAAGCTGGTCCCTCTACCTCCTGATGGAGGATGGGGTTGGGTTGTTGTCCTTGGATCATTCTTTATCCATGTTTTCGCTGATGGATTTGTCTATGCTTTTGGAGTTTTAGTAGAAAAAATAATGGAGGTCAGTAAGCTCGATTTGTTTAAACTCGTATCAGAGAAGAAAATGAAGTCTTTATTTCATTCTTTTTTCAACTTTATACTTCAGGAGTTCAATTCGGATAATACGATGTGTGCTTTAATTATTTCTCTTCTCACCGGTTTAACATTGGGTACTGGTCCAATTGCATCTGCTGTATGCAACAAATATGGTTGTCGAACAACCACCATAGTTGGAGCTGGAGTAGCTTTCATTGGGTTTGTTTCCAACATGAAATTTTGTGTTTAAGCTGGCATTTTCAGTTGTTCTCTATCATACTTCGCCACGGAGATGTGGCACATTATTATTACGGTTGGAATTATTATGGGTTTCGGATTTGGTCTTATGTACTGTCCTGCTATCGTTATCGTCACCATGTACTTCGAAAAGTACTGACTTACACTCTAAATCTTCTTATAAACATATGGATTAAGGCATCGCTCATTCGCAACAGGAGTAGCTGTCGCTGGAGCTGGTGTCGGAACTGTACTCTTTTCTCCTATCAATGCATTTATTATGGATACTTATGGATGGAGATCCGTATTCTTGGCTTTCTTAGGTACAGAGATCTGACACCGTTCAAAACAAGGGTTTTTTTAATTTTTCAGTTGTACTGATTCTCTGCGCCCTATGCGGAGCCACTTTCCGACCTTTGAAGTTCCAAGAAATCATAAGCGTTGAAGACGATCTTGAACTTGATAATGTAACTAAAACGAAAGAAATCGAAGGTGCCGCTGTTGAGGTGAGTTTTTAAGTTAAATGGCCTCCTGATTAATCACATTGACCTTAGGAAAATGCTGCACTCTTGGTTCCTCCGAAAAACAGAACCAGAACCAGCTCTCGATCAAGTGCTGGGAACAGCATTCATGGAGGAAAGTCTCTCAGAGATGTCAACTCTGATACTGAGCAAGGCGGTATATTTGCTTGTGGAAAAGGAATTTAAAGTATATGTTTATATTCAGATGATCATCATCTTCGCCCACGATCTCGCACAGGAACAGTTTCGGAATTAGAAGGAGGTTATTTAAACAGAAAAGATGTTTTCTTCACTGGATCTATTACTAATGTTGCTGAATTCAAAGAAGATCCCGACAAATATAGGTTTGAGAAGCCGAAAGACATTAATTGGATTAAAATCTTCAGATCTACTGGATCCCTCCATAAAAGGAAAGATCATACTCTATCTACTGCTAAGTTGGATCAAGTACGTGAAGCTAGCGAAGATACTGAAACCACAGACAATACTTATGGAAGAAATATGTTCAAGTATAAACTGATTTTTAGTTCCGTAACTAATCCTTGTTGATATAGGACCATCTCCAGAATGCTCTCACTTTCCTTGTTATTGGAGCCAACATTCCTTCTTTTCGCCATATCCAATCTGTTAACATCAGTCGGATTCAATTCACCTCTTTATTTCCTGCCTTTACATGCTTCAAAGGGCCTTAATCTCACTTCTGTTGAGGCACCAAGAGTTGTGAGTGCTTTCGGTTCGTTTAATTTGATTCTTCCCACTTTACAAAATTGAATTCTTATAGGTGCTGCTAACACTCTTGGTCGTGTTGTGTTTGGAAGTGTCGCTGATCATAGAATACCTCTGCCCAACGGATGGGGAGATGACACTGCTCGTAATAGACTCTGGATGTACAACATTTCTTTAGCCGTAAGTTATAAATATAGCATGCTCATATATCAACTTTCTCTTTGTTTCCAGATTTGTGGATTTGTCACCCTTTTCTCTTTCGTTTTTGACTCTTTCCTAAAATTGTGCACATATGCTGCAATTTTCGGATTTACCATCGCTTCGTACATCTGTTTGACGAGTGTGATCCTTGTCGATTTGTTGGGATTGGAAAAACTCACAAATGCCTTTGGTTTATTACTTTTATGGCAAGGAATTGGTACCGTATTTGGTCCACCAATCGCAGGTTACTTGGCTGATTGGCAAGGAAGTTACAACTATTCTTTCGCTTTCTGTGGTGTAAATCTTCTTGTGAGTTTCGAATCTCGGTATCATTCATCAAAAAAACATTACAGGTTTCCGGTTTAATGCTATTCGCCATTCCATATTTTAAGAAAAAGTAGATGGCTGGGCAAAAGCCCCAGCACTTGTATGTTTTTTGTTAAAGCCGAATCCATGAGAGATACGGGGATCTTGTTATAGGCCAAAAGTGTTTTATATAGAGTTGATCAAGTTAATAATTGAGTTGAATGATTAATAATAAATCTCTATTTCTTTAATTTCTATGTTTCTGAAGTTATTCAAGATTATCGATACAGAAAAGCGCACCGATCAGATCACAACCAATGTGATCAATTACTTTGGTTCAAAATTGTAAAAAGTTATAAAACAAAGGAATGTTTTACTATTAAATATACTAAAAAGTTCAACGATCGGCAGGAGTAAACTTTGGGCTTGGAAATGATCTAATTGAGTGATAATGAGTTTGAAACAATTGCCAACTGTTAAATGAAAACAATTTCTGGAAAATAAAGAAAAAATGGTAGCAGGGTTCTCGGATTTCATTCATAAATACTAATAAGGTTCATTCGTTTATGAACACATTTCTTCATAGTCAGAAAAGAATTCATTTCTGCAGTTGTCGCGCTCCAATCGATAGGAGCGCCTATTGCTTGTGTATGTACGCTGTGAGTGTCGTGTGATGTGGCTTTACCATATTCATTTTTGAAAGTTATGAAATAGAATCGGTTGCATTTTCGTTGTTGCACATTGTTCTTCTGAGTTAAAACATTCTCCTTACATCAAACCTTACTTAAATCATTCCAGGTTTTTTAACCCTTCTTTGTGAAAGATGACTTCCATACGTATGCATCAAAGGGATGACGCTGAGGTATTTTTCTTTTGTAGTATCTAACTTTATTTATTCCTAGGTTGGACTACTAGAAAGTGATAGAGAAGATGAAGATGACGTCAGGTATAGCTTTTTAACTTATTGTTTGAATATTAAGTTCTAAGCTTTAAGAACTCAGCCAACCAATCTTTGGCCTCGTGACATGATTGGCAGAAACCTAAACGCTAAAATGGGCACAGTAGCGAGCGAAAAAGTATCTATTCGCTTAGGTATAAAAAACTTCAATGTAAGTAATGAGAGATTTGAATTGCAGGCTTTCTTAGAAAAGTGTTCGGTATTTTGTCATTCCAAATTGTGTTAACCACTGCAATTTGTACTGCTCTGTATGCAACACCAGGAATACAGGATTTTGTTAAAACACAGTGAGTGGATTTAAAATGGTTTATTTATGTCTGACTAAACTAATCCGATCAGAATTATCCTTCATTGGATTTTTATCTGTTTCTTGATGATTACTGATACGTAACATCTGAAATGTTCTGTTCTTAAAATTAAGGCAAAACCCTACCTGCATTTCTTCTAACCGAGGGAAGGGTTCCGACAAAAGATAATCTTCTACTATTGTTGCAAACTGATCAGCTGATAAGTGTCCATTTGCTGATACATCTAATTCACGAAATACTTTTTCTGCTAACTCATCGTTGAAGTCACCGAATTCTTTCGCCACATACTCAAACGAAATCTATTCTCTTAATCTTCATCAAACGTTTACTTTGAATTCATTCTCAGTTATAATTCCATTGCGGTCTTGATCGAAGATCTCAAAACATTCCTTTATAAGTTCCTCATTAGTAGATTTCACTATGCTCTGAGACTTTTTCATACATGCGCAAAATTCTTCAAAATCTATTTCACCGTTTCCGTCTGCATCAACCTGAAGACATAGTTGCTATAACGTGCTGCCACTTGATATTTGATATTCCATTTGTAACTTTTTTATAGTTTTACGTAACATATCGAAAGTTAGTCTCATAACGATTACCTCGCGTATAACATTGTCGATTTCTGACTCATTGGCGTGCATGCCAATACTTAGCATAGCTTGTTTCAATTCCTCATTTCCTTAAAACGAAAAGTTGATCAACTAGGTTGCACAGAGACAACAATAAGCACACACCAATTGCTCCTGAGCCGTCCGTATCAAACATATTAAATAGTTGACGGTACTCTTTGAGTTCTTTTCTGAAAAGAACTATGCTCGGTATTCTGATAGAGAGTTAATACCTTGTATAGATTTCTTTATCTTCATTGCTTCTTGCAGAATGTAAAGTTCCTTTTGATGATGTTGATGATTTTCTCCCGGATGCTACCGGTTTCTCTTTTTTTTCTATTTGACGAGCGACACCAACCTTCGCTGATTTCATTCAGAATAATCTAAAAAGGGACAATAATCATTTTTATCAAGTTCTGCTAGATATTTATCGAAAGTATTAAAAATAAGTGCGCAGCTTAAGTAGAGCTTTTACTCTTATTATGAGTGAGCAACTGACATAGATAGATAAGTCTATGCTGTGATAAGAAAGGAAAGGTCATGCATGCATCCCATGTTAGACTGGTATGTGAGAATAATCTTTGAATGAGGGGACTACCTTTTCAAGAAAGCTTAGACTGCCAGTAAAATACTGAGAAGATGAATTTATATTTGCGTGACATCCGACTTAATATATTAAGAGAACTAAGAAGCTGAATGTGTGTTGCCATAACACATGAAGCAAATGAATTGGCTCTTTTCGCACTATTGCTCTAGGCACCTAGTTATGCTCCACAGTAATGGTGTGAGTGCTCTTTTTCTAAAAACTGTGTACATCATCATTAAGAAGATGTTTTTTCAATTGGCCTCTTTATGCCGCACATAAATTAGTGAGAAAAAACGCACAAATAGTCATTGAAATCTAAAAGATAAGAATTAAGTGAAGAAGTAGAGAAGCTGGTCATCAGCTATTTGAAGAAGTGTGTGTATATAGTCTGGAGAAACACGATTAAATTACGGCAGATGTTACTAATTTGTTAGGAAGGAAGGAAATAAGCAGTTCTGTTGGGACCTGGTGAAGAGGCCATTGATCTGACAAAATGGGATTAAGAGCAGGCTTATAGAGGTCCTTTGACAATTCACGTACGAATTTCATCTTTCCTTTGAAATGCTTGTTCGCTAAGTATATTGTTCTAATTAGTGTTAGACTTGGACATCAGTTATAATGGAGAATATACAGATTAGTTGCGGAAGTTGATATACCCAGTCTAGAAATGATTATTTGCTCGAGTTATTAGTCCGAAAAGCAAAGTCTAGCACAAAAACAATAATGAAGAAGTCAATGATGATGAAGATTCACAGAACGGTTGCATTTAATATGAATCAGGGAAGGACAAGTTTTTTATAATCATGAGCGATTGAGATTGAAAGTATTCATACAGGTGCTCGTCGAATAGCTTAGTTGTTCACTAAATGAAGAGAAATGAGCATCGTATAGATGCTAAGGTCTTTTTAGCTTCTTTTTTCGGTTCTCTCTTCCTTAAGCCCATAACAACATTATAAAATTTTTAATTGTGTGATCATAGATAGGACACATGCACAAGAAGAATTCTGAATGTCGTTCGCGTGTAAGATCCCATCTGCACGATTTGTCCTAAGAATTATTTTCGCATCCGTTTCTTGTAGAGTACAATGATTTATAAATATGAATCAATCGATAACTTGTATAATTGTAGATCTTGGGTAGTTTTCCCTACCTTGTTCGCATCCATTGGATTGCTTATTGCTCTACATTTCCATGCACATAATGTACCAACAAATTATATACTTCTCGCATCTTTTACTACAGTGCAAGCCCTCACTCTTGGCTGTGTCGGTATGGAAATGTTGTCTGCATCTTTTAATTTAATTTCTTTTTTTCAGTCAGTTTGTTCGAACTCAAAGTAATAATTGAAGCTGTGCTTCTGACTGCAGTGATAGTCTTCTCCTTATTCGTTTATACTCTTCAATCGAAGAGAGATTTTGTCAAACATTATGCATTAGGCTTCAGTTTGATCGGGATCTTGATGATGGCTAGCATCATGCAGGTCAGTTATGAATTAATGAATGCAAAGATAATGAATTAATCATATAGGTCTTCTTCATGTCATCGGCCTTCAACTTTACCATTAATGTAATTGGAGCAGCCATTTTCTGCTTCTTGTTGGTGATCGACTTGGATATGATTATGAATCATCTCTCACCTGAAGATTACATACTTGCTTGCATTACTCTATATATGGATGTAATCAATCTTTTCATTAGAATTTTGCAAATTCTGAATGAAGCCCAACGTTAGTTGCGCTATTCTCCTAATTTTCCTGTTAATAATGGATTCCGTATCTGTTTGCTTTCTTTTTTAAAACATAATTTTTAAATCCTAACTTGTAAATAAGAACGATGGCTAAGATGTAAATAGAAGGGTTTAGTTTCTGCATACATGTGTTAAAGATTCTAATGACAAATAAATATAGCTATTTGGCTGTTCATTAACAATAATTCGATTTGTTCGATGTTCACAATTTCGTTTGCCTCCCTCACTTGGGTCATATTGAACTTACAGCGTTCTTCTTGGCGGCTCTAATCTTCCAAATACGAGAACCATCATCAGCATCAGCTGCTTGTTGAAGATGGAAGGGGAGATTCGTAATGAGCTAGCGGATATCCATGTTATATGTTGCGAATCGTTAACTCAGTTTATGATCATCCTTCAATCTCGGAATAGTCTTATACAAAACGCAGCTGAATCGTCACCGTCTACACTGAATTCAGTATTCTAGTCAATAATGTGAGTTTTTGAGCATTTTTTTTATGAGAACTTTGAGAAAATGCAGTTTCATAACTATAATCACATAAACACAAGTACAACTGTCATAAAATTTCTTAATTTCATCATCTCTCATTATATTTTCACTTTTTTGTATCTCAACTGGAACATCTTCTTCTCTCTTTGTTACTCCAACATCTTCTTTTTCCTTTTTCTCACACACTTTTTTGATCGTGTGAGAATACGTAAGGAGGTTCGGTACATGATCGCTAATCTTCAAAATATAGTTTTCGTTTTCCAAATGAGGGATTTTGTAGAAAAATCAGAATGCCAAAGAATTTTTCTTCCAATTTTTTCAAGAAAAAAAAAAAGAAAGATTGTTAAGAGATATACTATATCCGACCCCATTTTGATTATCCTAACAACAGTTGTTCCCCTTAATCCTTCTCTCGGCTGACTTTTGTCTTAGCCGAGTAGGCCTACCCCCTGTTACTTTCGATTCTCCAATCGGATTTCATTATAATTTTTAAAATTTTGAGAGAAAAAAAAAGAAAAGAAAACTAATCAAGTTTTCATATTCCATTGGACTGACTCTACCTTAACCTTCTGTGGGCGAAGTTCTCGAGTTTCAGTTCCATTAGTGATCATTTGTTTATTCCCTGTTACATTTCCTAAGCTCAATGTTGATCACTAATATTCTGTTCTATCGGAATCTTCTTTTTTGCTTCCAGATGATCCTATTTGCAACCGTGTAACATCTAAAGATTCCAATGGGGTTGAGCTGTACAGCTAGAGCCTTGAAATTCTCTTTATTCATTTTTAATTTGGTTTTTCTCGTAAGTTACAAGCTACAATTGCAATAAACTTATTATATCAAATAGATTTGTGGCCTTGTATGCGTAGGAATTGGTTGTTGGCTCATTTTTGATAAATACGCCATTGACAACCTTTCATTTGCTACTGCACAAGTACGTGGCTATGAGGAGAATGCAGGACTTCGAGATTTGGTGAGCAGAAAAAAAGCATTTCAAAAGATAATATTATGTTATTTAGGCAACAAAACCAACAGCCGTCCGCCAAATCGGATATCTTCTTGTTGCTGGCGGTTTGACTGTCATTTTTGTGGCTTTTCTCGGATGCTGTGGTTCTGCTAAAGAGTGGCGTCCTCTGCTTTGCTGTGTGAGTTTTTGCTTTGACTGAACCAACATTATGAAAACGGTTTAAACAAAAAATTAATTTCATTTTGCTTGATGCGCAAGTTTTTTGATGCTCAATGATCACTCATCTGATCTGACTATCAGTCAATCAATCAAAGACATCTATCTTTAGGTGAGAGGGCGAGGGTGACTGAAGCAGTGAGCAATGAGAAGCATAATAATAATAAGAAAAATTGAAAAAAAAGAAATAGTAATCAGTTATGAGAGAATAGAGAAAGAGAGAAGAGGTTAGAGAAAAGGAATGCGAGATTATCTTTCCGGACCTTTAAACTTTTCTCAAAATGATTTACGATATTCAAAGACGCTACTGACATATATGTTGATAAACAACTTGTAAAATGTTTCAACGGAAAGGTCTTTATCAGAAATGTTTGAAATAATCCGAAAGGGTAATGATGGCTTCATTCTTATTTTTTATATTTCTTTACTTTTGCTCTGGAATTCATCAAAAGTTCAAGTGCGATGGAGGTCAAGCTCAATCGTTCAATTGTTGATGTAAGAGCTTGTACTCAGCATGACAGATTGCTATTGAATAAATAGTTTGAAATTTAATTCATATGCAACGTATGGGTGGAGGAAAGCATTAAATAACGTTCTTTAGAAGCTTTTTGATGTTGGAAAACTAGATGACTTAACCAATTTTCATTTCAGTATGCTACATGTCTGATGATAATCCTGGCAACGGAAATAGCTGCAGCTATTTATGCGGCAATGCATAGTAATATGGTTAGTATGATGAGAATATTTTTTAAAGCAATGATCTGAATAACAACTGGATATAGACACGGCTATGTAAAGTATCATCAGTATGCAAATCAGTACATTCCTTAAGTTTGTCATCTAATTAGAATAATTGTCCGTGAATGAGCCGTGTACATGCATTAGCCAATGATCATAGCGTTACGTTTCTTTTTCATTTTTTCTAAGCGCATATGTAAGAAGCGGTTGCTTTTCGTAAAAAACAAGAAAAGTTTTCATTTTCTGTTTTTTTCAGTTTGAAAACGATTTTCGTCAAATTCTTCGAGCGTCTCTGAGGATGTACAACGGAACAGATAGCACAAGGCAAAAGGGTGATAGTATATTAGTGAAAACAGCATGGGACAAACTTATGCAGGAAGTATGTAGTACTTATTTCAAAATAAATGAGAATTTTGAATTGTTGAAGAAAGCATGTTGTGGCGTCGACTCAAAGAGAGGAGAATTCAATGAATCTGGATGGTTCTTACTTACAAAGGGACGATTTGATTTTCCACCCGCATGTTGTCCACCATTGAATGGACGTCTTCAACGTCCATGCCATCTAATTTCTCGTTATCCTGATGTAAGTTATTGAACATATCATATATCATTGATTGAATGGCTAGTTCAATTGCTTGATTGTATTGTGGCTTTGATGATTGTTGTATTGGTGATGTTTAGGGCTGCTACGAGAAAATAGCAGAATCGTTCCAAGAGCTTGCTTTTCACTTTAAGATTGTAGCATGGACTGTTGTTTTTATTGCTTTAATCCAGGTATACTATATGATATATTATAATATAATTATAATATCAATATGCAGGTATTCGGAATTATTGTTGGATTTTGGTTATGCGATTCTATAACATCAGAAGATGAATATTTCTGATGATGACTATAGAGTATTCATATAAGCAACTTCTTTCATGAATTTACATATTGCTTTAATGCTTTTGTATACGAATCTCTGTAATTATGCATGTTAGATGTTCTATGTGCTATATAGTAATGATTACATATATATATATATATATATACATAGAAGAATTATGTTTTCAAGGGATGTATTGAACGTGTGTATCCCCAATTGAATAAGTCCACAACTGCAGTCATTCTCATTCTGATTATTCTGGCGATTGCCGAGGTTTGTTCAAATGATTCAAGATAGTTCTAACACGTTGCCATTTTCAGCTCGTTGGCATCGTTTATGGTATAAGACTGTACAATCGCATAGAAGAAGATCGAATCAACTATTATTGAATCTCGACCAAAACATGTTTCAATAGAGCAATGATTTACATTTCATTGCATTTTTCATAAATACTGCTTTCATCCATTGTTCAACATTTCGTATTTTCCTTATTTTGAATAAATGATCAAAGTTAGAATGTGATAGTCACAACGATTTTGGTTGGAAAGTTGCAAGACTGCTGCAGGTCAAGGTGGAAAATGGCTTTATCTTTCAAGATCCGATCGATAGGTGTGGAAGATGCTACTCCTCCCATCCAAAGCTCGAGGTCATATTCGTTGTTACCATTACAACTCTATCATACTCTACAGTTCAGTTTGTAGCTTGGTCGTGTGTAGTCAACACCAACCATCTCTCCTTACTCTGGCTTCTTTTTTTTTTCTCGGTTATCGAAGACGGGATTTCTCTCTCAATTATTCTCTCATCCGTTTAGGTTTTCGTAATCAACCTCTTTTCTTTTTTTTTCTTCTTCATCCAATTCATTGATTTTATATATTTCGTTTCCTTGTCGAATCTTCAAAATATCACTTCATACTGTGATTCAAATACAAGGACTCTGCAGATTCATTCCACAAACGTTCGAGGTGTCATCTTCCAAAACTGATAGAAGATTCATAGTCCTAAACTGGCGATTTGCTCATATCTATCTTAGATATTATGGATTGCAGATAGATCTTCTATCTTGTATTACAGTTATTTTACTATCTAAAGCAATCTCTAATTGAATCGATAATTTCCTTTTAGTTCAAAAACTAAGAAAAGGTCAATCGGCTAAAACATGTGTTGAGATAGAGAGAGATATTTTAAGAGAGTTAGAGGAAGAAAGAAACAGAGAGAAGCCTTCTGCTGTACACATTTCAATCTAAACTCCCTTTCTAAAGAAAATATGACCAAAACGTTAGTGTCCATCTTTATCTCGTCGCATCTCCTACTGTCCTTACTCTTCTTGTCATTGCCTTCTCATTCTCCTCTTCTCCTTCTACTGCATCGTCATCTACTTCTTCTTGTTCCTTCTTTTTTTTTCCCTAACACTCTGTAAAGAAAAGCCACGTCTACTAGTGGCGTCTTCTCTTGTAATTGGTTAAAAAAATCGCACGAACTGCTTGTTGGTCCCTATCTTCATCATCCCACCTATCCGAAGACGGCCCATATTCCTTCCATACATCTATTTAACCAGTTTGCCCGTGACCTAGAGGTTGACGATCGTCACATAGGAGACCTGAAAAATCTTCATAGTCTTTTTGGTGATGTTCGTGAAGAAGGTTGGATGGTCTCTTTCTATCTTCTTCATTGCTTCTTTCAAATTAATGGTCAACCATAATTTCTACTTATTTTCTCTGAAGAGTTTCGAGCGTATGCACTGTCTCAATCTACTGTCTTCCATCAACTTCAAATAAACAAATGATGTTCCATTAACCCTTGTGCACTATTTATACTAATACCATATAGTATATATTCTGGACTCCTCTCAACATGTTCTGCTATTCTGGAGCTCTCGCCTCCTTTTTTCTTCTTCAAAACTATAACCAGAACTTGGGGCGTTTTGGAATCTTCAATTTGACAACATTGGTCGTCATTCCGTTAAAATCTGAAGTAAAACTAGAACTAAACATAAAGCCAAGATTCTTTGGTCCACTTGAAGACTAAACTTGATCATTGCAATAAAACTTTTCGTCTTTTTATTGTTTCCTTCTTCTTGTTAAATTACGATTGTGTTATCTTCCAGGTAATGAACAAACTTATCTGTCTTTTGGCTTTAGCCGCCCTCGTCTATGCTGATGAAGAGCAAAAGCTCAGCTGGAAGGTATGATTCTTGCTGATAATTCATTTTAAATATGTTTTTTTAAGGACGAGGATGGACTTGAGATCAAGATCATCAAGCCAATCAAGGCCGAGAAATGCAAACTCAAATCTCAGGCTGGTGATGTAGTTGATCAATACTACAAGCTGTCAGACAAAGACGGAAAGGAAATCGGATCTAACTTTGGAAAGAAGCCGTGAGTGGATGATTTGAAACAAAAAATGATCTTCTCATTCATATCATTTCAGTTACGTCTTCACTTTGGGACAAAATCAAGTTATCCCAGGTATGGACAGAGCCATGACCGGTATGTGCATCGGAGAGAAGAGAAAGGTTGTCATTCCATCTGCTCTTGGATTCGGAGATAAGGGAAGAGAAAGGTATTTCTTTATTTCACATAAAAGAAACTTATTGTGAAACATTTAAAGAGATGCCATCGAAGGAGATCAAGTTCTCTACTACACCGTTCAATTGGTCGACATCTTCCGCGCTGTTCCAGGAAAGACATGGACCACTGAGGAAGGCATCGTCATTGAGGTGATTACATCATAATCGTGATTTATGAAACAATTCTCTTTTCTTTCAGCAAACCCATATTATCGAGGAAGATAAGTGCCGCAAATCCGAATCTGGAGATACTATTCATCAACAATACACTCTCTATCTTGAGGATGGAACCTTCGTCGATTCATCCTTCTCCAGAAATGCTCCATTCATTTTCAAATTGAACAGAGGGGTACGTATAGACAAATCCTCTCTCTCTAATATATATATTTTGATCTTTTTTTAGCAAGTCATCAAGGGAATGGACATTGCCATGACTGATATGTGCGAAGGAGAGAAGAGAAAAGTCACAATCCCATCTGATTTCGGTTACGGAGATGAAGGACGTCTTCCACAAATTCCAGCAAAAGCTACTCTCCACTTCAACATTACCCTCGAGAAACTCATCAAGAAGGATGAACTCTAAATTATATATTTAATTAAAAGATTTAATTAAAATTAAAAAAAAAAAAAAAAAAATGGAAAGTCATACTGTCATATCAGATCCGTAATCAATCAATATCCATCTAATGCACTATGTCTTTCCATGAATCTATGCCATCAACTACAACAAAACGAAAAAAAATTGCGAAAAATGAAGTCGAAGAAGAAGTTTGTTGCTGAATACATATCAAAAACGTTGTTAATGATTGTTATTTAATAATGAAATTAGAATAAATTCTTTGAATATAGTTAGTAAGCTTAATCAACATGTATCTTAATGATCATCTTACTGGAGATGCTTAAATCAGTAACAAGCTCATCACGTGATATCTTATGAACTTCTTTAGCATCATCATCATCCTATATAATTATAATTATATTAATTATAATGAGCATAGTTAACCTCTATATCCGTATTCCATGTTAGATAGATGCATTTCTTTTTTGAAATATCAAAGACATCAGCTAATTTTAAGAGAAGTTGACCTATAAATGACTTTACATCCTATTTCTGTTATTCATTCATCTCTTACCATATGTCAATTTTGAACAATCAACTGTTTTCACAACATTCAAGTATTTGAAATTCAGCAAATCCACATTTGATGATTCTGTCTGTGCATGCAAGCAGATGATATTCAATATGGCTACTGCCCCCAATGTTATACCGATGAGCAGATAGATAAGAAGGAAGCACTTGCTTCTGGTGATATCTCAGAATAGTTGAGCTTTTGACATTTAGAATGCTTTGCTAGATAATCTGTATAGTATAGATGTTATGCTAATCACCTTCATCCTCGTTAACAGCACAGCTTGAGCAATACACGTGACAGCAGTCAGCATATTCAATTAGATTTGAGATGTTTGTTAGCTTTCTACATGGACCATCGCAACATTGCATTTCTGGTATACCATCATCATTCTTATAATATAAATATGCTAATTATATCATATATTATATGCATGACTAACCTCATCTATTGTTTTATCATTTGTATTGTAACTATCAAAGCTTCTAAATATGCATATAGTTAGTTTATAATATATATATATATATAGTTAAGAACCTTGTTGTGCTATTCATTATATGATCAGCCCTTTCTGTAATTTCAATTTAATTCAAAATAAACAGAATGCGTGATGTTACACGTCACGTACGTGCACGTTTACGTGACATCTATACGTGAACAACAATAAATCATTTTGAACAACAAGCACGCACAACATACATGCTTTCCAATATATATCAATTAATATAAAAATCTTTATTAAAACATTTTTTATAATTATTATAAGCGAGAGATTGAGAGATAGAGAGAGAGAGACAGAGATAGATATGTTGTCTCAAAGTAATTTACATTTTTCTCTTATTAAGTGACTGTGTTGGTGCATCTTCTTTCACAGAATGTATATCAGCTTTTGAGAATATTCTTCCAAATATGTGCATGACGAATGGAAACATGAAATCAGCATAGATCATCATGCAAGCAAAGCCAATTATGAATATAAATATTGCCTAGAATAGTTAATTATAAATCAATTATCTATAATGACTTACTTGAAATAGATAGATGGGAATATGTAGAATAGAGGTTATACTATCAGTACCGGGAAATATTGATTTGAAGTATGTTAACATGGCAAAAGCTGGCATAACAGCTGATGCAACAGTAAATATTAAAAGGAATATCGTCTTCCAAACCATTATCTATATATATATATATATAGTTAACGTATGTTAATCTCTTAACTATATGAATCTAACTAACTAAAGCTCATATAATAAACTAATCAATATAATACTATTATGTGAAAGATGTAAGAGATGTTTGAGTGAAGAGACAAAATATAATTTTCAAAATAAAAAAACATCAAAGAGCATGATGATAATGACGATTAATGTACAAACTACAGAAAGATAAGATCAAGGATCTCATAGACATAGAACTCTCTCTTAACTATACGTCTGTTCTCTCTCTCTCTCTCTCTCTCTCTCTCTCTCTCTCTCTCTACAGATGATTATAGATATTTGAATGGTTAACAATCTATTTTTGTTTTTTTTAAATTCAAATTATAAATAACAGCTTTAGATCATTGGGCAATCATCAATTATTCAAAATTACAGAGTTTGATCAGTAATATGATTTTATAAAATGAAATGAATAGAGAGAGAGAGATAGAGAGAGAGTGGAAGGTGAAAGATCATCATATATGGAAGAGATGGATGCCAAATCATCTTCATAAACGATATCGTTAAGATAATAAACTAGTTGACTTTACTATTGGATGAGTCGTTGTTTTTAAAGTTGTTTGGCTGTGTTACCTTTATATGGAAAGTGTAGGAAGAGAGAGAGAGAGAGAGAGAGAGAGAGAGAGAGAGAGAGAGAGAAATGGGAAGAGAGAAAGAGAGACGTGTTCTTAAACATTTCCTTTAATGGAAACGAACTTTCGGTGAAATACTTTAACAAGGCATTATGACGTTGATGTTCAGAAGAGAACATACAAGTTCATTGATGAGGTATGTTGTAGGTGAGATGCATGATAACCTGTCTAAGCCCCTTGAAGCATCCAAAGATCACACACTTTTCAATTCAATTCATGAGCAACTATTGTTGAATGAGGATGGTGGTGCAGCTTCTTCTATCAAAAGCATTTTTGAAAGCTTTAATCTATTTTCTTCTTCTTCTTCTTCGTATAATAGCTGCCCAGCTTTTGCTCTGATTTGTTTCAAAATTTGATTTTTGTTAATTCATTGACTCTTCATTGAATTACATTCTGTGTTCATGTAGACCAAATGTGGGTTTGGCCATACATTGCCATGGAAACCTTTTTTTCTTTTTTGCTTTGCTATCTCTCTCTGTCTCTCTCTCTCTCTCTCTCTTTCTACCTCTCTTTATATCATTACATCACCTTTGTAATCTTTAGCTATTCTCTCTCTCTATCTCTCTATTCCTCTCTCTCTCTCTCTATTGAATTGTCTCAAATCTCTTGAAAGCTTATCGTTTCTGAGCTGTCAGATTTATCAGTCACAATTGTTTAGTTAGTTATATGCTATAATCTTTGGAAAACACATAATCTCCTGAATCTTTTTTCAGCCAATCTTATCCGTTTTCTTTTAGCCTTTTCACTCTCTCTCTCTCTATCTATCTCTCTCTCTCTCTTAACCAGATATTCTTATCATTTTTAAGGATATTCAAATGTATTTTTTGATTTTCTATTTAATTCTCGAGACACGAGCCATATCATCATTGTGAGTTTTCTGTTAAATCTCTTCTGATGATAACCAATTCAACAAGAAACTTTCAGTACTTTAGTCGCAGATTCTGATAATATAACGGATCGTGTTATCTGCTTCTATGAACTGAGAGAAATACAGAAATTAAAAGAAAGCAAGGTATTTCATTTTAACCTTTCAATACCATCTCTCTCTCTCTCTCCTCCTCTTTTGCATATCTCTCTCTCTCTATCTCTCTCTATCTCTCTGTCGTCTCTACCCTATCAACCTCATTATTCCAACAACCTCTGTTAACTATGCTAACAATGCTCTTATTAGGAATATAATTTTTTGGAGAATGTCTATAGCGGTAATATAACATATACATGTGATATTCAAAGCGTTTGTTGCGGAATCAACTGCTGTCCACGTAGTAATAGGTATATTATATTCTTAACTATATCATATACATTATTATATATATATTTTCAGTATTTATGCTTTTATATTTTTTTTAATTTTATTCTTTGCTGGAGTAGCAATCTTCTATATCTGTCATGCACGAAAAACACCTATGTATCGTCAATTATATTATTATATTCAACGGGTAAATCAATTCATTAACTATGCGTATATATAAATCTAATAGAATCATATCCATATAATCTTATATCTTCTTCTTCTTCTTTTACAGAAAATGAAATCTGCTGCATCAACATATGAAGCTGAAATCTGAATATATCATATAGGTTAACTATGATAATTATAATAACCATCTTTATTATTATTCTTTCATATTGTTATAATGATTCCATATATTGTTGAACATGTATATCAGATAGATTCTGTGAATGTTGTTTTTGTATTTTGTGTCTTTGATAAAGGTAGAAACTTCAATGTACTTGGCATGTTATCATCTTTGACCTCTAACACATGCAAAGTTGAAGAAAACGTTTTTCACTTCATTCATTCTCTTTGTCTTCTCTCTATATTGCTCTTGTTATAATCCAAATATAGAATTGAACATCTTACAAATGTAATGATGATGATGATGGACATTAACAGTAACAGTGTGATCTGTAATGATCTCACGTCATGGATGAAACGTTTTGAATGATCAAACATGCTAATGAAGCCTTTTGATAGATGAATCTTGTAAGATTTCATATTAATATGAACTTTATAAGTTATAGAAACATGTGTGTGTGTGTGAAGGAATAAACTATAAAATGGGTGGAGAGATAGAGAGAGAGAGATGGAGAGAGAGAGAGAGAGATAGAGATAGAGAGAGAGATGGAGAGAGAGAGAGAGATAGAGATAGAGAGAGAGATATGTAACTTATTAAGAAATATAAAAAGGTGTTTGAATCATAAAATAAGATGAGTTGTAATCATTCTAACTCTCAGCATCAAGATACAGAGACCTCTCTAATCCTCCCCGTATGGGGGTGTGTGTCTATCTGTGTGCTCTCGTCTGAGGTAGAAGTACACAGCCATGACTATTCGACAAATTTCGTTTTTTTTTCTGTTTTTTTGAAATTAATTTTTAAAAAATATATTATTTAAATACAATTCAAATAAAGGTTGGAAATATCATTGTAAGTCAGCATTAATTGAAGATAAGATAAGGTTCACAACGCTACAACAACTATGCAGGACGAGAACTCTTCGTTAATTGTCAAAAAGTAAGTTGTCGCTAATTGAACATGTTGTCTGTCATCATGTTTCCCTCGTACTTAGTGTTTTTCTTTGTTAAATGAATAGAGAGAGAGAGAGAGAGAGAGAGAGAGAGAGAGAGAGAGAGAGAATATGTGTGTTAATGACAACGAACATAGAGTGGGAGAGAGAAGAAAACAGTTTTTGTTGTATGGGCTCTCTCTCTCTCTCTCTTTCCCTCTCTCTCTCTCTCTCTTTATGCTTACGTGTGTGTTTGATGTGTGCCGCCATGTTACCCATAAATGGAAATATCTAAGTGAGAGATGTTATTTCTTCCAGAATACATAGCTATGAAAGCATCACAAATCGTGATCAATTTCATTGTCATGATGAAGCTCAAGATGAACAATCAAAAATTGCCAGCAACAAACGAGGTTTAACTATATATTTTATACAAAATTATGCATTTATTATCTTATAGCTAAACGAATTTTATGGATATCTGTTATAATTTGTTTATTTTTTATGGCATGTGAGGTTGTTGGAGGATTTTTAGCCAATTCCTTAGCCATCGTCACGGATGCAGCTCATTTGGTATTTTATACAATTGCATGTTTGATAACTATATTGTTATAGTTAACTGATTTTGCATCCATGCTAATCTCTCTATTTTCTTTGTATATTGCTGGCAGAAAGCCATCACAAAAAATGAGTTTTGGATTTCATCGAGCTGGTTAGTTGTTCAGTTAGACAGATGATGAATCTCATAACAGAAGTCTTGGGTGCATTCTTTTCTGTCTTTCTTATATGGATTGTTACGGGAATTCTGGTAGTTATGGCTATATCACGTATTATTAATAATGAATATGAAGTATATTATATGATATAGTTAAATGATTATTCAATCATATTATAGGTTGATGCTCCTATAATGGCATTAACAGCTGGTTTGGGAGTTCTTGTTAACCTTATGTATAACAAGTTGTTTATGTTGATTATATTAAGAATATTGATTAAGAATGGGAGCTTTGTTGTACTTTGGTGGACATACTCATTCACATGGTGGTGGAGGATCACATTCACATGGTGGTGGTGGAGGATCTCATCATTCACATTCTGCAAAATCAGTTGAAGAATCTCATACCGGTTAGTCAATCAAGTATATGTTTATGCATCTATAATGTATATACCAAAGTATCTACGTAACTATCATAGTGTGTTGAGTAGTAAGTTGGCTTCCAACTAAAGTACATTGGGTAATACAGTATACAGTAACAAAGACAAGCCATCCTAGATAGATAGATGATTATGAGATTATTCGAAGAATCATTATACTTATAGAGAGTAATGGTCAAAACATTAACGTCCGAGCTGCTTTCATTCATGTAATTGGGGATCTCATACAGAGTATTGGCGTTCTTATAGCTGCTTTACTTATCTACTTTAATGTAAGCATTGCAACATCATCAGACAAACATGGTGATTGTTGATTTTTCAGAATGATTGGGGTATTGTTGATCCAATTTGCACCTTATTATTCTCTGTTATCGTTCTTTGCACAACAGTTTATATCTTGCGAGATGCCATGGTAGTACTGTTAGAAGGTAATATCAGGTTTTAAGACAAATCGTTTGAGCTGATGCTCATTGCTTATAGGTCGGCCAAGCAACATCGACTTCACCAAAGTATTCTCTTCTCTTGAAAACGTTGAAGGAGTTCGTAAAGTTCATGATTTACGTATATGGGCTTTAACAATGGATAAAGTAATTCAATTAGCATATTCTTATTGTTTAATAACGACTTACAGATTGCCGTATCCGTTCATCTGGAAGTAGATGACCCAAGCTCTTATCAGAGTGTTCTTAAGAAAACTCGCACAATGCTACTTGCTCTCTATAACGTTCATGAATGTACAATTCAAATAGAAGATTTTACTCCAGATAGAAGTGACTGTGGACGATGTGATGTGCCGAAATGATATTCACAATAGGAAATAAATTTTTATTTAAAAATAAAATTAATAATATACATATCAGCCATCTTCAGCTTACAATGAGCAAAAGAGAGATTAATCATATAGAAATTATAATTATTTGTTCTTTTCCATTCAATTTAAATAATCAAAATTACAAAAAAAAAACTTCCATTTTGAGAATTATGACATAATTATAAGATATTAGCATATGCTTGTCCAGACATCAGATATCAGACAAACACTTTTGTGATCAAAGTTACTTCCAGAAATCTCATGACCTGCTCTTAGCTTAAGGTATAATCCAGCTTATTCAAGGAAACTCATATTCAGTATGATGATTTGCTAGTTTTCATATCATTCACAATATGTCGTGATTCGTTCAAAGTTCAAGATGAAGTGAAGCTTCCGTAGACCGTCTCAATGGTGTTTGGGTGACTACAGTACTACACTAGATTGTTGGAGAGCATACATGATAGGATTAATGTTTTTAAGTTTGGCAGGTGGTGCTTTATCGTTTTTTCTCTGACATTAACTGCTTTTTGAACTTGAACTGAAGTGAAACTCTGATAAAAGTCCAGAATGGGATACTTTACAATTCGAAAGGATACACTCAAGAAAGATGCAGATCAATTGGTCGTTTTCTGAGCTCAGACAAAAACTGGAACAAATAGAAACTGTTGAGATGAACGAACACTCAAAGAATATTCATACAACTGAACCTATGACATGATGCATGGTCATCCATATATCGGTAGAGAAACTTTTTCCGACTAACCCATATCAGTGAACAGAATTGTGTTTGTGGCAGGGTTTTCGCATTGGTCCACGGATAAAGAGTGAAAATGTTATGTTTTTGCGCCTATTACTTTCCTGAATATTAAAATTATTTAAATTGCTTCAAAACATCCGGTTATCACAATGAACTTGCCACGAATTTATAGATTAATAAGCTGAGAATGACTGAAAGTGTGACTGTGCTTATTTCTTTTACCTGTGTTCAACGTTTTGCAATCGTTTCAACTAACACTTTTCCTTTTAGGTTGAATCAATCATGATCTTGAGGGCTTTCAAATCTGCATTAAACCGCCGACCACTTTTGACTCAGATGGTCGCTTCCGGTAGAGATAATCATACTTTTAAAGAACTTCTTAATCCTTGTTTTAGGAACGATTTCGGCTGCTGGAGATGTCGTTAGTCAATTCGTGTTCGAAAAAAGAAATATGGAAACCTTCGATGCATTACGAACTGGACGTTTCTTCTTACTTTCTTCCTGTTTTATTGTAAGCTCCTACATAACGTCTTGTGCTGACGATCTGTTCCAGGCTCCTTGTTTAAGTCGATGGTTTACCCTACTCGAGAAGGTTAGGGCTGGAAGTCCTAAGCTAGTTCCTCTGAAAAGGCTGCTTATTGATCAGGTATATCAGATATTCTCCAGAAACTCACACGGTATCACAGACAACCTTCTCTCCTCTGTTTAATGGGTTAATCCTTCTGAACCTTCGTCTATTGGAAGGCTTTGGACCATCCGAATCATTCAGCATGATGAAGAAAGATTGGCCAACAATTTATTCTTCGAGTTTAATGGTTAGCTTTTCATAGAGAAATGAAAAGTAATGGATCATTTAAGGTCTGGCCATTAGTTCAACTTTGCAATTTCTACCTAGTCCCTCTCAATATGAGAGTAATTGTGATTCAAATGGTTGCATTCTTCTGGAATTCGTACTTATCATATAAAACGCAAACAAAAATAGAAGCGGTTGTAGCATAAGGTTGCCGAAGATGGATGAGTCCGGTTTAGGTATAACATTGTATAAATTCCCTCAAAGAGTCTCTTTGTTGTTTTTTTTTCTTTTTTTCTTATAATTTTTTGGTTGTTTTTGTTATCATAACGTTCCAAATGTCTATGCTCTCTCTCGTGAATACGATCTACCTTTTTATCCTGATTGAAATAAATTTTTTCTGGTCATTTACATGTCCATCTTATCATTCGTATGTTGTTCCAATCATTCATTATCGCCTAATATGGTCCTACAATCGTTATACACATAATTTCAGATTATTATGTGTTTTTGCTTTTGATGAGTGTAATTCATCAGTGATTATTGCCGTACGCTTTCACTTCAACTCATAACTTGTGTGTTTTCATCGCATTCGTCTTTAAGTAATTTTCTCTTCAAATAGTTCGATTCATGACACTTCGTGTCGTCAATCGATTGATACGATTCTCTGCCCATAATAGGGAGCTCCTATCCTTTCTCGGGAGAAAAACTACTACTCCTTCGTATTATCAACTGATGCAACAGTTCTCTGCATCTTCATCACCATCTTCTATGAATACGATAGGAATGAGTTCCGATAAGTTGCCAACTACTAAATATCAGGTAAGAATTATGTTGTTTGTACTTATGTAGCAAATTCATCTAGGCTGCTATCATGGGATTGAATTCCCTTCAGTCAAATGCCATGACAATTCAGAAAATGAGAGAAAGCCGAGCTAGTCTTCAGGAGCAGAATGTTCCGCAAACGATTAGTTTTCTGATGAAATGTGGAATTTCGGTAATCCCGAATGATAAAGAAATAGCCTCATATTGTAACACTTAAGATGAAAAATATAGATAATCTTCATGTGATACACGTCAGTGGCACAAAAGGAAAAGGATCAACTTGTGCATTTGTGGAATCGATGCTTAGAAGTCTTGGTTTGAAAACAGGCTTATATACGTAGGTGTCTAATTATAACCCCGGAACTGTAAGTATTTTTCTTCTTCTTATAGTTCTCCTCATTTGATTCATGCGCGAGAACGAATTCGAATCAACTCAAAGCCTATCGGAGAAGAAACATTCGCCAAACACTTCTTTGATGTTTATGATAAACTAGTAGGCTATACCATATAATGGAATGGAAGCATCTGTTTATTAGAATCAGGACAAAGATGTTCAAATGCCGGCTTACTTCAAGTTCTTAACATTGATGGCTTTCCATGTTTTCATAGAAGAGAAGGTAGATGTCGCAATTGTAGAAGTTGGTATCGGAGGAACCTATGACTGTACCAATGTCATCCAGTAAGAAAAGTCTTTGTTCCGCGGAGAGAGTTTGTTCAAGGAATCCAGTCGCCTGTGGCATCACTACCCTTGACATCGACCATACGTCCATTCTTGGTTCCACCTTACCAGAAATAGCTTGGCATAAAGTATGTATAATGATATTACCTGTTTCAGAAGTTATTCATTCAGGCTGGAATTTGTAAAGCTAGTGTGCCATGTTTCGTCACCCCCACTTCTCCGGAAGCATTGGAAGTTATAGAAAAGAGAGCAAATGAATTTGATGTAGTCCACCAATTAAGTTCTAGAGTTTTGATTCTCATTCTCTAGGCTCCATTGGTTGAAGCTCCTCCATTCTCTGATTACCAGTGGCCAGAAAATGGAATATCTGCCGGAATTGATGGAGATCATCAAAAAGTCAATGTAGCGTTGGCATTACAACTGGTTCGCCAATGGGTGAAGTCAGAGGGATTTGATGGTTTTTCCCCAAGCCCTTCATCGGATAATGTTTTTCTCCAGAAAAGATATTCCCTCAAGAGAATGAATGGAAATTCGGAGATCCTTTCATTGTCCCATCTGTATTCGTAGAAGCAATCCAAAGTTGCCGTTGGCCTGGAAGAAGCCAAATAGTGGAAAAGGGCAGAATCCGATACTACCTTGATGGAGCTCATACCCCTAAAAGTATGCAGGTACTATTGTAACATAGATGATGTTCCGAAGTATTGATATGATTACCTATCAGATGTGTAGTGAATGGTTTGGGAGAGCACTGAAAGAAGATAATCGACGAAGAATACTAGTTTTTCAATGCACAGCAGACCGAAATCCATCAACACTGTTGTCCTTCCTAAATGTGAGATATTAACCTTTCCAGCTATGTGAACAATACCATTCAGAAACATTCTTTCGATTATGCCTTGTTCTCACCCACAATAATCAAAGTATCGCAGGATAAGTGCTCTGATATTTCTAATTTCAATCAGTCAACAACTGATCAATTGGCCCGCAGCCAATTATGTGCCCAATTTTGGCATGAACAAGGCAATAAGGTAAAAGCAAACAGCTATTTTTTGCCATATCAATATTATCGTTAAGAATAGTGAAGTGTTTGACTGTGTCTCATCTTTGGTAGAATGGTTGAATGAGAAGTCGAAAGTTGATGAGCTTGACGTTCTCGTAACGGGAAGTTTACATCTTGTTGGCGGAGTTCTATCTCTCATATCCTCTGAAGTCGCGTAAAATCGAATTTTACGATTTGTTGCAAACAAAGATCTCATTTTTTGTTAATTTACTCTTTTCTTAATAAAAAAAAACACAGATTTATCATTTATTTCGTGCCTCTGTCATTTTCATATCTCTCGTTGATCGCATTTGCTTGTTTTGTTTAGCAGCCTCATAATCTTGAACTTGAGCATTGTCGAGCATCGATTGATTTTATTGATTGCTAACTATATCATATTGTTGTTAAGGTTGTTGAAGAAGAGTTTAATAAAGAGTTTATAGAAGTAATGTCTATGGACGCTACTTATCATTTGACTCATTGCTGTATATGCTTTTCAGCTAAATGTGCTGATAGGAACTGCGAGGTTGATACTAGATTGATTAGCATGAATCTTTGAAATGTTCTTGTTTAAGGTTATATCATGTCCAGAGTGCCCTATGAAATTGCATAAATGTAAATTAGAAGATCATTTATCAAATATATGTTCAAAGGTAGTCCTTTGTTCATACTATTGCATAACTGATTCATGATTACAGATTATTCTACCATGCATCAATTCCATATATGGATGTAATCGACGACTTCGACGATATCAGCTATCAGTTCATTTAAAGAAATGTCCTGCCAGTCTAGTTGTTTGTTCAAGGTGACAGTTAAATTAAAATATTAAAATGATATTAAGAGGATAAAGATTGTGGCATTTATAGATCAAAAGTCTCAGCAATTTATGAACTTTTAATTTTATGCCATATAATCAGTGTTAATGCTTTATTCAGAGAATGGAATCGGCAAGTCCTTTCAACAGAATCGAAGAAAGAATTGAAGAAACTTAGTAAAAATCATATAGAATTACATGAGCTCAAAGGCGAAATAGAAGATTTAGACTTGCAGTTTGCTCGATCAGACCAAGTACTAAGCAGATTTATAGGATGAAAAGCATTTTAATAGTAATTGAATTTATAGAAATTCATAATGGATAGTTATAAATATTCACGTGTCCAAAGAAATGCTCAGCGAACCGAAATTCATCCAGCTCATCCTCTGCTTCCATTACGTAAAATCTGTGAGCAGACTGATTCGACTGTACTCGTCATCCCTCCTAATGATGGATATGTTGATAGTAGTGACGAAGAAAATAAAGCTAAGGTAATTGTCTTGATCAATTACATTCATCTTGTTGGAATTGTGTGTGTGTGGGGGAGCTACCTACTACGAATGCTGCCTGCTCAAACGAAATTATCTTTGCAGATGGAGCGTTTTGGAAAAAAGCGAGCTATGTTTGCCAATTGCTACCAATGCCAAATTGATCCATCTCGACAACATTTGCATACGCTAGGAAATCCAGATTCAAATTTTAAGGTTAGCTCATATGCATGATGATTAGCTTGCTGAAAGTTGTCATTGTACGTCAACAGTTTTCAAAGAGCTATTGTACTTGTTTGAGTTGACGTTGACGAAGTACGTAATGAGGGCTTGTCTCTATTCATATCATAATGTTACTGAGAATAATCTGAACATGTTCAGAAATTCAAGATGGTCAAACGATATCCAAAGAAATTGAACAAAATTCTGAAACAAAGCAATCTGATGGTTTGTGATGCTCAACAGAAGCTCATTATATAACTTATCAGCTTCTATAGATAGATTCTGAAGTAGAATGTATCCCTGAAATTCCAAAAGGTGAAAACATCCGGAAGATTGCCAATGGCGGAACAATCTACACGCGACGGTACTATACTATCAGAGATTGTTGATTATTTGTGTTTTAGATGTTTAAGAGTCTTTCGAAGAGATGAATATCCAGATCATCAACGATCTCAAGTAAACATCTTGTGTGTCTATGTTTGAGCATTGTTTTTGCTTAATCTCATTACAGCATGAAAACACTTTAAATAGTTTATCGGAGTTAGTTGTCCGATGTCCCAATTGGTCTCGTGGATGCACTTTTACGTGCTCTCGTTTAAAGCCTAAGAAGGGAAAAATAAGGTTAACATTCGTCAATGAAAGTCTCTTTTGTATTCATGTTACAACTGCAGGTTCTCCAATTATCTGGATGCCTTCGTAAGCACTTCAAATACCGTAACCGATTCACCAACATCAACACTCTCTCATCTAATGAACATGACTCTACATACTGTTAAGCTTATACTCCTATCTAACTAATCAAATTTTTTTTTTTGGAATTTTCAGATTATACCGTATCTTCCATCTAGCTCTATACGTAGTTTATCTCAGACATGCCGGTAACCTTCACATATTTTGTTATTCAAATTACAGAACAAAGCCATGTTCAGTTCATTTCGAGCAAATATTTTGGAAAATTACGAAAGTCGTGGCATGATTGAAGTTATATGGAAGAAGCTTGATAGCGTAGGCTGGATAGAAGCTGGAACAGTCAGTGATGCTACTATCTATACAGATGTCATAGATGATGATATTAACATGTGCTCTTGCAGAAAAGCTCATTCTCAATAGCTGATCATGAAATTGAAATGGAATGGAAGCCGGCAAATGAATTATGTGAACATTTATCGGAATGCTGCTATCGAGATACGTATACCTTCCGGAAAGATCGTGTAAATGTGCTGATACGGGAAGTAATATATGAATTCATGTATCTAGATTCAGCTTTCATTTGATTTATTTCAGCATTTTGAGACAACTGAAAATGTTTTACAAAAATATTTGCGTGATAGTTACGAATTAATTGCGGATGATCTGAATGCTCTGAGGCCGCCAGATTTATCATCAGCCGAGTATTAAACTGATTTTAACCAAGATTTATCGAAAAAGAACTTAAGAATAAGAAGAAGAAGCTGGAGTAGAAGCATAAATATGAGAGAGAGAGAGAGAGAGGAATGTATACATATAGTTAGATATCATCCATCTATATATATATATATAATAAACATTATTTTTTACTATTTTCTCTTGATGGATAATCCCTTTAAGACTTATCTCTCTCTCTCTCTCTCTCTCTCTCTCTCTCTCTCTCTATACTCTCTTTGTCTGCTCTTTTTCATTTTATAAATCATAATAGACAGTAGAACATGAAGATAACAAGATGATGACACAAACAACTTAACCTGCCACTGTGGAGGAGGGCATACGATCAGATTGACGCCTTTGATGGGATTAGTATATTTGAAGCATTTAAAACACGAAAAAATGCCTTCACTATAGCTTTTCCCTTTCAGCTATTATGCTCTTGTATTTCTGCTTTATTTAGCGTTTTGGTAAGCATCTCGAATGCTTTTTTTCTTTTTCGGACAATCAAATGTCTCAATTGACGTCAATAAGTCGCTAAGCGACTTGAAACATTTCTTTTTTCGAAAAAAATCATTAAAGCTGAAGCATATTCGTTGATGGTCGAATCAAAGATGATGCTTATTAAATTTGAATATTACGTTTCACGTGATATCTCCACGTGGATTACGTCAGGTGCCAGAAAAACGGCTGTACACGCCACACTACAACCATTCGGTAGCATTACAACAAGTTAGAGCGGTTGCATTCCGTTTCAGCTCATTTCGTCAACTAACTTGCAGAGCATCTTCCTATTGCTTCGTTCAAGCAATTATTTGGTCAACGTTTCTACTTCTCCTTCTTCCGCTACTTCTTCTTCCTCTTCTTCTTCTTCTTCTTCTTCCTTCTACTTGGAGCAGAAGTTATCTTTTCCAGTTTTCATACGCACATACGCACACTTCTTAAGATTAAACTACTCATTGTACACAATCATGAGATATATAATTGCATAAACATTATTATATTTAATCATAAATATAATACGTTAACCATGACAACATCCTTAATGAAAGATTTTCTGAACGATGAGGAATGGTAATGTGATTTGATGTTGATAAAGCAATTTGTGTTCATGGAAATGGTAGATGAAGTTGTAGATCTCTTTCGACTGTCTCTCTCTCTCTATCTCTCTCTCTCTCTCTCTCTACCTCTCTCTCTATCTCTCTATCTCTCTCTCTTAATAACTTCGTATTCATCTAGAAGTCTCGAGAAGCAAAAAACTTGCCAACTGAAAAAGCTTAGCTTTTCTATGTAAAACTACAATGGAAATACCATAAAGATTATTCTAATCTAAACAGTTTTAGAAAAGCTTATTTATTTTCATCTCCATCTCCTTGTATATTCTACAAAAGTATGAGAGAAGGGAGAATGGTGAATGAAGAGACAAACGAGATGAAGAGATTGCAAGTTTGAAATTCTTCCAAAAATCTGAATACGGTCAGAAGGAATGGCTGCAGCTCATCCCTCTCGCTCATAACAAGAGTTAAAGCTAAGACAATCATCGTTCACTTTAAAGCTTCACCCCTATTCTCACTTATCCTTTCTCTCTATACTCCTACTCCTCTCTCTTTCTTTCTCTTTTAGCTGCTAAGCAGTCTTTGATCTTTAAATTGGCCTTATGAACAGAGAACTCCTTCCTGAATACCTTTCTTATTACATTTGCTTACGGATTTGCCGTAGAGCCATAAGCATAAGCTCAAGCCAATAGTTTTATTGAACCTTCAATGTCTTCAGCAGACTGGCTCTTATGATATCTGAAGCTGAAGAAAGCAATTTGTCAAATAAAAACATTGTTTTTCTCAACTTTTCGTTCTCCTTTTTTTCTGAAACATTGTTTTTTCTGGTATCATGGATCACAGAACAGCTTATATGGTGTGGGGAGTGTATGAAGATGAGCTCTAGAACAATCGTATATCTTATAAACTATCAAAAATGACGATCATAATTATATTAACTCTCTCTCTCTCTCTCTATCTTTCTCTCTCTCTCTCTCTCTCTCTACCTTTTCATATCATTTTAATAAAATGAGAGTCTCTTTATCTCTCTCTCTCTCTCACGCTTATTCCCTCCTTCCCTCTTTTTACAATCTCTTGTATCCATTATCTTCTTCTTCACTCTCTCTCTCTCTTTATCTCTATGTCTCTTTAAAATCTTAATCTTTTGTTCTAGATAGAATTATTTCAGACTTCAGGTAAGGAGGCGGAGCCCCTAGATTATCACTCTCAACGACAATTTCGCCATGAATAGTCGTCTCCAAATTAGTGAGTTTCTTTTCCCTTTTTTTGATATATTTTGTAACATTTAACAAAGAAAAGTGTTTGTACACATGATATATCTGTTGGTTATGTATGTGTTAGCATACAAGTAACACTAATGAGGTTCTTCCTAGAAGAAGCGAACAGCATTTCATGATACAAGACGACCAGGCGGTGTCTTATAATGAAAGCAACATTAGCTGATAACGTAGACGTTGTTGGATAAAACAAAACCAATGATATCATGTAACTACCATATGTTTCAGCTCTCTTCTTAACTGTATGCTGCTTGTTCACAACAGTCCATTCGCTGAGAGGAGCATTGTTCCGAAGTGGAAGAAGCTATCGCTATCTTCAAGTTCCTCAAGTTGAAAGCCCGGAAAATGTTGACAAGCGTTCCGTAAGTATTTACTTCCTTCTTCATCAATTATTCATTTTTACCAAAAAAAAAAGAAGGCAAAGAAAGATTTCCGTATAAGAGAAATCTGAAATGAGAAAGCTGAAATGAGAAAAATGGTTTTTGAGGAGGAGAAGCTGCTAATGTGGGAAATAGCGTATTTCCTAAGCATTTGATTCTTATCTTCGAACGAGAACACAAGCTGTCAATCATTAACTCTTTGCATAACACGTTAACACATCCATACCATTCATATCACAGATCAACTTTCATTTAATTTTCGACAAAGGCAGCTTCACAACTCATTAATTGCATTTGTCGAATGTAATTGTCGCAAATGATCTTAAGATTTCTGGAATTAAAGTTTTATTTTAAAAGTAAATTGAATGAGAACATGACAATCAGTCAACTTGAAAAACCTTCGACGTTTTTCATTTTTGTCATTCAGCTCTAACAATCAGACGACATTGCTGCTCAGCTTCTGTCTGTTTTCATAGAATACAGCTGATCAGTCCATCTGCAAGAGTGCTCAAGCAGATTAGGTAACGAAGAAACAGTATAGTTAACAATAAGAATTGTGAATATTCAATATATCTCAACATATATCTATATATATTAACAATCATTGTCATTTCAGAACATCATCCTGTCTCCTTATGGCAATAACGGTGCTCAACATCCGTTGATGCGTAACTACTTCTACGATCTGCTGACCAATACACGAAATGCAAAGTGAATGAACTGATCTCAGTTACATAGAGAGAGATCGATCATTTCAATAAGCTTTCATTCATAAGCTTTTCATTCATCATTTGACTGATCTTCATATAATCATTTTGACTCATCACTCCCTCCCACCTGCTTATCGTAATTTCAATAAAGGCATTTGATAGAAGCTTCAAAGCTGCTGCATGTTATTAAGCACATGAGGAAGATAGGCAAACGATACAAGCAGACAACCGTACACTACTCTTCAGCATCAACTTTATTCGGATATGATGTTAAAACATCAAAAAATGGCAATATTTTGATAAAGATATTAAAACAAACGACTATCATCCAAACACTCTTTGATCCTCTTTTTAGATTACATTGCATTGTTTTTTTAGTTTTAAGAAGCCTTCAAAAGTAATAGAGAGATTTAGAGAGAGAGAGAGAGAGAGAGAGAGAGAGAGACATACGGTATAGATGCAAATGGAGAGGTAGAGATAGAGAGAGAGAGAGAGACATACGGTATAGATGCAAATGGACAGATAGAGAGAGAGAGAGAGAGAGAGAGAGAGAGAGACATACGGTATAGATGCAAATGGAGAGGTAGAGAGAGAGAGAGAGAGAGAGAGAGAGAGAGAGAGAGATAGACAAAGTGAAAGAGATTCCAAGAGAAACCATACAAGAGATGATGAGAAATGAAACTATTTGTTTCAGTTTTATCTCCTTTTTCTCATTTTGATTTCATAAATACAAAACAGTTCATAGCAGACGATGTAGTAGGTAGTAGTAGTGGAATGTGATCATCGAGATGAGCTAATGCCTACTCCGCTTGTAGTATTTCGAATTTGAAATACAGAATTTTCAGATTTTGTTATTTTTGTAGTTCGCATCTGACTTCGAACATCTCTGCAAGTAATATAGTTAAGTTGATATAGTTAATGAATGTCACTAACTGATTGACAAGTAGCATCATCCATGGATTAATGAATGTCAGGAATCCCACCCATAATGGTAAGAATGATCGCATTGTTATTATACTTGATGTTGCCTTAAAAGCATATTCTTTTAATCTGTTTATGATTGAATTACATTTTTAAAAGACAACCATTGGAAAGGCATCTTGTTACCCTCTCAACATCTGACAACGTCTATAAGCAGTTCACGTTTACGTCAAACAAGCTCATTTTCATGAGATGGCAAGCATGTGAACGGTTGTTTCTTTTTTTAACTTTTCATTTGCTCCATCTCACAAGACTGTTTCACATACTCTGCCCCATTTCTCAGAATGATAAAGCTTGCTGCATATGATTTTTGTGGAAAAAAAAAGCTTTTGGTATGTGTGTGTGTGTGTGTGTGTGTGTGTGTGTGGAAAGCCATACCCCTATATGTAGGAAGAGTGTTTGAAGTACGAAATGCGTTGTGATAAAGAATAATCCTAATTGAAGACCGATGACTTGTAAGCATAGCTTAATCTCACGACGAGTTCTATAATACACATGAATATGCTTATAGTAGGATGTAAAGCTTATACTTCTTGGCGTTATGAAAGCGATTTTGGCGAAAAGTATAGATGATGCATCCATAGCAGATGCAGCAAATAATCATTGCTAGTAAGGGTACAATAGCTGATCGAATATAATGCATCTATAACATATAATATTATATAGTTAGCATAGTTAATATAGTATTACATCTAAGTCTTCATCTGATATGACATGACTCAATTGATCAGCATCACTGAATTCCATTTTAGCTAAGAACATTGGAAGACATAATGGTATAGGTATAAGCCATTGTATTACAAAAAATGACCACCATGGAAGTTGTCGTAGATACTATAATAGCATAGTTAAGTATAATTATGTTATAGAATATCATAATAGAACATACATAGTTAAAGATGGAACTTGGAAATGATACTGTTAAGCAGCGTTGAACAGATATCAATATGATGCCAATTATGCGAGCATAAAGAAAGAAATATGTTTGCATATATGTATATTGTACAAAGAATGTATTGTTAAGTGACCAGTAGAATGGCTTAAACGCATCAAATCCTCGCATATTGAAAGCTGTATAGTAGCAGAAGAATCCAATAATATCAATCAGTGCCTATAATATCTTATCTATATCATATAGTTAACATATATATATAGTTATTGTAACCATATATGCATATCTATCAAGCATTTACAGTTATCATCTCTATCTCTCTCTCTCTATCTCTCTCTCTCTATCTCTCTCTCTCTATCTCATGGGAAGCTTCTATGTAATGGCAATGCCTAATGACAGCAACAACTCTTCAATATAGAAAGAAATAATCATTTTCCAAGCGCATGTTCACGTGCAACTCATCAATTTGCATAAATAGAAGGTGGAACATTCTTCCGGCTTCAATCATTCACATACTCATTCTGAATGTTATTGTATAACATGTTTGATGTACCATGTGTGAATAGAGAGGACATCTAGAAGCTGACTGCTACTTCCATAGTTGCATTTGTTCATTTCAGCTTTTAATTAAAAATAGTTCATTTCTAAGTATGAGCTTTTGGCCATTTTCACTTCTTAAATCGTTTCTCACGAATCTCAAGAACAAGAGAAATTATGATGAGTTGTGTGCACACACACACATATATAGCTGCTATTGGCATACGTATGGCTCACCCACACTATGAACAAGCTACATGCAAGTATTGAAAGTGAGTAGTTCATAAACGTTAATGAGTCAAAGCACTTGTTACAAGTACAATAAAGATGTCTTAGAAGTGTTCAAAGAAATGTTTCAATAGAACTGAGGTACTGAAGACAAGAAGCCTTCATATCATCTGATGAACATGCAAGAGGTCAAGACTACACAAGCAGATTCATTTGAATTGACAACAAGAGAAGAAGATAGAGATATGTTTAACCTGATTGAGATATGTTTCATTCAAAGCTCAAACAATCAATCTAATGAACTTACATGTGATATGGAGATTGTGTAGAATTGGCTGAGGAATCGTTCACGTTTTCTACATCTTATAAGAATAACTAAGATGCGAACATAGACAGGAATGGTGACTATTGCTGCTGCTGATAGTATACAGGTTTGTACTATGCTGGACATTAGGATGAGATGAGAAGCAGGATGATGAACGTCACTAGAACTCATATTGCTCAAGTTAGTTAGTGTGAATGGATCATAATTTTCAAAGAAATATTCTCTGTCACAGACTCATGAGCCGACTGAGAAAATTACGAGTTGCGTTGAGAAAACAAAAGATAAAGAGAGAACAGAAAGACATATATGTTGGAAAATTAAAAAAAAAAAGTCATCTTAAAGCTACAGAAAGCATGACGGACGTGTATGTTCTTGAAATACAAAACGCAAATATCAGTTTGAAGCTTGTGTGGGAAAGTGGAATAAGCATAATCGTTCCTTAAAAGTGAATATCTTCATCTCTCTCTCTCTCTTTCTCTCTCTCTCTCTCTCTCTCTCTCTCTCTCTCTCTCTCTCTCTATTTCAGTTATACTTTCAGCACACAGATTGAAGGAGATACAACATGGCAACATGCTTTCAGATGTCTTTTCTTAACTCACATTTCTCTTCCTCATCATCTTCTCTATGTCACATACACACATACGTCATGATATGTGTTACAATATACATTTTGAATGAACATAAAGAGGGTATTAGAAGGTAAATTAACTATATCATACATATTATATGAGAATCATATTCACAAGAGCTAATGATCAGTTTTGTGTCAAGATTTGAACCGAAATAGATTATTTTCGATTTCTAACACACATCGAGTCTCTTCCATATCTCTCTCTCTCTCTCTCTCTCTCTCTCTCTCTCTTTATTCTTCTTCTTTCCTCTTCTACTCTTTAGAATGATGTCATAACAAGTAAACGTGCTACTGATGTGGATTGCAGACATTAACAATACAACTTTCGTTTGCAATTACCTTAAATAAGATTATCTCAATTGAGTAAAGGTAATGTTGAACTACCTTTGCACATATCCAGAGAGAGAGAGAGAGCTATAGATAGAGAGAGGTAGAATGATAGACAAGGAGAGATTGAAGCCTAACAAACATAAAAGTCATGAAAAATATAAAAAAAAAGGTATTATTAATTGTATTTTCTTCTGAAACCGTTCATTTGACAATATCAAAATAAATACAAAAAAGAAAGAAAGAGAGAGAGAGGTAGAGAGAGAGACAGAGAGAGAGACAGAGGGAGAACGACAATCAAGCAAAGGACGTTGAGTTCAGTACAGCCAAGTTGTGAGCATACATATGCATAGATGGATGGATAGAAGAGATACACAGGCAGAACCATGATTTTGCAGGCTGAAAGGGATAAAAATTAAAATTTTTTTATTTTCTTTCATCACATTCTTGTTGGTTTGATTACATTCTGTAGGCAAATGAGAGCTGTGTCTGCATAGCCGTTGGCGCAGTTTGATTATGAATTGAGGATTGTTAGATAGGAAGACTTCCATTTTTCATTTGTTTTTAAGCAAATTCCTATTCATAGATAGATCTCATGAGAATTTTAATTAATTCTATGAGATTTCAATATAGGATGACTAAGTAGAGTATGTTATAGATGGGGCAGAGAGAATTGTTTTAGAATTCTCTCAATTCTTATTGTTGTGTTCATTAATCTGCTCTCTCCAACCTAACCCACCTTCCTCCTCTGTCCCCCTCATCCTTTTCTTCTTTAAACCAATCATCACATGAAGCTTTACCATCGTTCTATTCATATCCAGCTGCATACTCATTTTGACCATTCAATTAGACAAATGCTCTTGGCATTTCTTGATTAGAGTAAGCTTTCCATACTTAGATGTCGGATGTGCTCTGCCTCCTCACCTTCTCCATCCATCACATTATACATCTATCTCATCAGCATAGATCTCTTGTCGTCCCATTGTCGATTTTCACAAATTTCAAACGTGGAATTGCGGAAAACATGTCTTGGCCACCGTCATTGATGCTATCAGGCACTTTCCAAGTTAAATGTTCTTTCTACGAACAAAATTTCCCAAAAACGCTTATGTCTTTGGACCCGTCAACCTTATTTTTTCGAATTTTTCGGGGGACACAAGGACTCGAACGTACCCAATGGATTCGAGCGAGCCCTTGACAGGAAATAACCTGTGCGGGGAAATAACCATATTAGAAAGATGAGAGAGAACGAGGTTTACGAATCACAAGACACCGGGGGACGTATTATGTTAGGAACCCCAAACCTATCACCTTGCGAACAAGGCTTGCCCCCCGGGGGACGCAACTTTAGTGACTTGTTTCATAAACCAGCACTCTACCATTAGACTATGCAGTTATATAATTAATATAATATATGATAAACAAGTAATAGTTAACTCAAACTACAAGACGTATAACGCATCGTAGTTTAGAGCGGGAAGGATGACAAATCAGTTCGATTTGTGCATCGAGCTGTATACTCTATGTTCTGGTACAATCAATTGAATTCTTTCTCTCCTACAAGTTGTTTATTATAATTTTCATTGGTCAGCAATGTATTCTCTGGGTTAATGATAAGTTGTGATGGTTATGTCTCTGTAGCCATTTCTGAGTATTCATATCAACTGAGTCCCACGCAGCTTCGGTTCTTTTTGTGTTTTTTCATCACTTGCTCATAGAAGTTGCAGCTGTGTTCAATGCTATTCCTCATCGCATTTAATAGAACATTCAATTACCTTTCGATGAAAAAAAAATCATCGAAATTGGTTCATTTTGAGCTAAGTTAGAACGCTTTTACCTTTTGATCCTAATGCCTATGCACCACCGCTTTTCTATTTCCACGCGCCGCAGGAATGAAACACGTGAACGACCGTTCAAGCGCGTCAGATAGTTGAAAATGAATGAACGACCGCATCGTTAAGCTTTTTCTTTAAAAATGATTTTCTTGTTAGCTTTTCATTTTCCATTTAGCGTTATTGAGTGAGCGGTGTCCTTAGTCCAGTCTTCTAACTGTCATAACTTTCTTGAAAACTGTCCGTTTCCCGATATCTTTCGAATGGTTTACTCCTCTGATTGTGTTCGTGAATGCTCGTACTCTTTCTATTGAAATCTGAGTACTCGCAATGTTCTTCTTCATATTCCTCGTTGTCATTTCGAATACTAAACTGATATACTTTTATTCGTCAGACTGTTCCTGTTCAAGCGAGTTATCATATCTTCACCACTAGCTCCTGTTTCTCTAACGTATATAAGCTTTCCATTAGGCGATCCATGAAAGGTTTTTCTAATCCAATTTACGTATATTTCATGGAAAGTACGTAATATCACGAGAGTTGTATTTGTACTCGGAATGACTTTCATACAGACAAAGCAGAAGTCAGTTCATTTGCATTGCTTTTATTCATCATTGTTGACTTACTCAAATAGTTCGAGTGACCATGAAGACAGTCAGCCCGTATTCTATGGGTTAATGATAAGTTGTGATGGTTATGTCTCTGTAGCCATTTCTGAGTATTCATATCAACTGAGTCTCACTCAACTTCGTTTCTTTTTGTGCTTTTTCATCACTTGCTCATAGAAGTTGTTCATAGAGCCCTCTTTTTAATTTTCGTTGAACTTACAAATACTGAATGTCATTTAGTGAACGTTTATGATGAGGAACTTATATTACTTTGTTAAATTCAGATCACTCATCACCATTCTTAACATGAACCGGAGAAGGACAAGTTCAGGATGATTCCGAAGATATTCCCCTGCTAAGTATTCTCCTAGTTTATTCATGTTGTAGACTAGTAAGTTGGTCATCAGAATACTGAGAGTTGGTTCTTGCAGATAGGAGCTATCATGATCACTTTGCTGGGAAACGGGTAACACTAGTTCCTTCTTCGATCATATATGAAGTAACGCCTGTGGGCGTGTGTTGCAGTCTAGCAATGTATTCGTACGAGGTCAGTGCCTTGATAAGTGAATTTTGGGAAAAGTCATTTTTAGGCGAAAAGAAAAGGATCCGGTCGTTATCTTCTCAGAGATTGCGTACGTCCGTCGTAGAAGGGTCGATTCAGGTTAGTTCTTTCTCGCTTCATGCTTTCTATTTCGATAACGGTACTTAGTTTAATTATATTGTTTATGATGAGTTGTGATAATAAACATTTTATGAAATACTCTTTATGTTTAGCGTTCTTGCAAACTAGGCAGTTTGATCTGAATATATACCTACGTCTCCTGATTTTCTGACATTTCAGTCTTCGTGAGTAACAGAGCCCTGTTAGGAGAGAGAAGATAAGTTTCTCATGACCGTTGACTCCTTAGAATACTGAGAGAATTGAGGTATTTGACGAATCGTATGAACACACAGTTCAGCTATGTACCCTTACGAGGTCTATCATTCGTAATCATCAACATCTTCATTCATTGTTGTAGATGGCTTCATAAGAAAAGCCTGTCAGGTCTAGTCTGTCCGAAGGTGAATATTATCGTTCCTAAGGCCGTGATATGCATTTAAGCGACCAGGACGCCAGTATTATGAATTGGGGTCTACCCTACCTACTCTTATTTGTAAACAACATGAACCATGCACTTTCTGGTCAATACACCTGGTAGGAAGCTTGTTTGTCACTTTTAGGCGGAAAAAAATTGATCCGGTCGTTCTCTTTTCTCAGAGATTGCGTACGTCCATCGTAGAAGGGATGATTCAGGTTAGTTCTCACTCATTCGGTTTCAATTTATCGTTGCAGACCTTTCTGAGTATTCATATCAAGTGATACCCCAGTTGTTCGACTCATCTTCATTACTTCCTCTTCCAATTCATCAGTTGTTCATGAAAACTTGTTCAAAAACTTCATTATCCACGTTTGATAACTCTATATTTCTCATCCGAGCAAAGATGAGAAGATGGTCAACGAAAGATTTCTCTTTTTCACTTTGCCTGCTTTCAATCTGTTCCTTCTTTCTCCCTAATGAAGCTTACTTCTTTCCTCTCATTTTATCCATATTATAGGTCACTATAATTAGCATAAAAACACATATTTTAAGCTTTAAAATTCATTTACAAGTTTAATTAGTGATTTGCATGTGTTAATTGGTCCTGCAGCGATTGGAACGTGCGCACATGCATCTTCGCGTACCATGTACGGCGCGCAAAGTACACGATAGGTGAGAAAATGTCTCTCAATTAGCGTCGTGGCTATGTCATTGAACGCTAGCGTACGTTGGTACGTCTACGCTTTTGGCGTGATTTTGGATGACGTTGCGTCTCTCTCAGATAGACAAAACTCTTCCAAAGTCTTCGCTTATTTTTGTTAAAAGTGTTCCCTTGTGGGAGGCTAGGTTATGCCAGTTTGAGTCAGATTTTAATTGTATTTTTTTTGTAATTTTTGATTTTATTTTTCTTGTTTTCCTCTTTGTTTTCTCTTTATTACTTGGCTTAGTAACTGTTATGTATGTCTAGATTGTCAGTTAAACACTCGTTGTATGAGGAATGATAGTTTAGTCGTTAAAAACATTTCTTTTAACTTTTAATCAATTACTTTTGTTATTTTGATCCTAATTCACATTGTATCAATTAGAGCTCCAAATAACCTTTCGATGAAAAAAAAAATCATTGAAATTGGTTCATTTTGAGCTGAGTTAGAACGCTTTTACCTTTTGATCCTAATGCCTATGCACCACCGCTTCACTTTTTACACGCGCCGCAGGAATGAAACACGTGAACGACCGTGTAAGCGCGTCAGATAGTTGAAAATGAATGAACGACCGCATCGTTAAGCTTTTCTGTTGAAAATGATTTTCTTGTTAGCTTTTCATTTTCCATTTAGCGTTTTTGAGTGAGCGGTGTCCTTAGTCCAGTCTTCTAACTGTCGTAACTTTCTTGAAAACCATCCGTTTCTCGATATCTTTCGAATGGTTTACTCCTCTGATTGTGATATTGAACATGCTCGTACTCTTTCTGTTCAATTCTGATTACTCATGTTGCTCTTTTTCCCAAATCTATGTTTTTATTTCAAAATTACGAAATATCATACTGTGTGCGCGTTGCATAAGTTCGTTGCTTTGTTTTACTTTTAATTGATTGTTTACTTGTGATTCGTTGACTTCTGACTTCCTCTTACTTTTCCTCGTTTGTGTTTTATAGTTCTTATGTCTTGAGTAGATGTGTTTCTATATATTCTACTTGTTATAGATAGAAACTTTGGTAATTGTTGAACGATGGCTCTCTTAAGATTATGAGATGATTGGAATGCAAGATTACAGGTGAGTTCTTATAGCTTTACTCATGTTCGTTTGTTTCAGAGAGCCGTTTATCAGTCATTGATAATAGAATGAAGGGAGTAGCAGTTTCCCAGGGCTACAGATGCCTGGGATGACTCTTGCGACTGTCAAACAGTTCGCTTGTGTTCGCTGGCTATTTGAAATAGAATATATGGAAACACGGTGCTGTTCATGATGTAAACATGTGAGTTATACTTGTGCAACGTCTTAAATCCTTTTTCAGGAATATAAGTGACTCTGACTGGTTTATTGATTATACATAATGATCCTTCAATACTCAGAGATTGAAAGGGATGTTCTGGATGGTTCACGATAGTTTCAAGTTGAACAGGATGTTGCTCTGTAAGTTGTTTCCCTTCAAACTCGTTCCTCTCAATTGTTCCATTATCAGAATACTGCGTATCCTTTGAACTCCCTGCTACTGATGTGATGATGTGGGTTTTACTTTTGAAATCTTTCCAGGATTATGCTTAAGTCTATCGCTCTGTACGTTTTGTATTCTTTTCAGAGTTTCTTCACATTGTTTCTTTAGTTTCGATTGTTGGTTGCCCTCCTCGTATACTGTTCTGAATTAAAACTATTACTGGCTTCGTTACAGCCTTTAACGTTCAGTTATGCCATAACTGATTGCTATATCCTCAACTATGTTTATGTCTGCAGAGGAATGCAACCGTCTGTGAGTCATACACAATGTGGGACTGACGTGTGAAGGCTTCAACAACTCCACGTAATTGACGTAGCGAGCACAACCTGGATCTTTCCCTCAGGTAACTTTCCATATCTTTGTTCATATTGGTTAATTACAGAGAGCCGTACGTTAGTCTTCGGTTATACAGCTATCTTCTAACACTTAAACAAGTCAGTTGGTTTTCCAAAAATTCAAAGTTAACAAAAACTCTTCTCAGCACAATGAATCCCGCGAGTTACTCATCGATTGATCTAGTGAAGCTCGTTTGTGCATGAACTATGTGAATCCAATGATCTTCATGGTGTAATAAGGGTTTGGTTTTAGTTCTGCAACCAGTCAACGAATATGGTTTTGTTCAGGTTTATCAGTGAATTGTTTCTTCTTCCTTCTCCGCTTGGAATAACGTGTTTTGTCCAGTGTGCGTTCTTCTGATCAACTCAGGAGCTACTCCTGAAGTTCGCTACTTACATTATCTCTATTCAGGAATATGGATGACTCTGATTGGTTATTTGATAAGCCATGCGTTTGCGGTTGAAGCTGCATGAATAGTATCACAGCAAAGAGCAAGAACATACAGGTGACTTCGTAGATGTTGGTTTTTACGCTTCTCTCTTCCTTGCTTTATCTGATTGTTCTACATTATACTTATGATTTGTATTTGTTGTTTTCTTTATTATATTAGCATAATTTGAGCTTCAGATAGTATACGCTTCAGATATTTGAGAAGCGAAAGGAACATACAATTCCTTATTATGGAGTTTGTTGGGTACTGGTCAGAGCTCCTGGTGACTTAACACAAGAATCTCAGTAAGACTTTGCCTCCCTTCTTTTACTCGGAGAATGTTTAGAAAAGTGCGTCTACATCAACTCATTGAGAGCTTCGAAGCATTACCGGGATCGGTTGGACGGTACGTAGTATGAGATTTACTAATTCATTTCAAAAACCTCGGACGCGCAATCCGGTTGCATTCTTAAGCTTTTTCATTTCCAAACTTGTTGCATATTAATATATTACAGTTATTCAACAAAGTTTTGGATGAGGGATTATGAACTGAGAGAACGTCAAATCGTTCTGGGTGGCATGAGGTGGAATGCAATCGTTCTGAAGAAGATATGACAATGCAGCAGGTGAACATTTGCTCCCTCTCTGGAAGACCTCCAAGGATGAAATCTCGGCGAGGAAGATGTTTTTGTTTTGTTTTTTATGTTTCTGTTCAATGAATTGTCATAAGTCGTATTGTTGTATGTTCTATGATTGAGTTGCTTCGGCTCTCATAATTACTTGGTTGTTTATTGATTTTTCGTTTATTGATTGGTTATGTGTTAAGAAAGAAAAAAAAAAGGTAAGTTGTTTCTATCTTTACACATTTTGGTTTTGTTGTTTACGTTTTGTATTCTTCTGAGAGTTTCTATACATTGTTTCTTTAGTTTTCATTGCTGTGTTCATTGCTTTCGATTCTGTTGAGAGGAAAAAGATGTGAATAACTAGGAGAATGAAAAATATCTTCTCTTACAAGATTTTTGTACTCGCTATAGTTTTGATAAGGCGTCTTGCCTTCCTGCATTCCTACTTAATCCTGAATCTGGCTCTGATGTTTTTGATTGTTGTGCTGCGAATTATTACTGAATTCACCAATCATTTAGCTGCTAATGAGGACGAACACAACCGTCTGTGGGTCGTACACAACGTAAGATTGACTTTCAGAAGCTTTCTTGACTCCACGTGACTTCAAAGTCATTTTCACGTGGGAAGGAAAATGGCTGGGTCGTAGGTAGCCACCCACACATTCAACTTCGTCATTTTGTTCGTTGTTGTCATGTCATTTTGAAACTAAGCGATATCTTTCAAAGTATGAGCGTTGCTTGTGTTCTTTGTTTTCATTTCGACTTTTCCCTTCTCAAATACTTTCTGATTTACTTTCTTTCGATATTTGGATAGAAGGTTCACCGATGTTCGAAACCAATTTCTGGTTGTGAAGGTCTTGTGTCTTGTTCGTTGAATACTCAGTTTATGAACTCTTCTACTTCCTCTTGCTCATTGTTGTTCTTCGTTCATATAAGTTGATGATTACGTGTATTTCCATGTTACTATACATTCCACTTGTTATAGGAGGATCAAGGGAATGTGAAGTTGGAATTCTTGGACGAGAAAGTCACGGGTGCAGATAACAGATAAGTTTTCATATCTGAGTTACTTCTTCGGCTCTCATAGTTACTTGGTTGTTTATTGATTTTTCGTTTATTGATGGATTATGTGTTAAGATCCTAGAAGAAGAGTTGTTTTCCGTTCATGAGTTTCTCTGATGACAGAAGCAAGTTAAGGACATGGACTTCAGATAAGTTGTTTCTATCTTTACCCATTTTGGTTTGTTCCAGACTGCCGATATCTCGTCTGTTCAGTGGGTACTTCAGTTGGCTGATGAGATGACGTAAAAGGATTCGGAAGTTAACAGTACGTTTTGTATTCTTCTGAGAGTTTCTTTACATTGTTACATTAGTTTTCATTGTTGTGTTCACTGCTTCCGAGCCTACTAAGAGTTCAACGAAGTGAATAACTAAGAGGTAACATTATATTCATACAGAGGTTTTATTAATCATTCGTACTACAGATTTCAACAAGAAAGAAGTCTACTAGTGGACCGACGGATAACGTGGCGGCTGTAGGATACCCCTTTCCCGAGCCTCCCAGTGCTACCGATGCCTGAGGTTGGGCGAACCTTGCGACCGTGCCGTCCTTAACTTCCTGGTCGCGGAAGAGCTGTGGGCCAGTTCGCTTGCGTTCGCCGGGAAAGGGGCCAGGTGCCTGGATCAATGAAACCTCTGGGAGGTTTCGGCGGCCTGGTCCAGGTATCCTTTGGGTCCGTCCACTCGGCTCCCTGATTGCTCTCAAGATTTAGCTCTAGCGTTTCTAGAGATCCTTGTTAGTATATCTCGGAATCAAGCTGAGAGGACGCAGGATGGAGGGCTACCGGAGAGCGGGGACCCCGAAAGACGCGTTTTGAGTCGGCGTAGTAAAGATTCCGGTATGGAGTATATTATTAATGAAATATTTAATGATATGCGAAAAATCGGAAATCTAACTATGTCGGCAAAAAACGCGTTTTTCGGGGTCCCCGCTCTTTGGAGCCCTCTATCGGGGAGGGTAGGGAAGGAGATTACTCTTGATCAGGTTTTAAAAAAAAATGGCGATGCCCCCCTGCCTAAACCCTTTGTTTCCCCTTCCCCTCTACAGAGGGGGAAGAACACCTCTCCCCCTCTCAAAAAGAGGGGTCGAGAATTCTCCCCCCTCTGTTAATGGGCGGAGAAACCTCTCCACCCACCTATCGAGAGAAGGGAATCTAATTCCCTTCTCCCCTGCGGGAGAAGAAGCCATTCGGGCCTTCCCCTCCCCTTCTCCTAGCAATACTTGGCCCTCTGTGGCCTCCGAGTATGCTAGGAGGGTTTCCTCCTGGACCGTCCATGATCCTCCTTATGAACCGTCCATGGTCCTTCTCGTAGACCGTCCATGGTCTTTATTGATTGCTATGTCCATAATGTTCTAAAAAAATAAATGTTTATTAATGTTATTCTGTTACTTCTTACCTAGTATCACATACAATAGAAGAGTCGAACACCCACAGAACAAAGAAAGAACCCATCACTCTACAAGAGAAACATTGGTTAACAATCAACGAATTAAAGCTTTTGAATATGGAACGACGAACGACGTATAAACAACGAAATGAACTCTTCGGTACCATTCACAGGAACCGCATAGTAAAGCTACTTAACAACAGAGCACGAACAACTATCTCATAAACTCTCAGCTAAGGAACTCATCGTTCAAGAAACAAACGAAACTAAACCTCTCAACAAGGAAAACATTGGTTAAGAATCAACAGAACAAAGCAACTAAACAAGGTATCCCAAACAACTCACTCAGAACCTTACAAGCGATTAGCTGAATCTATATGGCTCGATTATAACATGATCAATTCAAATCACCTTAACTAAAGCGCGGTCAAGTGGGGACGACGATCAAACAAGGAAATGAAACTCCTTGGAACAGCAAGTATCGCTTACAGCAACAGCATAGTAAAGCCACTTAAGAACAAAGCACGAACAACTATCTCATACATTCTCAGCTAAAAGACTGATCGTCTGACGAACAGCGAGTTCCTTATGAACAAATGAAAAGATGAAACCATTCAAGTTAACAGTCCTCTAAACATCCGAACTAAACTATCTCAATTCACAATCAAATGACTCAAACTAGGGTCTCAAGCTTAACAAACAATGAAATTAAGTAAACGACTATCAAACACGGGAATAGAAAGGGAATTTAAAAAATATCAAATGTAAGTCATATCTACCACACTTCCGCACTCAAAAGAGATGAGAGACTGATCACTCACAGCACACACTATATCACTGACAAGAAATCAATAATCGTGTAAGTTGCCATTAAGGGCTAAAATGGCGAAAGATCAATTGACAAACAACAACAACAAAGTACAACTCAAAGAACGATCAAGTAGACTCCCCATTCTCTCATTGGACATATCTTTCTTTCTGGGTAAGGATGCGCAGTGACACTTTCAAGTAATAGTGAGAACAGAAGACTCAACTCAGGGAACATACATGTCTTCAAAGAGTTTATTCCAGAATGAAAGTGTAAATGATTATTACAATCGGATGTTATATCAAAATGTTATATGAAATAGTAAAAGAACAAATCAATTGCTTTTGAGCACAATCAGAGTAGTTCCACCTCACATCCGAGAATCCCAAACAGTTGCATTCACGGACTGTTCCTTCATTTGCAACCACGGAAGGCACTTTCTTAGCAGTTGACAGACATCAAGTTGAACATAACGGGAATGACAACGAGACCATGGATCATTCCAATAACAACAACTAACAGCATGCAATTTGCGAAAACCTGAGAATATCAATTGGAAATAGGAAAAGCGTTGGTTATATCACCTGTGACAACTGCAGGTCTACGTTTCGTTCTCAGCAAGAGCTAAGGACATTTCTTCAAAGGTTCGATTACGAAGTGGCTCCTCTTCTTGTTCTATTTCTTCCTTCTCTTCCTCCTCCAACAACTCGCTTTGACGTTTGACAGCTTCAACCGCAAACACATGGCTTATCAAAGACCCAATCAGAGTCATCCATATTCCTGAATAGAGATAATGTAAGTAGCGAACTTCAGGAGTAGCTCCTGAGTTGACCAGAAGAACGCACATTGGACAAAACACGTTATTCCAAGCGGAGAAGGAAGAAGAAACAATTCACTGATAAACCTGAACAAAACCATATTCGTTGACTGATTGAAGAAACTCTGAAAAGAATACAAAACGTACAGAGCGATAGACTTAACCATAATCCTGGAAAGATTTCAAAAGTAAAACCCACATCATCACATCAGTAGCAGGAGTTCAAAGGATACGCAGTATTCTGATAATGAAACGATTGAGAGTAACGAGTTTGAAGGGAAACAACTTACAGAGCAACATCCTTTCCAACTTGAAACTATCGTGAACCATCCAGAACTTCCCTTTCAATCTCTGAGTATTGAATGATCATCATGTATAATCAATACACCAGTCAGAGTCACTTATATTCCTGAAAAAGGATTTAAGACGTTGCACAAGTATAACTCACATCTTTACATCATGAACAGCACCGTGTTTCCATATATTCTATTTCAAAGAGCCAGTGAACACAAGCGAACTGTTTGACAGTCGCAAGAGTCATCCCAGGCATCTGTAGCCCTGGGAAACTGCTACTCCCTTCATTCTATTATCAATGACTAATAAACGGCTCTCTGAAACAAACGAACATGAGTAAAGCTATAAGAACTCACCTGTAATCTTGCATTCCAATCATCTCATAATCTTAAGAGAGCCATTGTTCAACAATTACCAAAGTTTCTATCTATAACAAGTAGAATATATAGAAACACATCTACTCAAGACATAAGAACGATAAAACACAAACGAGGAAAAGTAACAGGAAATCAGAAGTCAACGAATCACAAGTAAACAATCAATTAAAAGTGAAACAAAGCAACGAACTTATGCAACGCGCACACAGTATGATATTTCGTAATTTTGAAATGAAAACATAGATTTGGGAAAAAGAGCAGTGCGAATATTCAATGTTGTATAAGAGGAGTACGAGCATGTACACCATCAAAATCAGAGGAGTAAACCATTCGAAAGATATCGGGAAACGGATGGTTTTCAAGAAAGTTACGACAGTTAGAAGACTGGACTAAGGACACCGCTCACTCAAAAACGCTAAATGGAAAATGAAAAGCTAACAAGAAAATCATTTTTAATAGAAAAGCTTAACGATGCGGTCGTTCATTCATTTTCAACTATCTGACGCGCTTACACGGTCGTTCACGTGTTTCATTCCTGCGGCGCGTGTAAAAAGTGAAGCGGTGGTGCATAGGCATTAGGATCAAAAGGTAAAAGCGTTCTAACTCAGCTCAAAATGAACCAATTTCAATGATCTTTTTTTTCATCGAAAGGTTATTTGGAGCTCTAATTGATACAATAAGAATTAGGATCAAAATAACAAAAGTAGATCAATTAAAAGTTAAAAGAAAATTTTTTGACGACTAAACTATCATTCCTTATACAACGAGTGTTTAACTGACAATCTAGACATACATAACAGTTACTAAGCCAAGTAATAAAGAGAAAACAAAGAGGAAAACAAGAAAAATAAAATCAAAAATTACAAAAAAAATACAATTAAAATCTGACTCAAACTGGCATAACCTAGCCTCCCACAAGGGAACACTTTTAACAAAATTAAGCGAAGAATTTGGAAGAGTTTTGTCTCTTTGAGAGAGACGCAACGTCTTCCAAAATCACGCCAAAAGCGTAGACGTACCAACGTACGCTAGCGTTCAATGACATAGCCACGACGCTAATTGATAGACATTTTCTCACCTATTATCTACTTTGCGCGCCGTACATGGTACGCGAAGATGCATGTGCGCACGTTCCAATCGCTGCAGGACCAATTAAAACATGCAAATCACTAATTAAACTTGTAAATGAATTTTAAAGCTTAAAATATGTGTTTTTATGCTAATTATAGTGACCTATAATATGGATAAAATGAGAGGAAAGAAGTAAGCTTCATTAGGGAGAAAGAAGGAACAGATTGAAAGCAGGCAAAGTGAAAAAGCGAAATCTTTCGTTGATCATCTTCTCATCTTTGCTCGGATGAGAAATATAGAGTTATCAAACGTGGATAATGAAGTTTTCGAACAAGTTTTCATGAACAACAGGTGAAAAGGAAGAGGAAGTAATGAAGATGAGTCGAACAACTGGGGTATCACTTGATATGAATACTCAAAAAGGTTTGCAACGATAAATTGAAACCGAATGAGTGAGAGCTAACCTGAATCATCCCTTCTACGATGGACGTACGCAATCTCTGAGAAAAGAGAACGACCGGATCAATTTTTTTCTGCCTAAAAGTGACAAACAAGCTTCCTACCAGGTGTATTGACCAGAAAGTGCATGGTTCATGTTGTTTACAAATAAGAGTAGGTAGGGTAGACCCCAATTCATAATACTGGCGTCCTGGTCGCTTAAATGCATATCACGGCCTTAGGAACGATAATATTCACCTTCGGACAGACTAGACCTGACAGGCTTTTCTTATGAAGCCATCTACTACAATGAATGAAGATGTTGATGATTACGAATGATAGACCTCGTAAGGGTACATAGCTGAACTGTGTGTTCATACGATTCGTCAAATACCTCAATTCTCTCAGTATTCTAAGGAGTCAACGGTCATGAGAAACTTATCTTCTCTCTCCTAACAGGGCTCTGTTACTCACGAAGACTGAAATGTCAGAAAATCAGGAGACGTAGGTATATATTCAGATCAAACTGCCTAGTTTGCAAGAACGCTAAACATAAAGAGTATTTCATAAAATGTTTATTATCACAACTCATCATAAACAATATAATTAAACTAAGTACCGTTATCGAAATAGAAAGCATGAAGCAAGAAAGAACTAACCTGAATCGACCCTTCTACGACGGACGTACGCAATCTCTGAGAAGATAACGACCGGATCCTTTTCTTTTCGCCTAAAAATGACTTTTCCCAAAATTCACTTATCAAGGCACTGACCTCGTACGAATACATTGCTAGACTGCAACACACGCCCACAGGCGTTACTTCATATATGATCGAAGAAGGAACTAGTGTTACCCGTTTCCCAGCAAAGTGATCATGATAGCTCCTATCTGCAAGAACCAACTCTCAGTATTCTGATGACCAACTTACTAGTCTACAACATGAATAAACTAGGAGAATACTTAGCAGGGGAATATCTTCGGAATCATCCTGAACTTGTCCTTCTCCGGTTCATGTTAAGAATGGTGATGAGTGATCTGAATTTAACAAAGTAATATAAGTTCCTCATCATAAACGTTCACTAAATGACATTCAGTATTTGTAAGTTCAACGAAAATTAAAAAGAGGGCTCTATGAACAACTTCTATGAGCAAGTGATGAAAAAGCACAAAAAGAAACGAAGTTGAGTGAGACTCAGTTGATATGAATACTCAGAAATGGCTACAGAGACATAACCATCACAACTTATCATTAACCCATAGAATACGGGCTGACTGTCTTCATGGTCACTCGAACTATTTGAGTAAGTCAACAATGATGAATAAAAGCAATGCAAATGAACTGACTTCTGCTTTGTCTGTATGAAAGTCATTCCGAGTACAAATACAACTCTCGTGATATTACGTACTTTCCATGAAATATACGTAAATTGGATTAGAAAAACCTTTCATGGATCGCCTAATGGAAAGCTTATATACGTTAGAGAAACAGGAGCTAGTGGTGAAGATATGATAACTCGCTTGAACAGGAACAGTCTGACGAATAAAAGTATATCAGTTTAGTATTCGAAATGACAACGAGGAATATGAAAAAGAACATTGCGAGTACTCAGATTTGAATAGAAAGAGTACGAGCATTCACGAACACAATCAGAGGAGTAAACCATTCGAAAGATATCGGGAAACGGACAGTTTTCAAGAAAGTTATGACAGTTAGAAGACTGGACTAAGGACACCGCTCACTCAATAACGCTAAATGGAAAATGAAAAGCTAACAAGAAAATCATTTTTAAAGAAAAAGCTTAACGATGCGGTCGTTCATTCATTTTCAACTATCTGACGCGCTTGAACGGTCGTTCACGTGTTTCATTCCTGCGGCGCGTGGAAATAGAAAAGCGGTGGTGCATAGGCATTAGGATCAAAAGGTAAAAGCGTTCTAACTTAGCTCAAAATGAACCAATTTCGATGATTTTTTTTTCATCCAAAGGTAATTGAATGTTCTATTAAATGCGATGAGGAATAGCAGTGAACACAGCTGCAACTTCTATGAGCAAGCGATGAAAAAGCACAAAAAGAAACGAAGTTGAGTGGGATTCAGTTGATATGAATACTCAGAAATGGCTACAGAGACATAACCATCACAACTTATCATTAACCCATAGAATACATTGCTGACCAATGAAAATTATAATAAACAACTTGTAGGAGAGAAAGAATTCAATTGATTGTACCAGAACATAGAGTATACAGCTCGATGCACAAATCGAACTGATTTGTCATCCTTCCCGCTCTAAACTACGATGCGTCATACGTCTTGTAGTTTGAGTTAACTATTACTTGTTAATCATATATTATATTAATTATATAACTGCATAGTCTAATGGTAGAGTGCTGGTTTATGAAACAAGTCACTAAAGTTGCGTCCCCCGGGGGGCAAGCCTTGTTCGCAAGGTGATAGGTTTGGGGTTCCTAACATAATACGTCCCCCGGTGTCTTGTGATTCGTAAACCTCGTTCTCTCTCATCTTTCTAATATGGTTATTTCCCCGCACAGGTTATTTCCTGTCAAGGGCTCGCTCGAATCCATCGGGTACGTTCGAGTCCTTGTGTCCCCCGAAAAATTCGAAAACATAAGGTTGACGGGTCCAAAGACATAAGCGTTTTTGTGAAATTTTGGGCTCTTTCCCAGTTGAATACCCCCCCCTGAAGCGCGCGCGGTTATTTTAAGATTAGAGCAATTCGCAATTTTAAATCAAACTGCATTAACCTTTTGATAATCAATATATTTTGAGTAATATAATACAAATTGAATTTTTTTATAGAAATCTTGAAAACAACTTGAAAACAACTTGAAAACAACTTGAAAACAAATGGCTGCTATCAATCTTCAATATGTGTTGAAATTGGTTTAAATATTTTAAATATAATTAGTTAAATATGAATTCTAGAGTGAAGAAGAATCTATTAGAGAGTTTCAAAGATATCAAATTTTACCTGAATGCAGTTCACCATGCCATGCGTTAAACGGTAAAATAAAAAGTTATTTTTTGAATTATTTTTTTTTCAGATATCTGGATGTCGTCAAGAAAAAATTTGTTCTTGATGACCTCGCAACAGAGGCGGAAGCAGGAAAAGTTGGCTTATTACTGCGAAGCTTCAATATGCGGAAGAATTTGGTGAATTTTTTTTCTTTTTACTTGTTTAGTTTTAATTTTTAATTTTAGCGCAAACAACTGAATGATGTTTACCACCAGAAGTACGCGGAAAGTTTGTCCAGTGGTTATTCTAAAAATAAAGAAGGAGTCAATCGATTCGTGCTTGGTCGATAAGTTTCATCATCTATCTATATATATATCTTGTGTTCACAACTCAACTTGGCTGTACTGAACTCTAGATCAACGTCCTTTGCTTGATTGTCGTTCTCTCTCTGTCTATTCGTTTTCTATTTTTTGAATATTTGATATTGTCAAATAAACGGTTTCATACTTCCCATCTTTGTTTTACGTTGGAAGAGAAAGTATTATGCGGCGTGCGCATTGTTTATGTTTGTTTTCTCTTTTTTTTGGCCACCAGTTTTAACCCATCGTGTTGACAAGTTGTGTCGGGGCAGGACCTGTTTTTCCTAATGAAGCATACTTCTTTCCTCTCATTTTATCCATATTATAGACCACTATAATTAGCATAAAAACACATACATTAAGCTTTAAAATTCATTTACAAGTTTAGTTAGTGATTTGCATGTTTTAATTGGTCCTGCAGCGACTGGAACGTGCGCACATGCATCTTCGCGTACCATGTACGGCGCGCAAAGTAGATAATACGTGAGAAAATGTCTACCAATTTGCGTCGTGGCTATGTCATTGAACGCTAGAGTACGTTGGTACGTCTACGCTTTTGGCGTGATTTTGGAAGACGTTGCGTCTCTCTCAAAGAGACAAAACTATTCCAAATTCTTCGCTTAATTTTGTTAAAAGTGTTCCCTTGTGGGAGGCTAAGTTATGCCAGTTTGAATCAGATTTTATTTGAATTATTTTGTAAATTTTGATTTTATTTTTCTTGTATTTCTCTCTGTTTTCTCTTTATTACTTGGCTTAGTAACTGTTATGTATGTCTAGATTGTCAGTTAAACACTCGTTGTATGAGGAATGATAGTTCAGTCGTGAAAAAATTTTCTTTTAACTTTTAATCAATCTACTTTTATTATTTTGATCTTAATTCTCATTGTATCAATCAGAGCTCCAAATTACCTTTCGATGAAAAAAAAGATCATTGAAATTGGTTCATTTTGAGCTGAGTTAGAACGCTTTTACCTTTTGATCCTAATGCCTATGCACCACCGCTTCACTTTTTACACGCGCCGCAGGAATGAAACACGTGAACGACCGTTTAAGCGCGTCAGATAGTTGAAAATGAATGAACGACCGCATCGTTAAGCTTTTCTATTAAAAATGATTTTCTTGTTAGCTTTTCATTTACCATTTAGCGTTATTGAGTGAGCGGTGTCCTTAGTCCAGTCTTCTAACTGTCGTAACTTTCTTAAAAACTGTCCGTTTCCCGATATCTTTCGAATGGTTTACTCGTCTGATTGTGTTCGTGAATGCTCGTACTCTTTCTATTCAAATCTGAGTACTCGCAATGTTCTTTTTCATATTCCTCGTTGTCATTTCGAATACTAAACTGATATACTTTTATTCGTCAGACTGTTCCTGTTCAAGCGAGTTATCATATCTTCACCACTAGCTCCTGTTTCTCTAACGTATATAAGCTTTCCATTAGGCGATCCATGAAAGGTTTTTCTAATCCAATTTACGTATATTTCATGGAAAGTACGTAATATCACGAGAGTTGTATTTGTACTCGGAATGACTTTCATACAGACAAAGCAGAAGTCAGTTCATTTGCATTGCTTTTATTCATCATTGTTGACTTACTCAAATAGTTCGAGTGACCATGAAGACAGTCAGCCCGTATTCTATGGGTTAATGATAAGTTGTGATGGTTATGTCTCTGTAGCCATTTCTGAGTATTCATATCAACTGAGTCTCACTCAACTTCGTTTCTTTTTGTGCTTTTTCATCACTTGCTCATAGAAGTTGTTCATAGAGCCCTCTTTTTAATTTTCGTTGAACTTACAAATACTGAATGTCATTTAGTGAACGTTTATGATGAGGAACTTATATTACTTTGTTAAATTCAGATCACTCATCACCATTCTTAACATGAACCGGAGAAGGACAAGTTCAGGATGATTCCGAAGATATTCCCCTGCTAAGTATTCTCCGAGTTTATTCATGTTGTAGACTAGTAAGTTGGTCATCAGAATACTGAGAGTTGGTTCTTGCAGATAGGAGCTATCATGATCACTTTGCTGGGAAACGGGTAACACTAGTTCCTTCTTCGATCATATATGAAGTAACGCCTGTGGGCGTGTGTTGCAGTCTAGCAATGTATTCGTACGAGGTCAGTGCCTTGATAAGTGAATTTTGGGAAAAGTCATTTTTAGGCGAAAAGAAAAGGATCCGGTCGTTATCTTCTCAGAGATTGCGTACGTCCGTCGTAGAAGGGTCGATTCAGGTTAGTTCTTTCTTGCTTCATGCTTTCTATTTCGATAACGGTACTTAGTTTAATTATATTGTTTATGATGAGTTGTGATAATAAACATTTTATGAAATACTCTTTATGTTTAGCGTTCTTGCAAACTAGGCAGTTTGATCTGAATATATACCTACGTCTCCTGATTTTCTGACATTTCAGTCTTCGTGAGTAACAGAGCCCTGTTAGGAGAGAGAAGATAAGTTTCTCATGACCGTTGACTCCTCAGAATACTGAGAGAATTGAGGTATTTGACGAATCGTATGAACACACAGTTCAGCTATGTACCCTTACGAGGTCTATCATTCGTAATCATCAACATCTTCATTCATTGTAGTAGATGGCTTCATAAGAAAAGCCTGTCACGTCTAGTCTGTCCGAAGGTGAATATTATCGTTCCTAAGGCCGTGATATGCATTTAAGCGACCAGGACGCCAGTATTATGAATTGGGGTCTACCCTACCTACTCTTATTTGTAAACAACATGAACCATGCACTTTCTGGTCAATACACCTGGTAGGAAGCTTGTTTGTCACTTTTAGGCAGAAAAAAATTGATCCGGTCGTTCTCTTTTCTCAGAGATTGCGTACGTCCATCGTAGAAGGGATGATTCAGGTTAGCTCTCACTCATTCGGTTTCAATTTATCGTTGCAAACCTTTTTGAGTATTCATATCAAGTGATACCCCAGTTGTTCGACTCATCTTCATTACTTCCTCTTCCTTTTCACCTGTTGTTCATGAAAACTTGTTCGAAAACTTCATTATCCACGTTTGATAACTCTATATTTCTCATCCGAGCAAAGATGAGAAGATGGTCAACGAAAGATTTCGCTTTTTCACTTTGCCTGCTTTCAATCTGTTCCTTCTTTCTGCCTAATGAAGCTTACTTCTTTCCTCTCATTTTATCCATATTATAGGTCACTATAATTAGCATAAAAACACATATATTAAGCTTTAAAATTCATTTACAAGTTTAATTAGTGATTTGCATGTTTTAATTGGTCCTGCAGCGATTGGAACGTGCGCACATGCATCTTCGCGTACCATGTACGGCGCGCAAAGTAGATAATAGGTGAGAAAATGTCTCTCAATTAGCGTCGTGGCTATGTCATTGAACGCTAGCGTACGTTGGTACGTCTACGCTTTTGGCGTGATTTTGGATGACGTTGCGTCTCTCTCGAAGAGACAAAACTCTTCCAAAATCTTCGCTTATTTTTGTTAAAAGTGTTCCCTTGTGGGAGGCTAGGTTATGCCAGTTTGAGTCAGATTTTAATTGTATTTTTTTTGTAATTTTTGATTTTATTTTTCTTGTTTTCCTCTTTGTTTTCTCTTTATTACTTGGCTTAGTAACTGTTATGTATGTTAAGATTGTTATTTAAACACCCGTTGTATGAGAAATGATATTTTAGTCGTGAAAAAATTTTCTTTTAACTTTTAATTGATCTACTTTTGTTATTTTAATTCTAATTCTTATTGTATCAATTAGAGCTCCAAATAACCTTTCGATGAAAAAAAAGATCATTGAAATTGGTTCATTTTGAGCTGAGTTAGAACGCTTTTACCTTTTGATCCTAATGCCTATGCACCACCGCTTCACTTTTTACACGCGCCGCAGGAATGAAACACGTGAACGACCGTGTAAGCGCGTCAGATAGTTGAAAATGAATGAACGACCGCATCGTTAAGCTTTTCTATTAAAAAAGATTTTCTTGTTAGCTTTTCATTTTCCATTTAGCGTTTTTGAGTGAGCGGTGTCCTTAGTCCAGTCTTCTAACTGTCGTAACTTTCTTGAAAACTGTCCGTTTCCCGATATCTTTCGAATGGTTTACTCCTCTGATTGTGATATTGAACATGCTCGTACTCCTCCTATACAACATTGAATATTCGCACTGCTCTTTTTCCCAAATCTATGTTTTTATTTCAAAATTACGAAATATCATACTGTGTGCGCGTTGCATAAGTTCGTTGCTTTGTTTTACTTTTAATTGATTGTTTACTTGTGATTCGTTGACTTCTGACTTACTTTTACTTTTCTTCGTTTCTGTTTTATAGTTCTTATGTCTTGAGTAGATGTGTTTCTATATATTCTACTTGTTATAGATAGAAACTTTGGTAATTGTTGAACAATGGCTCTCTTAAGATTATGAGATGATTGGAATGCAAGATTACAGGTGAGTTCTTATAGCTTTACTCATGTTCGTTTGTTTCAGAGAGCCGTTTATTAGTCATTGATAATAGAATGAAGGGAAAAGCAGTTTCCCAGGGCAGCAGACGCCTGGGATGACTCTTGCGACTGTCAAACAGTTCGCTTGTGTTCGCTGGCTCTTTGAAATAGAATATATGGAAACACGGTGCTGTTCATGATGTAATGATGTGAGTTATACTTGTGCAACTTCTTAAATCCTTTTTCAGGAATATAAGTGACTCTGACTGGTTTATTGATTATACCTGATGATCATTCAATACTCAGAGATTGAAAGTGAAGTTCTGGATGGTTCACGATAGTTTCAAGTTGAAAAGGATGTTGCTCTGTAAGTTCCTCGTCGTTTAGTTCTGAAGTTGAATGCTATAGGATGCGGCAGAGTCAGTTTCTGCAAACAATCGCTACTCACAGTCATTTTTTTAAGAACAATACTATAGCTACTTTGCCTCAATGATCCAAGGAGAAGATAATCGGATGGATCATATGGGTAAACAGTTGACAAAGCCAAAGTCTATGTTATGGACTTATAGGTTTTGGAAACATCCACTAGTTGGCTGATGGAATGACGTAAAAGGATTAGGAAGTTAACAGTACGTTTTGTATTCTTCTGAGAGTTTCTTTACATTGTGAAGTGAAGGGAAGTTCAGGATGGTTCACGATAGTTTCAAGTTGGAAAGGATGTTGCTCTGTAAGTTGTTTCTATTCAAACTCGTTCCTCTCAATCGTTTCATTATCAGAATACTGCGTATCCTTTGAACTCCCTGTTACTGATGTGATGATGTGGGTTTTACTTTTGAAATCTTTCCATGATTATGGTTAAGTCCATCGCTCTGTACGTTTTGTATTCTTTTCAGAGTTTCTTCACATTGTTTCATTAGTTTTGATTGTTGTGTTCACTGCTTTCATGAGGTGGTTCACGGTTTGTTCCTTCGTAATGTATTTCGAAATAAAAAGTTTTGTTGTTTTCACTGTTGATAGACGATTGACACAAGGTTGCACACCTCGTATACTGTTCTGAATTAATACTATTACTGGTTTCATTACAGCCTTTAACGTTTAGTTATGCCATAACTGATTGCTATATCCTCAACTATGTTTATGACTGCAGAGGAATGCAACCGTCTGTGAGTCATACACAATGTGGGACTGACGTGTGAAGGCTTCTACAACTCCACGCAATTGACGTAGCGAGCACAACCTGGATCTTTCCCTGATCTCTCTCTTTACGAATGATTGTCAACATGTAATAAGAGTGCTCTTATCCATCATTGTTAATTTCTTCAAAGAGTTTGAGTCACCAAGAAGACGGTGAGCCCGTCCATTGTGAACTTGATCGTTCTTTGAGTTTGTAGTTTTGTTTCGTAGTTTAGTTGTTTACTTCTTGTTTGTTTGTCATCCTTTTGGCAATTCTGCCCTAACTGACAACTTACTTGGTTATCGATTGGTCACATAGGCCAACCATTGATATCCGCCTCTGTCATTCTTTTTCCTTTTTCTTTTAGGGAGAGTTGTTGATCGTTTCATGAGATGTGAGAGTAGCACTTGCTTGTAGCAACTCGTTTGTATGTAAATGATATTTCATATTCCTTGTTTCGTTTTGATTCTTTCGAGTTATTCTGTTCATCTTATCTTGAGATCCTTCTCGTATTAGGTTTTCCATGAGATGTTTCGTAATTTCGAACTCTGCTTATGAAAGGTCTGCGTTGTTGTGTTTGAGTTGCTTAGAGTTACGCCATGCCATCTCTTCTTGTAGTTGCTTTCTCCGCTGCCGATTATGCTTCTCCACATCCAAACAGTCATTAGGCGTGCGCGACTCGCATGTTCACTCATGGATCATTCGCATCGTGTGAACCTTAGCTTAGACAACCATTGCGATCGCGTTTTGATTTGAAAGTATTGAGGAAGCGTTTGTTTAAAGTGTTTGGATCTTTTATTTACTTGGGAGATATCTTGTAAGAGATGAATAAGTGTGTATTGTCGCTTCTTGTATCTTCGTTCATCTCAATGTTCTTTGAATGTCCTGAACAGCCTTTGCTATGAGCTCGAGTTCATAGAATCTTTCTCATGTTCTCTCTTAATGGCTTGTTAAGAGAAGCAATCCTTTTAAACAACTCGTATATATGTACATGATATATCTCATTCGTTGTTTCGCTTATCGTTTACTTTGTCTTCTTGTTCTCCATGTTACTCGCAAGTACTCATCTGTAACATTACAGTGCGAGACCCAAGGACAACGTTAGCTGATGGATTGGAATGGTGGATGAAGCTGATAACAATATCAGGTAAATGTTAAGAACAGTTTTATTATAATAATCATTTATTTGCAGTACAAGTACACCAAGAACGAGGAGAACCATGTAACATCCTCCTAACGTACTCGGAGGCTACCAAGAGCCAAGTATCGTTAGGAGAAGGGGAGGGGAAAACTTCCTTTTTTTGAAGTTTTCCTCTCCCAAGGTGGAGGAGTGATCCTCCCCACAATCAGGGGGTAGATACAGAAAAGGTTGACACAGGCGGGCATCGCCATTTTTTTCAAAAAATTTTTAAAAATTTCTCCAAAACCCCCCCGTCCCTGTGCCAGACTCTTTCTCTCACTCACACTGCCCTTCCGATGGAGATCTGAGTCAAGAGTCTGGCAACTCATGGACGGTCAGGGTATATAACACGCTGACTCAGATCTCCGATGATTGGTACCTGAAAGTAGAAAGAATGAGTATGGTAGAAATATATATCAGGGTCACCCCCCTTTGGAAACGGGGGTGACCGGAACTTACTTTTTGCACTCTCGTAGAAGGATCCTTGACAGGGCCGGGAATTGAACCAACCACTTCCTAGTACGAATGACCAACTAACCTCTTGGCTATCCTTCCACATTTACTCCATATCATTGGATATATATGGAGGATGAAATTGGAAAAAATGGCCAAAAAAAAGAGAAAATTTCTGGGACAAGGGGTGTCGCAATACCTTCTCCTCAGTACTACGAGTGCCTGATAATGAGTGGACACAATCGCAAGGTTCACTCTATCTCAGGCACTTGTAGCACTGCGAAGAAGGTATTGCGACACTTCATTGTATTTCCAAAAACTAACATACGGCTTTCTGTAACTAACGAATATGAACAAAGATATGAGAACTTATCTGTTATCTGCACCCGCGACTTTCTCGTCCAAGAATTCCAACTTCACATTCCCTTGATCCTCCTATAACAAGTGGAATGTATAGTAACATGGAAATACACGTAATCATCAACTTATATGAACGAAGAACAACAATGAGCAAGAGGAAGTAGAAGAGTTCATAAACTGAGTATTCAACGAACAAGACACAAGACCTTCACAACAAGAAATTGGTTTCGAACATCGGTGAACCTTCCATCCAAATATCGAAAGAAAGTAATTCAGCAAGTATTTGAGAAGGGAAAACTCGAAATGAAAACAAAGAACACAAGCAACGCTCATACTTTGAAAGATATCGCTTAGTTTCAAAATGACATGACAACAACGAACAAAATGACGAAGTTGAATGTGTGGGTGGCTACCTACGACCCAGCCATTTTCCTTCCCACGTGAAAATGACTTTGAAGTCACGTGGAGTCAAGAAAGCTTCTGAAAGTCAGTCTTACGTTGTGTACGACCCACAGACGGTTGTGTTCGTCCTCATTAGCAGCTAAATGATTGGTGAATTCAGTAATAATTCGCAGCACAACAATCAAAAACATCAGAGCCAGATTCAGGATTAAGTAGGAATGCAGGAAGGCAAGACGCCTTATCAAAACTATAGCGAGTACAAAAAAACTATTCGTAGCTTATCTTGTAAGAGAAGATGTTTTCCATTCAGTAAAGAGCACAAAAAAGAATACGATAAGCAGGAGTACAATACCGCGAGTTAGTAGATCACAGGAACTAAAGAAGCGAAGGATATAAGTGACTGCGCGAATTATGAGAAAAGAAATCATTTGAAATCGTTAATTATGCATTTTAGAACCAGAATATGTCGGAGGAAAGTTATCGGAAAGAGCTAATATAACAATCTGACTAATGAAATCAAGCAACAAACACAGACAGCGCCCACACTGCATGATATCTCACAGTTTCGAAATGACAACAAGGAGCATTAACAAAAGCATTCCGAATACTCAGAACGGAACAAGGAGATAAGCATGTGAAATATCATAAGAGAGTTGTCTTCAAAATGACTGGGTAAGTCGATCGATGGATGAAAGTCATTCGGAGTACAAATACAACTCGTGATATTACGTACTTTCCATGAAATATACGCAAATTGGATTAGAAAATACCTTTCATGGATCGCCGAGTGGAAAGCTTCGATACGTTAGCGGAACAGGAGCTAGCGGTGAAGACGTGATATATAGCTTGAACAGGAACAGTTGACTGATTGAAGAATAAGAACCAAACCCTTATTACATGTTGACAATCATTGGGAAAGAGAAAGATCAGGGAAAGATCCAGGTTGTGCTCGCTACGTCAGTTGCGTGGAGTTGTAGAAGCCGTCACACGTCAGTCCCACATTGTGTATGACTCACAGACGGTTGCATTCCTCAGCAGACATGAACATAGTTGAGGATATAGCAATCAGTTATGGCATAACTGAACGTTAAAGGCTGTAACGAAGCCAGTAATAGTATTAATTCAGAACAGTATACGAGGTGGGCAACCTTGTGTCAATCGTCTATCAACAGTGAAAGCAACAAAACTTTTTATTTCGAAATACATTACGAAGGAACAAACCCTGAACCACCTCATGAAATCAGTGAACACAACAATCAAAACTAATGAAACAATGTGAAGAAACTCTGAAAAGAATACAAAACGTACAGAGCGATGGACTTAACCATAATCATGGAAAGATTTCAAAAGTAAAACCTACATCATCACATCAGCAACAGGGGAGTTCACAGGATACGCAGTATTCTGATAATGAAACGATTGAGAGGAACGAGTTTGAATAGAAACAACTTACAGAGCAACATCCTTTGCAACTTGAAACTATCGTGAACCATCCAGAACTTCCCTTTCAATCTCTGAGTATTGAATGATCATCAGGTATAATCAATAAACCAGTCAGAGTCACTTATATTCCTGGAAAAAGGATTCAAGACGTTGCACAAGTATAACTCACATCATTACATCATGAACAGCACCGTGTTTCCATATATTCTATTTCAAAGAGCCAGCGAACACAAGCGAACTGTTTGACAGTCGCAAGAGTCATCCCAGGCGTCTGCTGCCCTGGGAAACTGCTTTTCCCTTCATTCTATTATCAATGACTAATAAACGGCTCTCTGAAACAAACGAACATGAGTAAAGCTATAAGAACTCACCTGTAATCTTGCATTCCAATCATCTCATAATCTTAAGAGAGCCATCGTTCAACAATTACCAAAGTTTCTATCTATAACAAGTAGAATATATAGAAATACATCTACTCAAGACATAAGAACGATAAAACACAAACGACGAAAAGTAAGAGGAAATCAGAAGTCAACGAATCACAAGTAAACAATCAATTAAAAGTAAAACAAAGCAACGAACTTATGCAACGCGCACACAGTATGATATTTCGTAATTTTGAAATGAAAACATAGATTTGGGAAAAAGAGTAGTGCGAATATTCAATGTGTATAAGAGGAGTACGAGCATGTACACCATCAAAATCAGAGGAGTAAACCATTCGAAAGATATCGGGAAACGGATGGTTTTCAAGAAAGTTACGACAGTTAGAAGACTGGACTAAGGACGCCGCTCACTCAAAAACGCTAAATGGAAAATGAAAAGCTAACAAGAAAATCATTTTTAACAGAAAAGCTTAACGATGCGGTCGTTCATTCATTTTCAACTATCTGACGCGCTTAAACGGTTCGTTCACGTGTTTCATTCCTGCGGCGCGTGTAAAAAGTAAAGCGGTGGTGCATAGGCATTAAGATGAAAAGGTAAAATCGTTCTAACTCAGCTCAAAATGAACCAATTTCAATGATCTTTTTTTTCATCGAAAGGTAATTCGGAGCTCTGATTGATACAATGAGAATTAAGATCAAAATAATAAAAGTAGATTGATTAAAAGTTAAAAGAAAATTTTTTCACGACTGAACTATCATTCCTCATACAACGAGTGTTTAACTGACAATCTGGGTATAATTAACAGTTACTGAGCGAAGAAATAGAGAGAAAACAGAGAGAAATACAAGAAAAACAAAATCAAAAATTACAAAATAATTCAAATAAAATCTGACTCAAACTGGCATAACTTAGCCTCCCACAAGGGAACACTTTTAACAAAATTGAGCGAAGACTTTGGAAGAGTTTTGTCTCTCTGAGAGAGACGTAACGTCTTCCAAAATCACGCCAAAAGCGTAGACGTACCAACGTACGCTAGCGTGCAATGACATAGCCACGACGCAAATTGGTAGACATTTTCTCACGTATTATCTACTTTGCGCGCCGTACATGGTACGCGAAGATGCATGTGCGCACGTTCCAATCGCTGCAGGACCAATTAACACATGCAAATCACTAACTAAACTTGTAAATGAATTTTAAAGCTTAATTTATATGTTTTTATGCTAATTAACAGTCTTTAATAATGGGTAAAATAAGAGGAAAGAAGTAAGCTTCATTAGGGAGAATCAAGGAACAGATTGAAAGCAGGAAAAATGGAGAAGAGAAATCTTCCGTTGAACATCTTATCATCTTGACTTGTGGAAGAAGCATGGATGTATCAAAAGTGAATAATAGAGTTTTCGAAGAACTATTATGAGCAATTGGTGAGAAGGAAGAGGAAGTAATGAAGATGAGTCGAACAACTGGGGTATCAGTTGATAGGAATACTCAGAAAGGTCTGCAACGATAAATTGAAACCGAATGAGTGAGAACTAACCTGAATCATCTCTTCTACGATGGACGTACGCAATCTCTGAGAAGAGAACGACCGGATCAATTTTTTTCCGCCTAAACGTGACAAACAAGCTTCGGACCAGGTGTATTGACCAGAAAGTGCATGGTTCAAGTTGTTCACAAGTAAGAATAGCTAGAGTAGACCCTAATTCATAAAACTGGCGTCCTGGTCGCTAAAATGCATATCACGGCCTTAGGAACGATAATATTCACCTTCGGACAGACTAGACCTGACAGGCTTTTCTTATGAAGTCATCTATAATAATGAATGAAGATGTTAATGATTACGAATGACAGACCTAATAAGGGTACATAGCTGAACTGTGTGTTCATACGAATCGTCAAATACCTCAATTCTCTCAGTATTCTGAGGAGTCAACGGTCATGAGAAACTTATCTTCTCTCTCCTAACAGGGCTCTGTTACTCACGAAGACTGAAATGTCAGAAAATCAGGAGACGTAGGTATATATTCAGATCAAACTGCCTAGTTTGCAAGAACGCTAAACATAAAGAGTATTTCATAAAATGTTTATTATCACAACTCATCATAAACAATATAATTAAACTAAGTACCGTTATCGAAATAGAAAGCATGAAGCAAGAAAGAACTAACCTGAATCGACCCTTCTACGACGGACGTACGCAATCTCTGAGAAGATAACGACCGGATCCTTTTCTTTTCGCCTAAAAATGACTTTTCCCAAAATTCACTTATCAAGGCACTGACCTCGTACGAATACATTGCTAGACTGCAACACACGCCCACAGGCGTTACTTCATATCGAATGATCGAAGAAGGAACTAGTGGTACCCGTTTCCCAGCAAAGTGATCATGATAGCTCCTATCTGCAAGAACCAACTCTCAGTATTCTGATGACCAACTTACTAGTCTACAACATGAATAAACTCGGAGAATACTTAGCAGGGGAATATCTTCGGAATCATCCTGAACTTGTCCTTCTCCGGTTCATGTTAAGAATGGTGATGAGTGATCTGAATTTAACAAAGTAATATAAGTTCCTCATCATAAACGTTCACTAAATGACATTCAGTATTTGTAAGTTCAACGAAAATTAAAAAGACGGCTCTATGAACAACTTCTATGAGCAAGTGATGAAAAAGCACAAAAAGAAACGAAGTTGAGTGAGACTCAGTTGATATGAATACTCAGAAATGGCTACAGAGACATAACCATCACAACTTATCATTAACCCATAGAATACGGGCTGACTGTCTTCATGGTCACTCGAACTATTTGAGTAAGTCAACAATGATGAATAAAAGCAATGCAAATGAACTGACTTCTGCTTTGTCTGTATGAAAGTCATTCCGAGTACAAATACAACTCTCGTGATATTACGTACTTTCCATGAAATATACGTAAATTGGATTAGAAAAACCTTTCATGGATCGCCTAATGGAAAGCTTATATACGTTAGAGAAACAGGAGCTAGTGGTGAAGATATGATAACTCGCTTGAACAGGAACAGTCTGACGAATAAAAGTATATCAGTTTAGTATTCGAAATGACAACAAGGAATATGAAGAAGAACATTGCGAGTACTCAGATTTCAATAGAAAGAGTACGAGCATTCACGAACACAATCAGAGGAGTAAACCATTCGAAAGATATCGGGAAACGGACAGTTTTCAAGAAAGTTATGACAGTTAGAAGACTGGACTAAGGACACCGCTCACTCAATAACGCTAAATGGAAAATGAAAAGCTAACAAGAAAATCATTTTTAAAGAAAAAGCTTAACGATGCGGTCGTTCATTCATTTTCAACTATCTGACGCGCTTGAACGGTCGTTCACGTGTTTCATTCCTGCGGCGCGTGGAAATAGAAAAGCGGTGGTGCATAGGCATTAGGATCAAAAGGTAAAAGCGTTCTAACTTAGCTCAAAATGAACCAATTTCGATGATTTTTTTTTCATCCAAAGGTAATTGAATGTTCTATTAAATGCGATGAGGAATAGCAGTGAACACAGCTGCAACTTCTATGAGCAAGTGATGAAAAAGCACAAAAAGAACCGAAGCTGCGTGGGACTCAGTTGATATGAATACTCAGAAATGGCTACAGAGACATAACCATCACAACTTATCATTAACCCATAGAATACATTGCTGACCAATGAAAATTATAATAAACAACTTGTAGGAGAGAAAGAATTCAATTGATTGTACCAGAACATAGAGTATACAGCTCGATGCACAAATCGATCTGATTTGTCATCCTTCCCGCTCTAAACTACGATGCGTTATACGTCTTGTAGTTTGAGTTAACTATTACTTGTTTATCATATATTATATTAATTATATAACTGCATAGTCTAATGGTAGAGTGCTGGTTTATGAAACAAGTCACTAAAGTTGCGTCCCCCGGGGGGCAAGCCTTGTTCGCAAGGTGATAGGTTTGGGGTTCCTAACATAATACGTCCCCCGGTGTCTTGTGATTCGTAAACCTCGTTCTCTCTCATCTTTCTAATATGGTTATTTCCCCGCACAGGTTATTTCCTGTCAAGGGCTCGCTCGAATCCATTGGGTACGTTCGAGTCCTTGTGTCCCCCGAAAAATTCGAAAAAATAAGGTTGACGGGTCCAAAGACATAAGCGTTTTTGTGAATCCGACCATGTTCGATTACATTTATCTCTGAACTTTGAAAGTATTCCCCTCATATTCACTTACCCAAAAGTGGATGAACGATCTGAAATGAGCAGTAGATGAATGAAAACTCAACAGTCGTCTCTCGTTTGCCGATTTTCATGGTTTTTCCGGGCTAAAATTTATTTTTTTTGTTCCAGTCCATGTTTGTTTGTTTTTCAATATTCTTATTTGCTTTTTATTTCATTAAAATGAATAAATCTTTCATTTGTGCACAACTGAAATTCCTTATTTTTGGCTCATTCCGTGCTTTGTCTGTGCTCACTCCATCTCCCTCGTAAAGCTCATTGTACAGACAGAAGAGAAGAGAGAGAAAGATAGAGAGAGAGTGCGGAGAATATGGAGAGGTTCAGATCATATCAAAACCATGTTAACTATCGATACAGAGAGCAGGAAAGACGAATGAAGCACTCAAAAGCAATATCGTTGAATGCGACCGCACTCTGTGAGAACACGAAGATACATTAGCTTCCAAACAAAAATAACAAAACAATGTTTGCGTGTAATGTGCACGTGGTTGGAATTATATGCTAATTAGATGATTAAACAACATGTTTAACATACCTGCAACCATTTACAAGTGTTTGTTTCCCCTTCTCGTGCATTCCATCACTCTTCCTTTATCTGTTATCTCTGGAAGCGGGCTCAAGCTTAATTGAATCATCAACTGATATATCGAACGGAGATCATGCAATAGCAAAGGTATAGCCTCTCTCAAGCAACAATTGATAACGGTGGAGGTTACATATTCAAATTCGTTTTCTCATTCAGTTCAACATCAATGAAAGAAAAAAAAGGATAATTTGTGTTTTTGTATTTGTTACATGGTAAAAGCTGAATTATGTAAATAATATTCTTTCAAAACAACAAAATTTCAGATTTAACACTTGCAAATATCCTCCTTTACCGTATTCTATTCCCATTTCTATCATCCTTGTGTGCGTGTGAGAGAGAGAGAGAGAGAGAGAGGGAGGACATCACTATGGCCCACACAGAGTCTAAGAGAGAAAAGAAAAGAGAGAAAGAGACGAAAGCATGTTTTCAATGTTTTCAAACATATTCTTTAAAGAAAAACCTTTCAATAGTATATCTCATAAGATATATGTGACAGCCTTGTGAACGATTATTATTCTGTTTGTGGACAGTCACAGATTATCCGAGGTAATGTCGACATTTCTCAATTCTTCTCCCCCCCCCCGCTTTCTTTTCCCTTTCTTCACGCTTCCCTTGTCTACTGAAGTAGAAGAAGCATTTGTCGTAATTCTTCTCATGATCTCATCAATTTTCTCATTTTAACTGGTCTTCGATCACAAAATTAACATTTTGAACTTAGATGTTGGCTGGAAATTTTCTTTATTTTTTTCTACAATTTTTTGAAATAAAAATGCGAAAGAGAGAGAGAGAGAGAGAGAAATAGAGAGAGAGAGAAAGAGAGAGAGAGTTGAAGAATTTTATTGGAATGATTGTCCTTTTAGAGATCGAATTGTATATATAAGAAGCTTCTTCCATATTGAAATGATCTGACTTGAGATGCAGCTGAAATACGTGAAGATGGTTAACATACATTAGATGTCATTAACATATTCTTATATGAATGTATAAGATACTCTCAATCATAAGTACAATACCGTATAGCTAACATGTGAACAGGTGATTTTATGAACACAATATGCTTTTCAGTTTATGAACATAGCAGCAGCAGCAGCAGCGATAGAGATATATGCTATATAGATACAAGCATAAGCAGTTAATCTCAGTCAGTCTCATAAATATAGTCCCGGATACTACATGTCTGTGTATTCGTCTTGTGCGATTCATTTAGCCGGATACCTCCATAAGCTTCGAATGCTTTTACATCTATCGTCCAGTCAATCATGTTTATTCTCAATTTACTTTGTATTTTGTTTTCAATTCATAAATTATGCCATAAATTATGTAAAGGTTATAAAGAAATCTATATAAAGTTCTTTATCTTTTTTGCTAATTTGTGTCTCTCTCTCTCTCTCTCTCTCTCTCTCTCTCTCTTAAGATGTCTCTCTATGATGCTTAATCAATGGCAATAAGCGATTGATGGATGTTGAATACAAGGTAATGATCATGATGATGCTGATTAAGCATTACGTTAATACAACGTTTACCTAAATAAGGCAATTTCAAGCAGCGTTAGATGCTCAATTAGCTTGTGTCAAAGCTTTCAACACATCACACAACATCAAAGAACTCTCGTTAATGTTTCTTTTTCCTTTCCTTTTTAACCAATTTTGAGAAAATTTATTAACGGCCATGTCCGCTGAACGATGTCCAAACCATATGCTGCTAGAAGACGTGAAGGATCTGGACCAATCACTGCCTACGCCACCCACTTGGCAACTTCGACGTCCGCCATAAGCATGATGCCTGTGAGGTCACAATCAGATTTCTTCACTCTTTCTCCCTTTCACTCTTTGTTGTATCTATTACTCTCTCTCTCTCTCTCTCTCTCTCTCTCTCTCTCTCTCTCTCTCTCTCTTTCTCTCTCTTATTCTAATCCTTCTATATACTACGTTGGTCATCAAGTCAATCATCACTATCTGGTAATGTTGCTTAGCCCTTCCAATAGAGGAACAATGACATAAAAATAGATTTTTCCGACGCAACTATGATGTGGATGTGTAGCCTTATAAGTCATTAAAGCTTTAAACCAGGGTGAAGCTTAAGTGATTGGTATTCGAAGCATGTCCATATCGAGTCAAAATTTTAATTCAGAATTCGACTTTGTGTCGGAAAACTTCCAACATCATCTCAAAGATCATTTACATCGTAGAACATTAAATTTTTGAGAGAGAGAGAGGTAGAAGCCAATGGTCTGTGCTTCAGAGGGAAAGTTAAATATCAGAGATCTATTAAAGAGGTAGAGAGAGAGGGGGGGGGGGAGATAGAGTTAGACAGACAAAGAGATGGCTTGAGAGAGAGTGGGGGTGTAAGAAAACGGAGGGAGTGTCCGCTTCAAGATTTCTCTCTATCTTTTCTTCATCCCTCTCTCTCTCTCTATTTCTCTCTATCTCTGTGTTAGTCTGTTGTTTTCCATAGTTAATCTATAACAAACCAGTCAATTATCCATTTTCTATCTTTTTTCCTTAACGAATTTCTCTCAAATACAATGTCCTTTTCATTTCCTGCTTGTTTCGGGAATGGAAAAAAAACTTAATTTTAAGCTCAATGATCGTCCCAAAACCTCCAAGATGAAAATACGAATAAAGAGTTAATTGGCTTAAGCTTTGTACTCATTTTCTGAGCATAAAAGGACAGCAAAAATGTGTTTTGTGACATCAACACACACCCACCGATATGTGGGTGATATTGAGTTGAAAGCCTGAATGGACCATATCTACACCTGTTCATGATACCTTCATATTCAATTCATTCGCCATACTCTCTCGTTAACTATATGAAAGATTGTTTTTTCGACTTCACTAACTATATAATCATATAATGGATATGTAACTGATTGATTGTTACATTACATTTAATACATTTTTATATGTTTTTTAGCAAATTCTTTATGTGAATAGTATTGTCTCAGCCCCCACCATATTCATGAGAAAATTGTCTTTACAAGGTAATATTTCTTTGGCAGGCTTTTTGCCTTCTTGTTTTTAATTGTTACGTTTATATAAAGAGCATAGTTAGCCTTTAGACATCTAGAGAGATAGATAGAGAGGGAGAAACAGACAAAATATGAGAGAAAAATAAATATAAACGGTTCTTTCAGCATCTTTTGTCCAGCTCTACTATCCATGTGCCTCATTGCTGTGTTATCCTTTTCAAAAGCTTCTTAAAATGAAAACGAGAAGCCTTTTTTTGTGTGAAATGTATAAGAAGAGCTTTTAACCTTACTCTCTCTCTCTCTCTCTCTCTCTCTTTCTCTCTCTCAATGCTTGTTCGTCTCTTTCATCTTCCATGCTTCATCTGCCTCTCTGTATAAGTTCAAATACGATGGGGAGTAAAGCATACCATTAAAGCTTTTTTATTTTATCATCAATGACCTGTGCATGTGAAAGAAGAAGAAAGCAGGGTTAAGAGAGAAAGAGAACGTCAGAGAGATAGAATATGAGATCAAATGAAGCATTTTGACAAAATACAGAAAAAAACAAACAAAAAAAGGAGTGGGGTGGGGGGGAAATTCAATAAGCCCTCATCCCAAATACTTAAAATGAATTGTTGATTTCGAATAATTACAGAAATCATTTAATTTCATTTTCTCGTCATTTCCATTTTGTTGTTTGGAAGACAATCCCGAAAAAAAATGTTTTCTTTCCACTTCATTAAAATAGAATTTTGAGTGATTGTGAAGATGTTTCACTCAGTTTCAATCAGACCGACTTCCGCATCATCTTGCCTGCTCTCAGGGTTACCATTGCGTTGTGGGTTCTTCTTCTGCTACTGCTGACTTGACAGAGTTAATTGAAAAAGCACACAAAGTCTTTTAATCTTGATTGTTTTTGTACAATTGTTTCGATTAAGATGAAGCTGAGATAATACAAGTCAGATGACCTGTTAGCTTCATTTACGAATAATTTCAATTTCAGAGCCCTATCCGACCATTTTCTTATTTAATTTATTCGACACTCTGTCGCTCATTGTCCCCCCCCCATTCTCTCTCTCTCTCTCTCTTACTTTCACTTTTCATACTTACTTTCTACATTGAGAGTATTAGAAAAGTAATTGAAATGAATAAATTTCAAAACAGCCGTGAGAACTTCTACACATCAACGTTCTCATTGTACAGCTTATCTAACGTTAAATCCTTTTTTTTTTGTTGAATTCATCTGCCTCTCAACCTTCACTTCCGGGAAATGCTGCCTGAGGGCAAGTTCATGATGGATAACATTGCCATAGACGAAAGACGCTCTATCGCCGTTTTCAGAGAACTAGGTGGATATAAATGAATGCGACCGTTCCGGTTGCTTTAACCGACATATTCACTAAAGTCATTTTGTGAATGGTGAAACATGGCACGCACAAGCTTCTAACCGTAAGCCATGTGTGTGTGAGTAAGCTGGATGTGCGTCGACGAATATCTTGTAAAGCTTCTATCATAACAAACCAATTATGGAAATCTTTGAATTAGTGAAAGAAGCAATAATTGTATTCTAATCACGTAATCAACGAGCAAAAGCTAAGACGACCTATCTTCTCTGTCTATTAATGGACTCTTATATGCAGCTTTTGGCTTAAGCAACAAAAAAAAATTGTATTTTTTTACCTCAATTTTCTTCAAAATTTACATGCTTTCTGATCTTTGTCTAGAAAATTAATTTCATATTTTATTTGTTGTTCAAGCTTCATCTGATTATGCGCCATTTTCTTTTTCTCTACTGCTACCATTCTATGTGGCATGATGAAGATGGTCAAACTGCTTCTGAACTTCTTACTCATCTATATATAGAATGACGTATACTTCTTCATTCTTCTTTCTTTCTTTCATCTTCATTTGTTTAGATCATTCACTATATAACGTCATCAATCGCTTAGTTCTTCTCTTCCTTCCACTCATTTTTGGAAGCGATAATACCTTGGATGAGCTCTAACTAAACCACACAAGAGCACTTACTCATTTGAATATCTCTTCGGTTTCAAACTTCAAAGAATAGCCAGAGTTGCGTCGTTTTCGTTCAGTTTTTTCTATTCGTTTCTATGAAATGAACTTGTGTCTCATAGGAGAGTTCAAAAAGATATTGTAGGCGAGATAGAGAGAGAGAGATAGAGAGAGAGAGAGAGAGAGAGAGAGAATGAACAAGAGAAATAGATTGATCAAGCTGAACGAAGAGAATGCAACAGATGGAGAATGAGAGACGAATGTATTCTTCATAGCACCAAGTAAGACTTGACTTTCGAACATCCAATTCCCAATGGATTGTCCTACTTAGAACAAAAAGAAAATATTCAGCTGGTCAGTTAGTTTTCCAAGAATTCAAAAAAATGAATTAGTCAATTACTCAGCTAAGTGAAACTTGTGGAATGCCAGCTTACAACTGAAGCTTACAAATAATATAATTTCAATTATACGATTTTTGAACTTTGTCAGCAACAATGAGAGACAATGAAGTGAAAGTCACAAAGAAGTTAACGAGCTCATTACCCCATTCCTTCCTTTTCATTTTTTGTGTTTCGTTAGTCTCTCTCTCCCTCTCTTTCTCTTTCTCTCTCTCTCTATCTCTGTCTTTAAATGTTTTTTAAGTTTACAGACGTAGAGAAAAGCAACAAAACAAAAACAAAACTCTGACGACCTTTGACTGTCCTTTAAGCTTAAGAAATTTGCATGTTGATAGTTCACATCCACGACTGAACAAAGTTTCGGTGTCGTACATCACATGGGCTCCGTTGGGACTCACCGTTTTCTCGTCTTTTGACTTAAATCTTTGTGCTTAAGTCATTTCTGTCTTTAAACCGCTAGTCATTCTTCAACACATTGCCGTTTCGAAACGCCGTTCGTCATGAAAACTTACATCTCAACATCAAAATCTGATTGACGTCACACATGTCCAAATGGTGCGACTGAAAGTAAAAAACTTGAAGAATGCTTTATTTTCGTCATTTCAAATGAAACTGACTACATGGGTCAACATGTTTTATTGTTTTTTTTTTCTTGGTTGGAGTCTCATTGGCAGTTTCTGTGCATCAAGCTCAATTGCAAGCATAAGCTTACGAGAGATCTCTGATATCTTTTTGTTATGAGAGACTGTCAGAACGTCGTCTGAACATGAAGCTTGGCACACAAGTTCATCTACCATCAACATCCAAAGAGCAGTTTTGACAAATAGTAAAAATTGAAATTAGAAGTCTTTGATCATGGACTAGATGAAAGAAAATTAGAAATTCGCTCATCTGCTGTATCAACCGACACGAAATTATCTTTGTGAGACTGTTTTAATAACTATAAAATTAACATTTAAATGAAAAGTTCCATAGTCAATTAGGTGATGCGGACGTTACTCCGCCTCTCTTATTTAAATCCTTCGTTTGAGCAGACTGAAACAGTCGTCTCCATATATGGGTGTGGTGGACCTTGTCTCGCTTCAGCTCAATTCATTTTTATTGAGTTTAAGCTCAGCGCTAGATCCTATGTAAAGCAATATTAATCAACTTTTAAAGCTTAAACCCCGTTTTTATATATATATATAGTTAACTGTGAATGTTTATATGCGAAATATGGATTCATATGTACATATGTATGTTGATGCATGGAAGACACATCAGAATAACAACGACGTCCACGATGCTTCGGTTATGATGGCATATGCTTCTGGTCCGCAGGTCGACTTACATCATCGGTGCTCAGCTTTTTTGTCGTTCATCTTCCTTATTGTCGTCATTGGCTGTTCGTTACTGCCTCTTCTCAATCGTTTCTAAGATGTCATAAGGAACTATCAGTAGCTCCAGTCATCTCAATCGTCTCCATGACATTCCCTTTTCTCTCTTTTACCTCCTCAATAGCTGAATGCTTCAAAGTATAAGTAATGAAATTCATAGTTATAACTACAAAATGAATTCATAAACTGAACTGAAATCCGAGTTTTCATCGCACTCGGACTTCTATTGTACCACTGTGCCGACATTTGAAGCTTCTGAAGATGAACTTACTTCTGACTTCAAAACAGTTTTTATTTCATGCTTAATCGTATTCAAACAACTTCTTTTTATGTGAATGTGTTATTTACGAAATTCAAACGACCTTCATTGTCTTCGGTGGCGTTTTCTAATTCAGCTTATAGCCGACCTCCAATTTGGTATTCCTTACTTTCTAGTATCACCCCTTCTCTCTCTCTCTCTCTCACTCTCTGTTCTACTGGCAACATCTCTCTGTCTTCAGAGCTTTCACTCATTATTTTGCTTCTTTGGATGTCTTTGATATTTCAATAGTCTCCTCATATTTTCACGCATTCAAGGCGGAAGAGAAAGTAAGAAAAAACCTATCCAAGGTGATATAGATCTTGACAGAGATGACTTGAAGCTTTTGGATGCGATGAAATACGAGGGCGTGGGAGAGAGAGAAAAAGAAAAATAGGGAGGGACAGCATCGAAATGAATGTGAATGAAGAAAGAGAAGGAATGAGAGACGACTCAAGCTATTCCAATAGCTCTATATTAATCATCCTAATAGTTTTCAAAAGAATTATAGAACTCATTATCTGCGAGCTGTCATTTGAAAAAGGTGTTCTGAGTATATCTCATAATGTGACGATTGAAAGTTCTCTTTTTTTTACTTCACTTTCTTGCATTTCATTATAATCCTTCAGAACTCTCTGTTATCTTCACGTCACTGAGTTGGCAATTCTCTTGAAATACTTCACAGGCTTCAAAACATTCATCGCTAATATTTAAATATCTTTATTTGGACGATATGAGAGAGAGAGAGAAGAAGAAGAAGTAGAAATCTCAAGTGTCATTTAGAAGGTGCGAGAAAGGAGGAGGAGAAATACGAACAAAAGCTAATAGATAGCATGAAGATTTGAATAGGAAAAGCTGATCACATATCAGATTAACAAATCGGTTATCTCACAAGATGTACCAAGTGATTCCTTTTCACTTTAAGAGTGTTCAATTAAAATTTTCAACAAATGGCTTCAGTAAGTTAATTTCAATTAGCTTTGTATGGGCTTCCCTCTCTTTTAAGGATTTCTGTTCAAATCCTCCGTTTAAAAGATTACCAATATAAACAATCTCATATGTGTATGCATAGTTAAGAAAATGTTTACTATACTATGTATACATGTTCTGAGATCTATACTTTATATAATTAACCTTAAAAGGTTATTATATTAGATATGTGATATGTGATGTGAACGATATGAGGGCAAACTAGAGAATGAAATGAATATTAGAGAGAGAGAAAGAGAGAGAGAGAGAGAGAGAGAGAGAGAGAGAGAGATAGAAAGTTATGAGCCGCATAGATCTCGAACAACTTCTTGAGAATTCATGGAAGATCATAAAACGTTTGAAGTAAGATGACCAGAACTAAAGGATAAACAACTCATCTTATTCTTTGAAACGTTAGAGCTCAGGAATGTCTAGTTTGAGCTTCTGGTATGTCGACCGTTGTCCTTATTGTCGTCACAGGAAGTTTTGATGTTCACCATTTTGCTTTCCTTCTTCTCTCTCTCTCTCTCTCTTTACATCCTAGCCAACTCTGCATTTTACGTGCTTCTCAAGATGTTTTTGTATTTGAGAATAAGCAACTCATGTTAAAACTGAGAGTAGAAAAAGAAAAACAGACTCTGTCTAAAGATGGAGAGGTGGCAGAGTAAGAAAGAAGACTTTCTGGTTCAGCTGCCCTCATCTGATGCTTCTCCTCCTTTTCACTTCTCCTTGTTTAAAAAGAAATATTGTCTTTTACCGACAACAACACAACGAAATAGAGAGTGAATGAGATAAGTCGTTGTACAAGCTCTTCCCCTTCTACAATTCTCTCGTTCATGTATATATATATGTATATATACGTCGAAGATGCTTTTCCTCTCCATCTAAATTTGCTTATTTCTACAACACGTCTTATATTAATTATCTTCTTGTCCAATATGTCATCGCAATCGAATGTGCTGATGTCGTCACAAAGAATGTCTTCAGAACTTTGTAAAGCCATCAGTTCCATCTTTCATTTGTATGTCAATTGTATGAACGATGAAACTCTTATCCACAAAACATTATTCATTACGATGGCCCCAATGCGATGGGCGTTGATGAAATCACCTTCAGTCTGTTCTCGCATCACATAGAAGCTTGTGGATGTATGGACGTTCATTAAATTTCTTCTATATATGTTTATCTCTCATCCACTCCAAAAATCCATCAAATCTTCTCAAAATCTGATTATAAAGCCATCTACGTAAGTGGTCATGTAGACGAAATGACCTTATATAGTCACAAATACAACATGCGCATCTATTCCTCTGCTCTTCGTTCAGCTGCTCTCCCCCCCCCCACCCCGCCATCCCGCGCCAGTCCCCCTCTCATCCTCCTCTACCAATTCATATAGCCCATTGACAAGCCTTTTCTTCCTCCCTCACCATTTCTCTCAATAATCATCTGATTTCAGCTTTGCTACAATATCCAGAGTTTTCAAGACAGCTAATACATCTAATACATTATGACATTTAATTGAACTTGTCAACTTTTACGAGACATCTTCTTAATATAGTCATTCAATTCTATCCTCTGCACTCTTTCCACTCATCTTCAAGATCCTGCAACTCATACTCATTGTATAATCAACTCTGATCAGCTGAAATCCATTTTTCATTGACGATTACATCACCAAGTTCATTTCCTTTTTACTTCTTTCCTCATTCACTTCAATCCCTCCTTCTCCTCTTTCTTCTTTCGACCTGGTAATCAGCTACTTTTCCCTGAACCCATTTAGAACTCGGAAGCTTCAAGCGATAGATTCATTCTTCTGTTTTTCTCATTTTCGTTGTGGAAACATTTCATGGAAAAAGAATCCTGTTTCTGATTCAATTGTAACTTTTCCAACAGCACGTGAGTCTTTCTACTGGCTATTGCATTCATGGACTCTCAAGGGAATAGTTCTTAACACGCGCAAACGGATTCCAATGCTTTTTTTCCATTTTTTTGTTCTCACTACACGCCGATCTCTTCGATCTTTAAGACCTTTCAAAGAACTTTCTTTATCTGCATCACTAAGATGATATGTTGAATGAAAAATGATGAAAAATATATAAATACGATTGCAATATGAAGGATGAGTGGCATGGAGAGATGGAGGATGAAGAGATGAAGCTGAAAAGGACAGTTCGTGAATTGCATACAAGTAATTCCATTCCATCTATGAGTTATGCTTCAATCTATTGTTAGCTCAAATCTGATCCAGTCTCCTCCTCCTCTTTTCCTCATTCACTTCTTCATTTGCTTCCTCCACCTCCTTCCAGCTGTAACGTCATTTTTCATGCCTTGAGGCAATTATTGAACCATCCCAAATGTATATTATATTCTGACATTTTATTTTTAATACATTTTGATCTCAAGAATGTATTTGTGGCAAGAACCAAATTATTTTGACTTTCTATTTCTATCTTATTCTATTCGTAGCACATTATGAAGATGACTTCAAGTTGTTGTTTTTTCATTTTCTTCTCTCTCTTGGCATCTTCTCTCGTATTATCTCTCAACCATACCATCTATTTCACTTAATATACCTTTTACCTTTCAGATCTTTTTTTTCTGCTCAAGAAAAGGGTACAACTACGCAATGCAGTCCATGTTATCAATTATAGTTCTGGTATGTTATTCCTTGATAACCTTTAAGCTCAAGCTTAAACACTTGCTTGCTTCTTCATCTCAGTTTTGAAATGAATTCCTACGAGATAGATACTACATCGTTTCGTATACTTAACTTCATTAGTGTAATCTATTATTGTTTCAGACATTCTCCGTTCTACTCCAGCTTTCTGCAGCATCATCAGGTAACATCTAACCATCTGACTGTTTTCATTCAAAAACGCACGGAAATGAGTTTTTCTCCCCTGCCCTTGCCTGCATCCAATGTTTACCCTCCTTATTTCATTTTGAATGATTTATGTTCTTTCTTAGTAATCACTTTCTTTGATTCTCACTTGTCTTTCTACTATCCTATGCTTGCTGGTGGTGGTTTTTTGAATGAAAAAAATCATTTTTCTTTCTTCTTTTCTAACGGTATTTGTGTTTTGTCTTCTGGTTGGTGGTTGGTTTTGTCATGGCAATATACATCATACGATGAAACATATATGCAAATCTCCTCAATTTTTGCATTTTTCTTTTACAGTTTTTCGAGTAAAACGAGCACTTGACATATTGGAAGGAGATGACTTTGGAATGAAGAAACGAGCTCTAGATGGATTAGATGGTATTTATGGGGAATAATTATAGTTATCATATGTTACCTCTCTCTCTCACATTTTGTTTTATCTTCAATCACATTCTACCTCTCTTTCTCTCTCTCTTTACCAAGCTCTCGTAGTATCATTCTGTCCGACATCTTACTTAGAGAAGCGAATATGTACTGACCATGAGATCAGTGAGAGTGACTTGGATAATTTAATGAAAACTTGATATATATCAAAGCTATAACGTTCTCATTCCAGGAAATGGTTTTGGATTCGATAAGAGAGCCTTGAATGGAATAGAAGGTAATCTTTTCTTTCTTCTTTCTACGTCCACGAACACTGAAAGTGGCCTAAACCTAATTTTCGACGTCACATTGAATTGTTTACAATTGAACGAGTTCATCATTTTTTATTTTCTTCTTCTCTATTTCAAAATACATTTGTTTGAAGGAAATGGCTTTGGCTTCGATAAGAGAGCCTTAAATGGATTGGATGGAGACGGTTTCGGTTTCGATAAGCGCGCCCTCAACAGCATCGAAGGTTTTAGCTTATTCAGATAATCATATAATGCATATATCATTCAAGGAGCTGGTTTTGGTTTTGACAAACGAGCTCTTAATGGAATTGAAGGTAAGGATTCAATTCAAATTATCATCAGAACATCACATACCGTTTGTAGGAAATGGCTTCGGCTTTGATAAGCGCGCTCTGAATGGTCTAGAAGGATCAGGCTTCGGATTTGATAAGAGAGCTTTGAATAGCATTGAAGGTATGATTCTTAAACAGAACAAATGCTGATAGATGGTTGCTTAAGGAGCTGGCTTCGGCTTCGACAAGAGAGCTTTGAATTCTCTCGATGGCTCTGGGTTTGGGTTTGAGAAGCGCGCTTTAAACAGTATTGAAGGTAATATCCTGTGTCCACTACAACATACAATTTTGAAAATGAAAAAGAATTTTTATTTTTCTTCTGTTTTGAATATTTAAATTTTGTGTTTTTACAGGAGCTGGCTTTGGCTTTGACAAACGAGCTTTGAATAGCATTGAAGGTATTGTTAAGATTACATTATTTCCAAATTTTGAAGAGGAGAGAGAGAGAGATAGAAGAAGACTCATACGTTAGTTTGAACTATACATATGAAGAGAGAAAGCTAGAAGAAGCTTAAACGAATGAGAGATTAAGAGTTTGATTTGCTCATCAAAACTTTGTATTTTCAGGAGCTGGTTTTGGCTTTGATAAGAGAGCTTTGAATTCAATTGAAGGTGCCGGATTCGGATTTGACAAGAGGCATTATCCCTATTACAAGCCTAGAGGTAAAGCTATATGCTTCAAGTATATACAAACTAACTATAAGATTATAGGATTTAATGGCGTTCATAAGCAAGGATAACTTATTTGCTTATCTGTTGTGAGAGTATGTGATTGAACTTCAATTACTGAATGTTGTTTAAATATTCTCTTTATAGAAGTCATATCTCCTATTTTGGGATCTTCGTATTTCCAACTTCCAATTTTCAGCTTTTCATGCATTTGCTGATAATTTATAAACTATTTAAGCTATTCTATCTTCCCAGCCGTTAAATAAATAGTTTTGTTAAAAATTCTTTTTTTTTGTTTCTCTAATTGAATGGTCATGCAAGCTGCCAACGCAGAAGAAGACAGATACACCACACACACACACACACACACACACATACACACATACACATACATCCACATCAAACAGTGCTATCTATTCTACGATTAACTGAAATTAAACATTTGAAGTCATTTTCTGTTATAAAAAATGTTTTTTCATCTTTCTCCGATCATTGCAATCTACATTCAATGAAGAACTTTCGAAGTTCATTCCTTTCTTAATAATAGTATCGTTAAACAATAAATTAAGCAAAAGACGTATGCGATCACAAAAAATCCGGTCGAAATCTGATCATTTTTGATAACAATGCGAACGTAGACGTATTCGCTTGAAAAAAAAAAGCACGACCGCTCAACCTCTTGCAGTAACATGCTGAATGAAATAACCTGACGCGCGCGTGTGTGTTTTCATTTTACTCGAAAATTTAAAAATTAGCGGCTGTGCTTGGTATGACCGATAACTCATACTTTGATTTGTAAATGAAGTGCGCCGACTGCTTTCATTTTAGATCTTGCATCAGTCAAGCTATCGGTCGTTCACATCAAATGATCATAAGCCTGTCTGAGTAGAGAAAAGAGCTTTCAATGATTGATAACTGTTTATTTTTTTATTTTAAATATTATTTAAACATTGTTCCGATTATGCTTATGATTTGAGAAAAGAGTAACAACTTCTTTGCATATCGGTCATTCTTGTTTACATGTACAGTCGGAGCCGGCTGGTGCTGACGATTGCATGAGTTCAGTTCTGATTATTTATAACTATTCTCTCAAAGTATCATAATGCAATCATTGATGATAGTTTCTAGTTCATTCTGTGATTTTATTATTTTGTTTATTGATAGAATGAAAAAGCGATAGTTAGGATCATCATATGCTGCTTCTTCAGCTTTCCAACTCCCTTATTCCGTTATTGTGAGCATCTCTTATTCAGTTTGACATTTGAAAGCATTGACTATGTGTTCTGGTTGTATTCTTACATTCTCTTATACTAATTACAATTTCAAAACTATTTGACATTATTGAATATCCCCCCCCCTCCGCCACTACTCGCCTTCTCTAGTTGAAGCTTATTTGGACTAATTGCTTTTTTTTTGTTCCTCTCTAAGCATTGCGACACTGCATTTCTGAAACATTTTTTAGTTTAAACTTTGACTTTTCATTTGATTCCAATGCTTTTCTCAACAAAAACATTTGACTCTATTACTCTAGGCTAATAATGCCACACAACCCACACATAGTTATAAGCAACCCCCATCGACTTCTATTTCTAGCTTATCCATGCTTGACAACTATTTTGGTAGAATAACATTCTAGTTTGACAGATTACGATTATGGTATTCTCATTGAACTACAGTATCTCTCATAACTCACTGATTCTCTCTTGTAAATCTTAAATATGAAAGAATCTGATGACAGGATAAGATCATTTCAAATGTTGTTGTCATCTCTGAACAGACTCGAACTGTTCAGAGCTTCATCTCTGTACTTGCTCATTAGTTTGTATTATGAAATTCAGCAGTACGAATACTCATTTGTGCTGACATCGTCACATGATTTCTCATTTAATCATCAGTTAACTTTCGTCTTGATGAAGCTGAGACAAAAGGCACGTGTTACAATCTTGCTTTAATCATCTCTTCATGCCATATTTCCTCTATATGCTCTGAACATTTGTGAATTTCAATTAATCATATGTCAGATAATGATTTCAAACAAAATATTTTCTTCTTCATCATCCAAAAGGAAAATTGAAGAAGTGAACAGAGAAAGTAAGAATAAGAAAAGAGGGGGAAAGGGTGTGAGAGGTGGTGAGGTTAAGAAGCAAGTGTGTCCATGTTTAACAGATTGAATGTTGTTTAAAGCTTTGCAACTAACATTCATAAGGTTCAATTCAATCAGTCAAATCATATGTTTGAAAAATAATATTGTCTCACATCATATATGACAGAAATAACTTTTGTAAAGAAGATTATGTCGCTTTGGTCATTAGCTTGTACTAGCACACTCAACTCGTGTGTCTCTCGCTCACCTTGATATCTTTTACAACTTTTTCTTTCCTTTTTTGGGAGAGGGGGGGGGGTAAATGAGACGAGATTTCATTTCATTCTTCTTCTGTCTTCTTCATTATCATGCTCTTTAGAAGATTCTATTATAAATGTGTTTTGTTGATAAATGAATTTGATTGAATTATTGATTATATGCTTGTACATACTTCTTATAGTTGATGTGTTGATCATGATTGAACTGTCTATCATCTGAAATTCTTATATTTTTGTTCTTTCGGATGCATTGGAACAGCATACACACACACACACACACACAGGTCCCACCCCAGACACACATAGATATCCACCAGACAGACACACATGTTTGAAACCTTTGCAAAGACTTGAACACAAAAATCTTTTTAATGCTTAGAACTTTATAAGCAGAAAAAAGCATCATTAAGTTTGCTTTATAAATTACCTCGCTATCCTCTTATCTCTCTCTCTATCTTTCGCGTCTCTTTGACTATGTGTTTCTCTGTTTTTGCCTTTCTTCAATTTATGTCTTCTGCTTTCTCATTCATATTCTTGGTGTTTCATTTACCTTCACATCTTCCGACCTCTCTCTCTCTCTCTCTCTCTCTCTCTCTCTCTATCTGTCTTTCTATCATTTTTCTTTATTTCTCTCATTTTTTGTTTCATTTTTTTTTTCAAAACTACTGCCGTTCCTCTTTAGTCTTCTATGCTTCTCTATGCTTCTCCACAGATACCTCTTTTCTCATCTCATTCAAATTTCATTTTCTATCATATTACTCACAATTCTCATACTTTACAATTGTCTATCATTTTCTTATCTACCTATTGTTCTCTGTTCTCTCTATTGACTATAACATAGATTTCGAGGTGTCTTCTTCATTTTCAACGCATCAGAACCGCATACCCCTTTCCAACCATCTTTTTCATCTGACAATCTCTTGAATAAGCATTCTCTCTCATTTTCAATCTTTATATCTTTCTTCGCCTTCGCTCTCTCTTTAAATTCACACAGAAAAATCATTTTTTTCATTAAATTTTCAAGCAACCTGTTCGTTTTTCCGTAGATGCCTTAAGAGAGAAGACAACGACACCATTAGACAATTCACGACAATCATCTGTTGCGTCAAATATTTTTTGAATAAAAAAACTAAAATATAACAAAAAAAAAAGACGAAAGAAAATGAATTTGTTTAAGAAATGATAACTTGAGCTATGTTCATGTCATGTCATGTATTGTCTTCAGATTCATCATATCCATGTACTACTTTGCTTGCTCTTCTCTATATGATCATCTTTACTCTTCATCATGAACAACCGCTCTACACATATTAGCCTATATCATATATTGCAGATGCGACTGAAATCATGTAAAAGTCAACGATGGCTCTCCATACTTCTACTAATGATACAAATGAATTCTGTATATTCTGATGTATGCTCGAATACGCCAATCAGCGAATTATCTTGCACTCTCCATGAAACATCAATAAATAATATTGTGGAGACGAACAACACCTTTTTATGGCCAGCAGCTCCATACGGCCTTCGAACATTTTATTTTCTGGAGGTTAGTTATCATTATGAACGTTACTCTATCATAGATTCATATAGTTCAAGCTATTATAGTTAACAGATCATGAATAAGCTTTATGTATTTCATTATTTTGGCACTTCTTAACACATATAATGTATTAGTACTATTGACCATCCTACATGCGATTTTTGTTTCGATAACGACTTCCTTTTCTCGTTCATGATGGTTTTTCTTCACTTAGTCTAACATCGATTTCGAAGATGTCAATGTCAACTAAACAGTCGAAACGTCCAATACAAGCAACAAGAAAACCCCAAAATACTTAATTCAGCTTTCATTTTCTCATTTAAGAGGACAGAGAGGAGGAAATAGGAAAGAGGGGGGGAGGGGAGGAGAGAGAGCAAACCAGACATGTGATACATCATGGTCTTTAGCATCTGATAAGCATGTTCTTGAACTTTGCTTTGTTCATTTTATGGAAATTTTCAAAGAGTTATATGCACTTTCTGCAATCTAATGATCTTAAGAAGAAGAAAGAAACCATCTGAGAGTGAGATTGTTGGATGCGACTGCTGTGCTGTAGCCAGCGATAGAATTGCAAGACGAAAAGTTAAAAAGAGAGAGAGAAGATGAAACTCTCGACACATCGCCTCATTTTATTTATGTGCCTTGGTCGCTGTCATAGGGCTTGAAACACATCAGACTCGCCCATATCATTCAGTGAAATAATTGAAAATTTTGTGAATTTTATTTCTTTTTTTCAGACACATAAAAATGGACGAGATTTGGTTGTTTCAACAACAATACGATGGCGTTTACCCGAGACTTCAGCCATACTTCCGACACCCATTGAAGGATTCCTTATAACAGTCAAAGAGCTTAATTATCAGCGAAAAGAGATAATTGCAAATAAAACCAATACATGGCTTTATAAAGCATCATTGGCTAAATCGATTAGTCAGATAACAGCCAATTATCATCAGGTATGAATAGCTACAACAAGCTTTCTATCTCATCTTATAGGTTGAATTCTTCTTAAATTCTCCTAATCTATTTACATTTGGAAAGAAATATAAGATTGAAGTAGCATTGTTGCCACTTGTACTTGGCGGTGTTACAAATCAAATCAGAATTATACCAAATGATGTGTCTGACAATCAACAGTGTCTGCCTAACAAAGGTATTCCTTTTGATCCACTTGCTCAAGCTATCAACAATGCAATGTTATATGTAAAAAACTATTTCGTTTGATTATCATGCACAGGACTGTATGAAAGCATTACAGAAACGGCTGACCTCGCAAAGTATTGGAATTTGAAAATCTTGTCAGTGCATGTAATGATCATACAAGCTGCTGTTAACATAAGCTTTGTATCAGCTCCAAAAAGCTTATGCATTGAACGATATTCTATTCAACTTCATATCAAAGATAATCCAATTATAATTGAATACATCGTTAATAAGGTAAGAAAGAAGTTTTCGTTCATCCAAATATTCTTTTCTTTGACGTTTAAGACAGAAGACGTCGTTCAACATCAATTACTCGAAGGATTACCGCGAGAACAATACATTACCGTCAAGGTAATAATTAAAACGATTTTCTAAACTGATTAAGCCAAGATGAATAAGGAAACTTAATTAACGTCTTTACGTATATGCAAATGAGACGTAGGATGAGAATGTATGAGAGTTTAGACAACATGGCTTCCATATTTCCAAAGCTTATGCTTCAGAAATGAATTGCTTTCAGGTCGTACCATATAGCTATCCAAATGAAAGATGTCCATGCACGTTCTGTAACTGTATTATGACGAAAAGCTATCCATTCATATTACCATCACTTAAGAGAGAGGTTTGTTTACATCCCATGTTCAAGGTTCAAAGTAATATGAATGATTATTAAGAAGAGCGTAGCCAGTACACAGCATCCCGCCATCATTACTGATGAGTATGGAATGGCTTTTCTTGGACTATTCATCATTCTTCTTGTTTTGCTTGCCGGATTCAGCTTGATAACTCTAGCATGTGTTATGAAACAAAAAAAAGATGAGAAACAGGATAAAATCTATCTGCACAATGATATACTGAACAGAAAGCTCCTCGAACCAGCACCAAGTATGAAAAAAAGCTGCTTCAGCGCTTCATCATCTATCCGTTTCAGAGTTCCGCATACTTTTGATCACATCAATAGGCTCCGAAGCTGAGTTAGACTTTGTTGACGATTTAGCTCTTTTGCTGAGACAATACTCATCAATATCTCTGACTTACCATCGTTTTGATCAACAAGCTCTCGAGCAAAACAGGCACATATGGAGTGTCAACCATGTGCATAACTGCGATAAGGTGATGTTTTCTTTTTGCTGTTCATCACAAACCTATTTACCTGATAATTGATGTGAGGGTACCAAAGTCGTTTGAATTATGAAACACAAATCATATTTGTTTTTTTAAAATCATTCACATTGCATTCCAATGTACACGACTGATACGATTTAGAGATGCATTGAATCACCTCATCCCCCAAAAAGAATAATTTCCAAAGCTTCATCTCATATGATTAATAGAAGTATTGCAGATAATACTTGTTCATACACGTCATAGGCCATCAAACAATATGGATGATTTATTGTATTCTATACAGAATATACTACCATTACGTGATGATCGAGTGGTCAGTTCATAGACATCTTCATTTGTCAACAAAAACATTTTACAAAAACTCAAAAGATCTTTTTTTTTTTTTCAGATTTTAGTGAAATTACATAGAAATGCTATGGTTTTCAATATATTTCAAGAGACTATCTATCTATTTCCACGTGATATGCAATACTTCTGTAGACATTTACTTCTTAAATATGATCATCTATGGGTATCACTAGAGGTAACAGCTGAATAGGCTGATTATGAACATCAACAATCTAATGTATTCATGTTTAAGGAGAAAGCTCACAACTTGTATAACAGACAATCTACAATAGCTGAGAGTCGTATTAGTGAAATAGCTCAAAAGCTTTTATCTCCAACATCTCGAGCTTCTGATCATATAAGCTTATGTGATATAGCAGAAGAGCCGGAAGACATTTCATCACCAACAATTGATAATGATGCTTTACATGATATGAAATCATCATTACCATCAAGTCCAATGGATAGTGGATATCAAAGCAAAACATCATCCATGTAATGTATATACTATTAGTATAATCTAGAACGGAATCTATTCCATAATAATCATTATATAGTTTAACGGGTTATCACATATTCGTGTACAGTACTGGTATGTTCTATAGCATCTATTTGATCTCATATTCTTGTCAGGTTTTATTGAATTCTCTTATCTATATTATAACATATTTAACTATTATTTTGTGTATATAAATATATTTTTATTTATATGACCAGTTTATAATTAAAGAAAAAGAAGATTTGAAAACGATATATGTATAGATAAGTAAAGAAGGAATGTTCTATCTGAGCATTTCAGTTAATGTATTGTATTGTCTTTGTAATAGTCCAAACACTTTTCTTATAATATTGAGCTTAAAACATTCTCTGACTATATGTTAATATGAATATTATAAATATCAGAGAGGACTTTTAGGCATTGAAGTGAGAAAATGAAGATGAGAAGAAAAGCAACCGCTCTATGCGGCTTCCATTTACACAGAAATGAAGAGAATGACAAATCGTGCATAGTACGTGCATCTATCGTACACTATTGCACGTGCATAGTGAAGATTAATGAAATCAATAACGAAAAAAAGATAATAATTAGTAATCCGTACCTCTGAAAACCAAAAAAAAGACTGGTAATATAAAGGCTATAACAACAAAGAAGATTATTAAGAATATGAAGTTGATAATGGCCAAGCCATAGAAGATCTGTACAGGACAGAATAAGAACGGAAGGAATATGCATGTGCATATGATGACACCCTAAAAAGAGATTTTGAAGATGATTCAAGTCATTAAGAACAAACCAATATAGCTGGCAACCACGAACGTTCCAAGGCTTCTTCACCTTTTCTTCGCTTAATCTTCTCCGAATACTTCTGTTCGGGATCTTCATCATCAACTTGTTGTGAATGCTTCAAATACTATTTGAGTGGGAAAACATCATTCATGCATACCACAAAGAACTGTATCATGTGTCGAGGGATAATGCTGGAGAAGACAGACAGGTATATCCCAAGAGCAACGGAGAATGGATTGAATGTGATTCCAAAGAGAGCAGGAATGAGGATGGCTCCTTCAATCGTAATATGAAGAGATTTGTAGTTGACATTGCTTTACCTCCGAATGAAATGAATTGGAATACAGCTGATTCGACTATCCATTTCTTACTGAACATAGTCAAGGTTTGAATCATTATGATTACTGCAGGAACCCATATGAGTGTTTCTGGCACTTGAGTAATGACATCAGTCATTCCAACTTCTGTATCGAATGGAATGGCTTTGAACTGTGAATAGTGTGAAGACACCTAAGTTCACTATGTTAAGAAGACATTATCTTTCCTTACTCTTCTGCAGTCTGCCATCAGCTGAGCTTTATCAGCCATAGAAGTCGTTCCATTTATTCCGACCATGTAAATCATTTTGGTTATGATAGGTTTATCCCTTAAATAGCAGAGTATTAGATAGGGAGCATAGTTCGAATTCCTAACCCTTCCATCCTATATCGGAGTCCAGACGACCATGCATTGTATACCTCATGGGTGATGAACGATTTGAAAGAACTCATATTCAAAACTGGAATGATACGTGGTAAGCTGTGTTCTATAACTAATCTAACCCTTTGCATTAGGTGGTGATTCGCTGAAACGCTCATAGTCGAAAGTCCAGACCATATCAGACTCTGGACCGATGGCACCTCTTATTTCTTGAATTTCTCGAGTGAAGTTCTAAAAGAAACATTTAAATAGTTTTATCATTTGCAAAACAAAACCTTGAATCGCTGATACTCCTCCGGATTCTCAAAGTCAGGCGGGCTTTCTATTATGAATAGAATATGAAGGAAATCGGGCCATACAACATCGCTCATCAAATGAACTCCCTTGTTGTTTGGTGAGTCTGGCATGAGTAGATGACGATAATCCAAGTTTCCGTGAGCCTATAAGACTATCGGTAAGTATAAAGGTAAGTGGAGGTAGGGAAAACCTGTGTGAAGCCCCAAATAGACAAAGAACCTATGAGAATCAGCAAAGAACCAGCAGTGACCAAAGATATCGTTTTCTTCTTTCTTATGGCTTTAGAGAAAGCAGCTGATATTTAAATGAATCATCTATATATGCTACAACTATCCACTTACTGATGAATGTTTTATCAGGGAAAGAGTTGTTCAGATCGGCAAATCCATTGTTGGCTTTCTCAGAATCTTCCAGCTTCTTGTGAGTCGTTAGTGGAGTACACCAGAGTAGCACTGGCAAGAGCAAGTGCATCTGAAATTGAGATTATCAAAGTCTATCTTCTCACTTTCTCAAACTCACAATATGGAAATGAGCAAAGAAGATGGAGATACCAATGAACTTGAGAAGATTTCCTATCTCAGGAATGAAAAACAAGAATCCAGCTACCAAAATGATGACTGAATAGATAATATTGGTGAAAATGAAATGTCCACCCATGGACAAAGTCTAAAGTATTAAGCTCAGCTCAGAGGATGCGTTTCACTAACATTATGCAGAGCTGCAGCATCAACAGCCTGATCCAAGTTACTCCTAATGAGCCAAGCATTGAAAAGTTGGAAGACGTTGATCAAAACTAAATATCATGATGATTAGTGGTAGAAAGAGGTACACTCACTGTAAGGGAAGATGTATATGGCTGTTATGATAGATAATGTATTAACATGCCATCCGGTTACTCCGAATATTCCTAGCGTACATATCAATGATGATACAGGGACAAGTACTATCGCTGCACTCGCTACACACACAATGCTTGAATTCGTATAAAGTTAGAACTTGAAAGGTGCCATAACTTACCCTCCTGATAAGCGTTTTTGAGACCAACTCAAAACGACAAGTGATATGAATGAAATAATAATAAAGATGACCAAGCCTTAATAGTGAAAATCAGTATAAGAATGAGTATCTCATGTATTACCTGTTAGAAGAAACTGTTTCGCAAAGTTGATTGCTCTCTCTATCTCTATTTCCATTCCTCGAGCTCCATGCTGCGTTAGAATAGTATTAGTCTTGGGGTCAGCGTTATGTTTCTCGACTTCGCTGCAATTAGAATGATTTCAATGCTTCACGTTAACTAGAGCAACCGGTCGTCATCTTTCTTTCTTTGTAAATGACGACTCAACGTTAATGGAGTGTAGTAAGCTTACATTTGAACTAATCTTTCGAATTCTCGAAGATCTCCCTTCATTTCGGTACTGTTAATGAAAACCATAAAGTATAAAGCAGCAACTTTAGCTGATTCTATAGAGTTTCCCTAGAATGATGCATTCTCTTATTGAACATGCCCTATCTAATAGCTCACATTCATTTTGCGTTGAAAAAAGTATTTTCCTATGTTCGATTGATAACTGATAATCTTTGTTACCGGCCAGTCAAAGCCAAACCATGCCATTGCCTTTAAGTTGATTGAACCAACTGATAAATGTGTTTGGAACATACAAATGTTTTGAAAATGACTTCGTTAAAGTTGCACATGGAGCCACAGTAATCCATATAAGTCAGATTAGTCTGCCTATCCTCTTCAATTACGGAACGAATCGTTATATTTGATTTGATTCTCTTAAAATGAGCTTAAATGTTTTGGAAAGACTTCCAAAATGCTATACTCTATAAAATCCTTTGAACTCTGAAAACTCTTTTGATTCAATCATTGAGCCAGTATCAGCTTTTGGTTCAGCAAACAAAGCCATATACCAAGGAGTTCCCTGAAAATGATAGAGAGAGTCATTAAGTGAAGCATCTTATTGCTTTACCTGATTATCAAAGAAATCAATTTGTGCTTGAAGCTCTTTGATGGATGGAGCATTCGTGGTTGTGTAACCTTCATCAAAACCCAATACCAGATGTGGTCTGGAAACATACTAATCATAAGATGAACATCGATTATATTCTCTTTGAATGTACATAACTATGTCATCAATCAACTAACAAAATAGAAATATGAAACAAACTTATGTTTATAAATAGCCCATGATAGTAAACATGTAATGGTTAAGCTGGTGACAAACGATATCTTCGGATATTTCCCTCCTAGATCCCAGATGCCCATGTCTGATGCTCTGTAAGAAGATGAAAGCTTACTTTCTATTATATAACAGAAAAAAAAACAACAATTAAAAACATTGAAAGCTCAGAAACGATGATAAGATTTCAGCGGTCAATGAGTGTACAGCAAGTATCAATATGGCAATTCGCAAAGCTTAATACTCTTTTAAGCTTCTCATAAATACATAATAAGATATGATATTTATCAAAAATTTGATTAAGAAGGTTCATAGGTTGAAAGGATCTTCAATACGACTTGTTAAGTTCATATATACCTTGACTTATCATTCACCTGTTATCAGCTTCGATCTGAAAGCGTCATTAATCATTAGGTTGTTGAGTTCTTATTTTGTTCCAAAAAATAGATTGAAAAGATAATTTGCAAAACTATAATTTGTGATTATGACTCTAATGACTCTTTTTTTTGTTATTTTGATGACTAGAAGCTTGTAAGTGTGTAAACGGGGGTTGACAGAGCACTACCGTTTTTAGCTTTCACGTCATCTCACATTCTTAATCAAAGGTCGAAGTGCAAGACAAAAAAACGAATGAGCAGAAGCATCCTGAACCTTTACGATGAGATTGTAAGAACACAAGTGATTACAATGTCTCTGTTAGATAAAAAGTAGACATTATAGTCTTCGGAAAATACTCAGAATTATTGATAAATCTATATGTGGGTGCAGAGTGCTTCTCTCAAATTAGCTCAAAGCTGTATTCTTAGATTAGAGGACAAAAACAAAATGTTTCAACCAATTCATTGTAATGAACTCTCATGAAGATGCAGTAGCAGAGAGAGAGAGAAAAGTTTATTTTTAGTTGACAACTCTCTTCTTTCAGCTTAATATGAAGGTAGAATGATAATTCGTTGAAACGATATAGAATGCTGGAAGCTAACCAAGTATTCTAATCACATTTTGATTTCTCAATACATGGCTTAGTATGTGTCTATTAAGATGCAGGAGAAGAATATAGTCTAGAGATAGTAGATTACAAAGGTAAGGTGAAATGGAAGCCCATAGAAGCATCTCTCTGATTGAAGATGTAGGTGGGGGTAGGAGCTGGCCAACAACATTCAGGGAGGCTCTTCCTAATGAAATATATATTATCACACCACTTTATCATATCAATTGATTGATTATTGTGCTCCGTTGGGACATTTAAAATTGGAAATTTTTCGATAAAAACAACAACAGGGCCTGGTCAAAGTGGAAAAGTTGGATGAAAAAACGAAAAAGCAGATTGTAAAGCATTGATATCGAGGGAGAAAATGAATATTCCGTTTCTTGTTGAGCTTATGACGTCACGGCGATGAAAAGGAGCATACAGCGATGAAAAGGAGCATACAGATAATAGTGTGATATAGTTATCGAAGATTCAATGATTCCGAAGACTGATTTTGTAAAAGAGACAAATCGATGTGCGGACATTCCAAGTGAAATGAACTTAAGCAGATCCACGATCACATTTTGAAATTCATAAGAGAGTTACAAAAAAACATCTGTCTTATGTTTCATTAGATAGAAGCTTGAGACGTTTAGTAAGAAGTTATAATAGAGTGTGGCATAGATGTAATCAATTATTTGTTAAAGTCAATCAAACATATATATATCGTTAACTATACGTATAGTTAAGTAAATAAAATTTGAAAAAAAAAAGAAGGAGAAGCTTTAATGTTGATGTAAAAAAGAGAGGATTGTTTAAAAATTGAGAATGATTGGCTATTCAAGGTTGGTAGACGAAAAATCAAAAAATGAACAGAAAATGTGGGGGTATGAGACTGATTAGTGGATAACCTGATGAGACCAAATGTTGGTTGTCAAGCTTAAAACTTTCAAAGATACTCATTCATCTGGATGGAAGAAAAAAAAGAAGGTTTGCTACAATGATGAAGAAGCTCCTCTCATATCAATAGATAGAAAGAGAGTAAAGCACAAAAAAAGCATCCGATTCAGATCAGAAAGTAGTTGAGGTGTTGCGAGGTGATAAAGGAGGGTGAAAGAGTCGAGTTGATTGAACAAGATCAGAAAATAATCAAAGAAGATATTCTAGAAGAGGCAAACATTCTTTATTCAAACGAACAACGTGATTCAAAAAAAGATAAAAAAAGAATCAGAAAAGAATAGAGGTAGACTTTGTGCCCTCAGGCAATGTGTCGAAGCAACTGTCATTTCAGCATGACACGTATTTATCATTTGACTACCCTACCCACACGCACTCCCGAAGCTTTTCCTAGTTGACACCAAGCGACTACTTAATGCGTACAGTCTCAATGCTGATGGACGATACAAATCATTTCCTATTGATTATGATTCAGATCTGCGTAAATACTTTCAGCTGATGGCTGACTCGAATTCACTCATTCTCTCTCTCTCTCTATCTTATTTTCCCTTTCTCTCTCAATTACCCTCTCTCTCTCTATCTCTCTCTCTCTTTTTTTTCATCGTCCGCTATTTTCATCGGACAAAAAAAAAGTTCACAGAAAGAATCAGCTGTATGGTGGAAGTGCATTGAAATGCCACCCAAGCGACGTTTGATGTTCTTCCGGACTATCATTCATTAGATCAGAAATCTTAGAAGAAGCTGTTACCCCACTCACACTACACACACACACACACACACACACATACCTCTTAACCATATGAATGATAGCGAGAGAATATTCAAAGACAACTGAAATAGTCTCATCCTTTTTTGAGTTTGTTGTATATGAAGCATTGAAGCATATTGAATTTCCTTTATATTTATAGTCATAAAGTATATCGAATGACAGATTACTGATGTATTAACCTGATGATAGTTGAAGGAAACAATGACTTATCATCTTCTTTTCATTCATTTCTTAGATTATATGATCTTCATATAGCTAATGTTAAGAGAGAGAGAGAGAGAGAGAGAGAGAAAGAAGGAGAGAAGATGTATGTGGCTCATCTGTACTATACATTCTGATGCAATGGAATCAGTCACCCCATTTTGAAATTAAAGCTTTATTTGACGATTATCTTAATATTGTTTCATATTTAATAATGCAGATAATAGAAATGAAGTAGAATCAGATTGATTTTGACAAATCATTTTTATAAGGAATACGCAACAGTTAATCATATTCTCTCTATAAAGTCCTTATTAACATATGAAAGAGTGTAATGATGAATCAGGGTGTCACGAGAGAGAGAGACAAAAGACAGAGAGAGAGAGAGAGAGAGAGAGAGAGACAAAGAGAGAGAAAGAGAAATAATATGCACCGAACTATTCGAAGGTAAAATGAAATAAAAAAAGACGAACGATGAGCTTCTTGCTTAAGAGATTGCTTTGACTCAGTTCAGATATTCAAAATGATATTTTTGATTTGAGCAAGATAGAAGAAGGAAAATAAAAAAGATTTTTTGCTGATAATTGGAATTCAATTTACTTTTGACATTTATGAATTCATTGATTAAAGCTATTTAGAGCATAAATGGAATAATGAAGGATAGGATTACAAACATATTCTTCAAGCTGCAGCCAGAAGTTTGAGATTGTGTTGAGCCTTCTGTCTCCTCGTCGTCTTCATTGTTCTCATCATCATCATCGTTGTTGTTGTTCTCAGAATCTTCCGTCTGTAACATTCTCAATTCATACTTCATATGGTCAAACTATGTTGATAAGGAAAGTCTGTCCTAATATGAAAGCATAACAAACGGATCATGAAAGATAAACGGATCAATGCAAAAGCTAAGTTTTCTTGGAAACCCGCATCTGCTTTCGGATATCTAACACGTTAATGTCACCAGAGTTATTCTAATGCGGTAATAGATCAAAGACTAACCTTTTCTTTGCTCTCAGAATCGGTTTCATGTACAATCGGATTCATCTATAATGATGTTATGATGTAAGCACCATATGAGGGGAAGGACGTTACCTCATCAGCAGACCCGCAGAAAGCACCAGTGAATCCTAAGTTGCAGACACACTTTCCACATTCACATCTTCCATTTCCAGAGCATTCAACCTTAAACAGTATGATTGAGAAGTGTCATTTCTTCTGGTGGATGCTATAATTTAGTTAAACTCACTCCATTTTCCATGCAGCTCTTCTTGTCAGTCGTACAAGAGCAATCGTCTCTTTCCCAACCTTCTTCACATCTGTAATGACACATATCGATGCTCACGTTACCAAAGTTGAATGTTAAACATTCATAATTCGATAATACAACAAGGAACACGTACTTGCATTTTCCACATGAACACTCTCCGTTGTTGCTACAGTTGTTGGGACAGGCGGAGCTGTCACATTCGCAGAATTTGCCTTGGATCTAAGAAACCGTATCATTAAATCAATTTGGGATTCGAAAACATACAGTAGGAGATTTGCATTCGCAACGACCACATTTACAGTTTCCTTGTCCTTCGCAAATTTGAGATGATGGAGTTCTGAATGAACTCAGTATGAAATGGAGATGGAGAGGCTGGTCTTACTTTCTGCATTGTTGTTCGAGATCGAAGCCAGTCTTGACTCCGAAAGTTGCCAATGGGCATTCGCAATGTTGTCCACCATGATGGCTATCACAGATACATTGTCCACAGATGAGGTTACCAAATCCATGGCATAGCGGGGAATTCTTTTCCTGTAATGATAGAAACATTAGAATATATGTTCGAGATGCAACTAACCCTCTGTTGAAGCTTCTCACATTCACATCCACACAATGGAGTGATATAGATGGCTGAGACGGTATTATATCCGTAAACTCCAACAGAAATAGAGACATCTCCATCATTTGAACAGTTTTGAAGAGTTACCTAGATGTAATGAGTCATTAGAGAGATATCTACAGTATGCCTCTTACTTTGATTTTGAAGTCATACTGTTGTCCTCTGACAGCTCCAACACATTGTTTGCCCTCAATCTCTTGTCGTCAAAATGATTTAAATATAACTAAATACATGATAATGCAATGCTTACCCATTACAATTCATAAAGAACTGTAATTGAACTCCTTTCTCGGCATGATATTGGCTTGTTTGTACAATAACATCCTTGATATCATAATGCTCAACTTCAGGATTGTGAACATACTTGAATGGTACAGTCAGCTCATCTCCTTAAACATATAAACAATCTATTCTCATATAAATCATATAATTCATTTATATATCTAACATTCAATTGAATCAATGGACGTCCTCAATTTTACGTAATTTTCTGTTGTAGTTGACCTGACAACAACATTGTGTGAACGTCTGTTGAACATCGTTTCATCTTATCCGCTTATTACTACTTCAGATGACAATAATTGCTTCCTTTTTATGATATTTTAAACTTTTTATATCTCAACTATCTTCAAATAAAATGTTTAAATCTCATCGTAATATGATTTTGGAAGCGAAAAATAAAAAAACAAAATTGATTTTCAAGTTGTTTCATTGACGTCGTCATACTTCGTCATACAACTTGGTCCTCCTTCTTCTTCATCTCATCATCATCATCTTCTCTCATTCATTTTTTCTTTTTCTTTCATTCTTGATCTATCAACTAAACAAAAAAAAAGAAAAATGAAAGTAGTTCAGATGTTTCTTTACAAAAACATAATAAATTAAATAAATCACTGAATGTTCTCATTTTTTTTTCATTTTATTTCAGCCATGTGCTTTCTGATTCGTTTATCCCATAATGTGTAATCGGAATATAACGAACAGATGTTCTTTGAGAATTTAAATAATTCCCTTGTTCACTATTATCTTGAGCAATGCTTCACACAACAATAGATGAATCAACATACCTGGCTTCATGCGAAGAACAACTTGTTGCGGCTCCAATTGAACGGTGCTACGTCCATCAGGTCGAAGAGAACCAATACGTAAATTCTGTAAAAGAAGCATGATGAGATGATATTGAATATGATAAGCTGTAATACGTACATGATGAGCAATCTTCAATTCTGTTTCTGGCGAATAGACATAGTCTGGGTTACAAGTCTTATCTTGTAAGAATGAAGTCTTTGGCTGACATCTATTGTGAGATCCATTCATATGCTGCAAATGATTATAAGCTATTCATTTATATGTTAACATAGATATTTCAATTGACTTTCATTGTTTTCTCAAAATGTTTGCTTTCAATTAATTAAGAAAGAAGGAACTCCTATCCGTTTTACCTGCGAAAAGCTCAATTTTACAACGGACTTTTGTGTTCTACATGTTCATCAGAAGAATATAAGAGAATGAAAGGTTAGAGAGAAAGAAACATACTGGATCACGACACCAAGCACACAGAGGATTTTGCTGAATGCATGTTCCGCAACTAAGTTGAGCATCTGGAGATAAGCATAAAGCTGTGATATTCTCAGCAATCACTGAAAGAAGCAACATATGAACGAATGATCTCAAGATACTCTTACCTGTTGATGCTGTAACACATAATACTATAAGAGAAGCTAATCTCATTTCTGTAGATTATAGTCTTTGATTCTTACACGTAGCTTCTACTAGGAAGATAGTGCTCAATTGAGGAAAAGCTTTAAGCTTTTACAACTTTTAAACAAACGAAATTCCGTATCGACTGAAAATATGAAAAACTGAAATGAATGAAAGTTGAGAAGATCACAAAATGATTGTCTTGAGCATCACAAGTGGGAGGAGTTTTATGACGATACATCTGGTCGTTCTTGAGTTTTTGAGACATGAGATTAAGAAAATTGTCGTTTTTTTAAGATCATTCAAAGCTTTTACATACAAGACGAATGATTACATCAAGTTTAATTGGAAGCAGTCTGATAATAAAGTTTCTTTCGATGTTCAAATTCTGGAAGTAAAGTACGAACGAACAGAACGAAAGCTTGAATAAGTCCAATTCTTATTCAAATTATCCTTTTTTTTGTTGCATTTTCAGATGATTGTGACGAGAGAGAGAGAGAGAGAGAGAGAGAGGGTAAGGAGCCAGCCAAGACGATTGATTGAAGACAACAGGTCAAAAAAAGAATTGAAACAGAAAGTTCTCTTTGGATTCTTTGAAAGATTTGACGAATATTATTACACTAGAACGTGCCAGATTGGTCAGTGATGGACAAACAGACAAAACAAAAGGCGATAATTCGATTAAAAGCTGACAAAAATCTTGAATTTCAATCAAAGCTTAACAGACATAACGCTGACAAAGTGTAATCTCATCATCTTTGAAGCTTATGGAATATGATGCATATACAAATTAATTATATGTAATTTATATGAGAATATAACTGAAATCCTTCATATAAGTTAAGAAGAGCAAAACTAAAACTTCAGAAAAAAGACTCGAATGGCGACGAAAGACTGAACGAACAGTTGTTGGATTAAAGATGGAGAAAAAAGAAAGAAGAAATCTTTTGAGGTCGTATGGAAGGCAGGAGAAAAACAGAAGAGCATCCTGGCAGCAGTCTAATGGTAATGAAAGATTTCTGAACACAGGACACGAAAAAGAAAAAGAGAGTGAGAGAGAGATAGAGATAGAGAGCTGTTGAGGAGCAGAAGGAGCAGACGGAGTGGGTGGAGAAGCAGAAGCATTAGAGGTGTATAAAAGATTTAAGTACAAATATGTTTGTTTATTTATCATAATGGAGACAACAAATACATTTTTTTTTGTGATAAGACTAACGTGAAGATGAGACTGAATCCTTCATCGAATCATAACATTCACACATGTGATTGATGTAGCACATGCTTCTCCTAAAACGGATAAACATGAATGAGAGGCAAATTTCAAGACAATTGACCGTTTTTTTGTGAATGAGAATCGCTTTCGAAAGTTATTTATAAGTGGAAAAAACAACTAAATTGAGAATGAAGAAGCTGAAGCATTGACTTATGATCTATATTCCATTTACAGTTGCTTCCGAGATGATCATGAAGCTGATGATGATGATGCTGTTGACCATTGACTGCTTATAAACAGCCATGAAAGCAAAAACGATGAATCAGTTAACTTCTCAGTTTTCAGTTAAAATTCTGAAGAATATCCGATAACAAGTAAGTATATTCCTTCCAACAGACAACTGATCTTGGCGAATTCCAAACAATCAGACCATTCTCTCTTCATTCCATCATTCCCTGACCATACGGTTGAGTCTACTGATGAAAAGGAAATAATGATGGAAAGTATATGAAGTTTGCTCCTAATTTATAATTCCTTTTACTTTTTATTTAATGTATACAAAGCAAACTTTTGTTTTCAATTGTATGCTACCTGAAAGAACCTCAAAATCTGGTCTTGGAGACATTTAGACGAAGTACTTAGATGGACGAGGTCGAGCGACTGGTCACCAGACGACCTCATCATCCTCTCTTAACAATCGCCTCTCTCTCTACATTCCAATCATTCATTAAAAGTTGTCATCTGATCACATCAACTCACAACATAGAATATGAACATGAAGATGAATAATATGGTGCTGCTCTTCTTTCTCTTTCCAACATTCAACAAGAGATATGGAATGAAGTAATACTGTTACTCAAGGTGGCACACACCATACTTGTATTGAATGACTCCTTCTGGCTCAACCGGAACAACCGCTAAGTGTCATCATCAATGTTTAAATGAAAGAATAACCGACTCTTTCAAATGATCGGTCAGTTGCTACTGAGCAGAGTCAAATGAAAACTATTTAAATGTCATAAAGAAGAGCAATGAAACTTCCTATACGATAGATTAAGAAAGCTATCATTGTCAACACTGATCTGACAATACGTATGTTTCACGTGCGTTCACGTGAATAAATCATTTTTACCGGAAGCATATTAGGGAGCGGTTGTGTTGTTTATACAAAAACTTGTTCAGCGTCATTCTTTGCAGTTTCCGAGTGGTTATATGTTTCGTAACCTCAACGAGGGAATGAGCGAAGGTAATATTGCTTTAATGAGGATGATTAAATTAAAAAGAAAGAAAAGTAAAAATCATGAAAAGTAGAGCGAAGTAAATAATGGACAACCAGTTAATTAAATCTTAAGTAAACGAAATTCGTTTGTTCATGCCCCTTTTTGATCTCATCACTCGTTCTGTCCGAGGAACCAGCGAAGATTATTCCGATCGAAATGTTCTCAACGCTTCTGTTCTCTTGGATAGGTGAGTCTTTGTTGTTATCACTTCTTCTTCATCGTTTCGTTTGATCATCATATTCTTTAGTTCTTTCGTGTGTCCTCTGCAGAATAGAAGATGAACTATCAAGGTTTCCTTCGATAGAAGATCTTCTCAGATCAGCAACAGAGTTTTCCAATCAAACCATGGTAAGCATCTCTGAATATCGTAGTACATGACATATAATCAGATTGATTCCAACAATACTTCATCGAATGATACGTATGATGATCATATCATTCGGGATGAGGATGTGGCTGATGATGACAATGAAACTCTGCTAAACACTCCCGTCTCTGATGGAAAAACTACACGTATCTCTATTTCTTCTGAAGCCGGTCAAAGTTTGTTTCAACATTGGACTGATCAAGCAATCTCCGGATTGATGGCTGCTTACGTCACAAATAAGTAAGATACAGTATCTACCTCAATATACTCTGCTTCATTATTCCAGGCTGAAGAAAATAGAAAGTGATGAATTGAAGAAAGCCCATTATAACTGCACCAAAAAGTCCAAATCAGTTCAAGACCACGCTAAGTGTGTTTCCGATCTGGTTGAACAGTTTCGCAAGTTTGAAACGTTCTCTCCTCCGCCTTTGCCCAAAGCTGAGAAAACTGAGAGAGCTGAGACTAATATTAAAGCACAACGGAAGCATCCGAAGAATAAGAAAACGAATAGACGGAAGAAATTCAACAAACCAAAAAGAATTAAATTTTCGCCCTACAAAATCCAAAAACTCAAGAAACGAGTGAAGAGAGCCTTGAAGCATGAGTTTGATCAACCCATTATCAAGCGAAGAGTGAGTTGGTACTGGAAACAACGTTCAGCTTCTCATATATGTTTTAGAAGTCGTATAATCTCCAAGATGCACCGTCTAGTAACTTCAAAGAACCCATGGCTGTTATTGCTAAGAACTTGATCAAAACTATTCGTTCTTTCAAGCACAAAGAGGAGCAGCCTCGAAAATCGTAAAAGTGCTTGTTCAGACAGATTTCGACTGAGAATGCTTTCAGATGGCAAGAAACGATTGAAGAAATTGAACAAGAGGGAATTCTAATCAAGAAGAAAGAAAAAATGAAGAAGCTCATGGAAAACCGTCTTAAGAAGTTCCGTGATGACCTCAAATTCACTAACGAAACTAATCAGAACGAAATTCTGTTCAAAGTTTGAATTTCTATTAGAATCCTCTTCGAAGCAGATGTTTTCAGAATTTGGAGTTCTCGAGAGATGAAGATGTTGGAGAAGTCACGCTCAACGATAGGGATGAACTGATGGAAGAAGCGAGACAAGCGGAGAAGAAGCTGACATTCAAAGAAGAGATGATGAGAACTCCAGTTAAATTGATTCGAGAAGGTATTATTCCATTTGAGTAGTTTACATACTAGCCAATGTAGGAGTGAAGCTGGGAATGGCTTTATCAGGGCAAGATATCTCAAATTTCGATAACAAGACAGTTCGTATGATCTCACCCAAACTTATGTCTTTAGCTCCCGAGGAGCACAACCTAGAGGATACGGTATATGATGAACAAGTATCTGAATTGAAATAAAAATTCCATCAGATTAATCTTCTATCTCCAACTCTACTATCCTTCCACAACAACAGCGGTATATTCAGTTTGCCGAGTCTTCTAAATGTTTTTGATAATGAAAGCCAAGAAGAATGGATGAACTTCGTATTCGAAGCTTCAGGTGTCTCAGACGCGGTATCGATGATGAAGGTGAGGCCTTAGCTCACTTTCAGATCATGTAATGATGTTAACAGAGTGCAAAAGCGGAAGCAGATCGGAAAGAAATGAAAGAAAACTTCATGAGCTACACTAAAAGCCTGAACTTACCCAACCAGACATACGACTATCCTAATATGGTATCGAATAGTGACGAGAAACTTTTCTCAAATGAGAATATAACAAACATGATTGGAAGTGGAGAAACCAAGAAAGTAGAGCACATGGAAGAGCTGCATAAGATGCTTACCAAAGAGCAGGTAATATGAGAATGTTCTGTAGTGTTGCAATCCCCACTACTTTCAGCTCAGCATGATGAACGAGACAGGATATGCAAAAATGACTGATGAGCAGTTGAAATTCTTTTATGGAGATGGATCTCCATTCAAAGATGAAGAAGCTTTGGCAAGACTGTCCAACGTGTCTGAGGACAAAGTTGACGGTGCTATTGAAGCTACTGCCAAGTTATTATCAGAAGGACAAGTGAGATTTCTTTATGAATGTTTCCGTAACCTTTACTAATAAGGCTAAATTTGAACTAAGTCGTCAGAAGGACATTGTTCTATCACCTCTAGCCTTTACTCCGCTCATTGCCCAGCCAGAAGGTGACATAGCATGCTATCATAACATCATAAATGAATATTTTCAGTTGCCTCACAAGCTTTAGTCTTGTCGCCTATTCTAGTTGTACCACTTATATATTCCCCATCCATATTTGGTTCTGTCATTTTATCTCCTTGGGTGTTCGTCCCTGTTATTATTTCTCCTCGTATATTGGGCCCTGTTATTCTTTCTCCCATCCTTTTCAGTCCGATTGTTCTTTCGCCTATAGCATTAATTCCAATTGTTTTGAGTCCAGGTGTTGGTCTTCCACTTATACTATCGCCCATGGCTTTATGCCCATTTGTGTTAAGCCCTGTTGCTTTAACTCCTATAATCCTTTCGCCATTTGTTTTGTCACCTTTTATAATAATTCCAAATGTCTTGAGTCCATTGATTCTAAGTCCGTTCGTGTTAAGCCCACTCATCCTCTCTCCACCAGCTGTATCAGCATTTATTTTGAATCCATATGCATTATCTCCAATTATCAAATCAGAAGGTGCTGTGTTTACAGCAGTTTTATCTCCCAGTTGGCTCAGTTAATTGTTCTTTTTTTTTTCTCATTTTCGTGTTATTTTTCAATAAATTATTCATTTTATGCTCATAAAACAGAAATAGTTGGAAATATGTTTATTGTATGAGAGTATCGTACCAATTCGTACTACATGAATCATAACTACTAAAGCTGAGATGAGCATATTCAAAAGCTCACTGTTGAGATTATCTTATGGTGTAGTGATCTTCTCCATATTAAACTTTATGTGTCGATCAACATATGGTTTCAATGCTCTAGAGTTGCTGTAGAGCGTCTCGAAGTTTGTAAAGAAGTTTGCTGACCGTACTTTTCCATCTGTGTCAATGATGTCACTGAAAAATCGAGAGAAAGCTAATGAGAAAGGGAAAAGATGACAATACAGTCTGATCAGCCATGGGACTCTTTTCTCTTCAGACAGTCTACTATTCTTCGATAGAGGTACATCTTGCGGAAAGTGATGGAACATTTTCAAATAAGGGAACATTTGAGAAAGTTCTTTGTCATTTCTTGCTTTTTGCCAAAAGAGAGGTCCTTGCTTAAGGATATGCTCATCAGCATCTTCAAACTCTTTGCATGACACATCAGTTTCTGAATAACTAATTAGCTTTCGATAATATATAACATAATACCATTGAGATTATCCAATTGCTCATACTTAGGTATGAAATTAGGATCCTCCTCAGACGTTGGAATGCTCTCAACATCGCAAACATTCGATTTCAAGAAGGTTACATTATCTCGAGTAGATGTCAAAGTCTTAATATGATTATTCGTTGACATTAATAATTATATATTCATATGTCATACCACAGCACCAATAACATGCAGCCGATAACATTTGCGTAGCGAGCGATCAGTTAGCGAATCAACTGGTACAACAGACGTTCTAAAATTGAAAATATTCCTTCAAACAATCACGAAAGGTATATCAATCAACCCCCAATAGGTTAAGAATTGGCCATTGTAAGCCTCAAGCTTCATTCTTTCTCGTATATGCGAAAAAAACTGAAAAAAAATCAAATGAATCTCACCTAATCTAATGGGAAAATACATTTTAGGAAAATAACGAAATCAAACTTTCGCTCTCTACATCTCACTCTCACACTCATTTACTTTCATTCTCTTTCTTTATTGATATGGAAAAATAGAAGAATGAATAGATAATTGATAATAAAGAGATAATTAGATGAATAGAGAGAGTGAGAGAGAGAGGTCATAAGAAATGAAAAGGATGACATTCACCATAATTGAACATACTGAATGTCATTGGCAAAATCGGTTTTTAGGTTTCGACCACATAAAAATTCCAAAAATTCATAATAAACTAGTTCTTGAAATGTATTTTGTGTAAAAGAAAAGAGTTTTCAATTCAAATCAGCCAACGCAAACAGCAATGTAGAGCAGAAGGACATGAAATAATTTGAAATAAAGAAGAAAAAAGTTTTTTTTTTTCTTTTTTATGTTATGAAAGGGAGTTTTTTTTCGCAAAAATCAGAGATTCTTAGTCATAATTTGAGAATTTATATCTTAAAGAGAGAGTTTTCTATTGCTTCCACAACGACCTCTCTCTATATCTTGTTCTCTCTGTCGCTCATTCGTTCTCTCTTTCTGTAGGCCTCCACACCCTATCAATTCAAAACATGAACACTGCCGTTTTCTATTCGAAAATCTGGGAAAGTTTCAAAAATCTTTTTTTTCTCATTTTCTACATCTCTCTCTCTCTATCTTTCTCACATGGCTAACAGTCATATCTCCAATACAGATATTGTATTGAAACAGAAACAGTGGTGTAAAGACAGAAGAGTCTTTTGTAACGAATGAAGTATTAACAGATTATATGTCCACATATGGCATATATGCACATAACGGATATGCTCTCAATGATGTGAATGAGCGGAGAATGTGAAAAAAACAAAATAAAAACCCTTTACTAGAAAGAGAGGGAGGCGGATCCTGAAAGAAAGGGCATGCAAAGCTCGCGTCGCCTTTTTTTCCGGGCTGAGAAGAATAAGATAGGGAATATGACAGAAAGTTTAAAAACAATTTTTGATCCATGAAATGTCAAAACGATGACGAACAGTCCTACGTAATTTGTGTTTTTCATGTTTTTTTTTTCATTTCACAGAGTTTGTGAAATGATAAAAGGAAAATGGAGGTATACATTGAGAAAGGGGAGGGAATAGAAGAGGAGTGACAGAAGAGTCTGGCATTAGAGTAAATGGGAAGGCGTAGTGGGATGGTATGATTTCATGAATAATCCATCTGAGTAAGGGTAAACGAAAAAATGGCGAAGCCAAAAGAAAAGAAAAGATTTTCGAGGTTCATCGGCATGTTCATTTGATATTCATGAAAAGGGAGACAGAGAGAGAGAGAGATAGAGAGAGAGAGAGAGAGAGAGAGAGGGAGAGAGTTAGAAGGGAAAAGGGGGGGGGGAAGGTAAGAAAAGGCTTTTTTTCTAATTTCCTTCATTTTCTCATCCTCAGCTCTGCTGTTCACCGCAAAAATGATTTATTTGAAACAGTGTGTGATGACATTGATTGTTCAGCATCTTCAGCAACATAATTCAGGTTCGAGGGGATGAAGCGAGAAAGATGTGACAGATATATATATTCATTAGTTAATGAATGTAATGTTAAAAACAAGAATAAATTATGTTTATGATAACCTTTGACAATCACAAAAAGCTTGATATGATAAGACATATACACACCCATTTCATTTAAATTATATCATATATTCATATATATAGATAGCGCATATACATCATTATGTCAATAGCTCCATCTTTCATTTTCACATCTAACCATAGATGAAGGTGTTGAAGGTGTCCTACTGAAGATTGTTGCTGTGACGCTGCATAGTTATGTTTCATATATACTTATAACAGGATTTTTCGTACTTCAATGGATATTGAATGACCGCAGCTTCTTCCTTTCTTACTTTCTCGTTACCGGTTTTTCATTTTCACTTTTAGTTCGTTGTTGTCTCTCTCTCTCTATTCCTTACAACCTCTTTCTCTCTGTAACCTTCTCTTTCTCCCTCACAATCGCATATTCTTCGTTTTTTTTCAGCTTTTTCCATTTTTTTTTTTGCAAATAAAATAACAAAAAAAAAAAGTTTTTATCAACTAATTGAGAATGTCTGTCATCATTTTACTACATTCGATTCGATTGTTCTTAACAAGCATGTACAACCTTATGCTTCTATATATATAAGACTTATGAAGTATTTGGTACCAGCCGGTGATAGTGAGAGTACTGTCTTGACCTATCATACTGTGCAGTGCTCTACATACTACCGTAACATGTCTGCAACAACTGTCTATGCAAATCAGTTTTCACTTGTCATAATCATTACATTTCTTGACATTCAACTGTTTACTAAGAAAGTACCCAGAAAGCTCTTGTATCAGTGACATTCTTCAACCTTTGCCAGCTTCATTGATCTTCCATAGATAGACATTGATACCGGTCATTAGTACATTAGCAAGGTTGAAAATGCTCATAACAAAAAGCTGTAAATGTCGTTTTTTGTTTTGTTTAATGTTTTTGAAGAAAAAAAAACAAAACAAAGGACATGTTGTAACTTCATGAATGAAGGAAAAGCAAGTTCATTTCATGTTTAACACTGTTGGAATGCGAAATTCAACTTTTAATTATTCATTGTTCACTACAAAGATGTCTAACAATATAAAGAGAGAGGTATTATAATAATAAAGTGAATGAAACAGTTTTTAACAACATTAACAAGACTGGCATATGTTGCATTTTTGATATTTCAAGTTAAACAAGTTAATTTGATTTGAAAGTTTCAATGTTTCTTTATGTTGTCGATTTCATTAACCTCATTCTCTCTCTCTCTCTCTCTCTTTCTTAGCTGACATGCATATTTCAATGATTTTCTTCCTCCTTTTCGATACTCTCTCCTCTCTCTCTCTCTCTCTCTTTCTTAGCTGACATGCATATTTCAAGGATTTTCTTCCTCCTTTTCGATACTCTCTCCTCTCTCTCTCTCTTTCAATTGGTAGTATCAGCAATTAGGAGAACATAAAAAATCATCGTTTCTCTTTCAGTTTTTCATTGAATCGAAAGAAGACGAAGAAGTTGGAAAAGTACTTAACTATGCTTTAAGGTTATATATAATTCGTCCGAGCCATCACATCTACATCATTTTGCTAGTTGCTACCGTTGATTCTTCATGATTATCAAATTCTTTGTTATTCAGTTATTTCTCTAAACATTTCAATGAACCAGACATAAGCAGCTTCTTATCTCTGACAACTCTCTCGTCTATTTTGCGGTTTACAAGGTCGGAAAGGGTCATGTCTGCTTCATGGCAGTTTTGATTTGAGAGTCTTATGATATAGTGGTCATCTTGTGTCAGCCTTTCTTCTGCCATTACGTTTCACTAATATCTTCCTATATTGTTTACATTTAGATGAAGTTCTTTTGTATAAGCCTGCTTGCCATTTTCACTGTTGACGCAGCTATTGATGAGAGTCGTATCAAAGTATTCAAATGGAGAGGACGTATGATGTCAAGCCATTTTCATGAGAGGAACATTCCTTTTTCAGCTCCAATGATCGATGAAACAATTTTCACGAATCCAAAATCATTTGATTATGATTTTGACGAAGATATCATGAAATCAGCAGATACAAATGATATATACGACCAAGTCGTAAGACAACTTCCAGCTTTTCAGGTATTTCGTAAAGGACACGATGAAGGATACACAAAAGTAAGAACAATATACTATTTGTAAATTATAAGAATGTTTCTAAATGATATCATTTATAAGGTTCCTATTGTCACTCGAAAAGGCAACACTTGGAGCACACTAGCAGATACTAGTGGTCCTAAGGACTTCTTTGCTACTTCACCTATGCCGGTTGAACCAACATTTGTCTCTACCATGAGCCCCACAACTACTACACGCGCACCTATCAGTGTACCAAACAATAGAATGTCTCATATGACTGTTCCAAATCGTTTCCAAAGGCCACAAAACTTGTAAGTCAAGCACAGTTGCTTTCATTCTAATCAAACTCTCTAGCGCGAGACAACCAGCACCTGCCTTCAAAGCCCCTGATCCATCAAACCATGGTCCAATTTGGAGAAAAGGAGGGAACATTCTTTTCAGACACGATGCTACTAGCACTACTACCACTACACAGAGGCCCACACTTCCCCCACAACAAATTTTCAGACATACACAAAACTTCAGGTGAGAGGTCAATTCGAGCTCAGTTGAAAGCTGATTCAGAAGGCCTATGAACCCACCTGAGCGTCAAACATTCAATAACCATGCTAGAATCATTTCATCGACATTCCATCGTGATCCCCCCAGAGTACAAGGTACTCAACCAAAGCCTGTCATCATTCAGCGTGGCAACGAACCTCATCGTGGTAGATCATTTTAATGAGACAATCATATAAGACTCAATGCTCAGGTCCAACATACAATTGCCGTGTCTTAAACCCATACGTAGATGGAACACCTTCATTTGATCACGATCCAGACTGCAAAATGCTCTATCCTGGACTCTCTCTGGATGGTAGTTGTAAATGCTTATATACAGTATGTTCTATTCATCTCATACCATGAGATCAAAAAAATCCTTCAGGTGTCCGGCAGAGATCAATATGGATGCGCCATAGGATATAACTATTCTTGCAAACCAAACTGACCAGCTTCATTCTACTCATATTTATTACACAGAATAAGCAGAACGATATCAACTATTACCGGTCATGTAACGAGCACTCCAGTGAAACCTGTTTCTACTTGATTCATAGCTCTTCAAATTTTTGATCGCCTTGCAAATAATGAAATTCTTTGTCATCACGATTTAAAATAAAACATTTAAAAATTTTAATAGAAAGCGTGTTCAAGACTATCTCAGTCAACTTTCATTTCAGTACGTTCTTCTCTAGACTACAAACTATGGAAATGGATAGACGAAATTTAACTTTTAGTTACTCAGAATCACAACTAATAAGCATATGACTCCGGTGTAGTCACATGTATAAGAGGAAACTCGCAGAATGTTAACCATGAGATAAAATAGGTGAGAAATATGAGGGAACACCGAATCCTTATCCTATACCATACTGTATGTCTTAATAGAATCTGTGACTTACCGTATCTATCTGACTGTTACATGGGAAGTCATTTCCTTTCTTTGAAACCCGGCTGAAAAGCTGAAACTATGTTTGTTGAGTATTGTTCGTCCAACCATATGTTACCATGACGTATGAAACGAAGCAAACTGTGCTACAAGCTATATCATACGTTAACTCGATCACAAAATTTAATAATTAGTGAATATGGTACGATTCAAAGATGAGTAACCGAAAAACCGGAGATCCGGTAAGAATCTTTAAGAGAGTTGAACGTCTCATGTGTGTGAACTCTACTTGCAGAATGGCAACATCAGCTGATAAAATGTAGTTGAACAGGGAAACTTGCACGCACTCCAAAATGATTTTTCAAATATTTTTCTGAGGACCTCCCTTGATTTATAAACTTGAAAACAAAGTTCTTCTTCTATGAGATAAATAGAAAGTACAGACATAGCAGAAGATTCATTATATCTGCTCTCTTGAGGATCATCTGAAAAAAAGATTGTGAGAAGTGAGGTTCCAACCAACGTGAGCAAACATAGCAGGTTCTGTTAGAGATGATCATCGATCTGATGAACTATGTTGTTAGTAAGTTTGTTGCGAGATATCTATGAGATCTTTTGAGCGATGACTTCCGTTTTGATTACGGTTGTTGCTAAGATATTCTTTTCTTTTATACCCAACATTCCTCTGACTTCACGTTGAATCTATACAAAAGATCGTTTTGTTAAGCTTCAAGCTCATAACCAACGTCTTTGTTGAGAAGCAGGTATATGAACGAGTTTATGCCACAGTTCCCAATCAGAGCAAATGTAGTCGAGACATAGACTTCCGGAGTTGTTATGTTTGCAATAGGAAATATACAGAATGAAAACCATGTGATGAAATAGGTGAGAAACATAAGAGAGCATTGAATACTCACTCTGTAGTATACTGTACTCTGTCGAAAAACATAAACAACCTACCGTATCTCTCTGGCCGTTACTTGAGAGGTAACTTGCTTTCTCAAAGCATAAACTTTAAGGAAAAGCTAGAACTATGTGTTAATATTGATCGAACCATAGCTTACCATCACGTAGGACACCAAACAAATTGTGCTACAAACTATATCGAATGGTATAGCAATTGCATAAATGGATACATTCAGTACATCTTTTGTTAAATTCAGAGATGAGTAACCGAAGAAGCGAGGATCAGGTATGAATCTATAAGAAAGCTGATTGTTGCTTCTACTTTACGTTTCACCTGCAACATGGTAGCACAAACTGATGAACTACAGTTGAAATGATTGAAAGAGCGACTAGGAAAAAGAAAAGCCTAAGAATCAAGCTCGAAGGGAAACTGTTTCTTTCAGGATACAAAATTTCTTGAAGTCTATCGGGACATATGTCATAACAATATATGGAGTTACAGCCTACCTGGTCACGGCCAATAAGATTTGAATCATTGACTCAAGAAACCAAAACTCCAAAAAGTAAAATCCAACAGCTGCGACACCAACTGAGTTCTCTTTTTCTGCGAAGAACCAATCCTAAGACAGATAAAGTTGAATATGGCCATATATGCTTCTGTATGTATAACCCCCATCAGTATGGCTGGCCCAATATACACAACATGAATGAGAAGCTGAAACGCATCGCATATCATATTCAGTCCAGTTATGAGATAGATAGGATTATTTGGTAAGTTATGTAAATTTCCTCTGCAAAGAGAGTGATCAGCTATATAACGATTAGGTCTTATCACCTCTTAATACAGTATAAGCAAAGCAGATTGGTAAGCGTAGAAATCCATATAGCTATATTGACTAATGATCCGAGGACTATTCGGCTACTATTGAATTCCATTACTCTCCACGTTAGAAAATGAATGAAGGTAAGCAGAGGTTTTTCTTACCTGATCTGAAAAGAATGTTGTCTCGAGAATGAATGTGAAAATATTTCGAAGGAGACTTGGTGTATCCTCTTTTTCCTTCTGAGGACCTCCCTTGATTTATAAACTTGAAAACAAAGTTCTTCTTCTATGAGATAAATAGAAAGTACAGACATAGCAGAAGATTCATTATATCTGCTCTCTTGAGGATCATCTGAAAAAAAGATTGTGAGAAGTGAGGTTCCAACCAACGTGAGCAAACATAGCAGGTTCTGTTAGAGATGATCATCGATCTGATGAACTATGTTGTTAGTAAGTTTGTTGCGAGATATCTATGAGATCTTTTGAGCGATGACTTCCGTTTTGATTACGGTTGTTGCTAAGATATTCTTTTCTTTTATACCCAACATTCCTCTGACTTCACGTTGAATCTATACAAAAGATCGTTTTGTTAAGCTTCAAGCTCATAACCAACGTCTTTGTTGAGAAGCAGGTATATGAACGAGTTTATGCCACAGTTCCCAATCAGAGCAAATGTAGTCGAGACAAAGACTTCCGGAGTTGTTATGTTTGCAATAGGAAATATACAGAATGAAAACCATGTGATGAAATAGGTGAGAAACATAAGAGAGCATTGAATACTCATCCTGTAGTATACTGTACTCTGTCGAAAAACATAAACAACCTACCGTATCTCTCTGGCCGTGACTTGAGAGGTAACTTGCTTTCTCAAAGCATAAACTTTAAGGAAAAGCTAGAACTATGTGTTAATATTGATCGAACCATAGCTTACCATCACGTAGGAAACGAAACAAATTGTGCTACAAACTATATCGTATGGTATAGCAATTGCATAAATGGATACATTCAGTACATCTTTTGTTAAATTCAGAGATGAGTAACCGAAGAAGCGAGGATCAGGTATGAATCTATAAGAAAGCTGATTGTTGCTTCTACTTTACGTTTCACCTGCAACATGGAAACAATAGCTGATAAGCTGCAGAGGAAGCGAGTGAAAGACCGGCTAGGAAAAAGAAAATCCTAAGAATCAAGCTTGGGGTGAAACAATTTTTCTCGGGATAAACGATTCCCTGGAGTCTTTGAATACATGTTAAGATATGAATAGAAAGCCTACCTGGTCACGGCCAACAAGATTTGCATCAAAGACTCAAGAAACCAAAACTCCAAAAAGTAAAATCCAACAGCTGCGACACCAACTGAGTTCTCCTCTCCTGCGAAGAACCAATCCTAAGACAGATAAAGTTGAATATGGCCATATATGCTTCTGTATGTATAACCCCCATCAGTATGGCTGGCCCAATATACACAACATGAATGAGAAGCTGAAACGCATCGCATATCATATTCAGTCCAGTTATGAGATAGATAGGATTATTTGGTAAGTTATGTAAATTTCCTCTGCAAAGAGAGTGATCAGCTATATAACGATTAGGTCTTATCACCTCTTAATACAGTATAAGCAAAGCAGATTGGTAAGCGTAGAAATCCATATAGCTATATTGACTAATGATCCGAGGACTATTCGGCTACTATTGAATTCCATTACTCTCCACGTTAGAAGAAGCGAGGATCAGGTATGAATCTATAAGAAAGCTGATTGTTGCTTCTACTTTACGTTTCACCTGCAACATGGTAGCACAAACTGATGAACTACAGTTGAAATGATTGAAAGAGCGACTAGGAAAAAGAAAATCCTAAGAATCAAGCTTGGGGTGAAACAATTTTTCTCGGGATAAACGATTCCCTGGAGTCTTTGAATACATGTTAAGATATGAATAGAAAGCCTACCTGGTCACGGCCAATAAGATTTGCATCAAAGACTCAAGAAACCAAAACTCCAAAAAGTAAAATCCAACAGCTGTGACACCAACTGAGTTCTCCTCTCCTGCGAAGAACCAATCCTGAATAGGATATTGTAATAAAGAATGATTCTGTTAGGATAACCCCCATAACAATAGCTGGGCCTAGATAGAAAACATGCATGAGAAGCTGTAGTAAATTGCATATCATATTCAGTCCAGTTATGAGATAGATAGGATTATTTGGTAAGTTATGTAAATTTCCTCTGCAAAGAGAGTGATCAGCTATGTTACGATTAGGTCTTATCACCTCTTAATACAGTATAAGCACAGTAGATTGCAAAGCATAGAAATCCATATAGCTATATTGACTAATAATCCGAGAAAAAGCCGAGTACTGCTGAGCTCCATAGCGGATACTCGGAGAGCAGAAAATGATAGTATATAAGCTGGTTTTCATTATATAGCTGGATCAGAGAAAATGTATTTTTAAGAATGAACGTTACAATTGGCGAAACGTTCAACAATCGTGCATATTTTCAGCTCCAGATTCCTGATAGAAACTCGCTCGCACTCTGAAACAGATACTTCTTGTAAGGACATCCCACAAAAATATTGCTTGGAGAGAAAATGCTCTTTATTCCATCATACGAATATAGAACATGCATGAACATCAATAGGTAGCGGGAGATTAGTACTATTCAACACAATCAGCTTTATGAACGGTCACGAATCTAACATTCAAGAAGGAAGCATATCATCACAGCCTATGGTAAGATAAACTACAAAAAGATTATGTGCGTTCTATTAACTTTGCGCTGAAGGTGTGAGTGAACTTTGAGTCTTGTTTTTCCGTTTCATTAACGACAGCTTATTGCGTTCTGTTTACTACCGAAACTGTCTATTGATTAGTAAGATTAGGAGTGAGTTCATTGACTGTAGAGTATGCTGCAATTGACGAAATGGCGTTCTTTTTTTTGTACGATATACCAATCATTGCTTTGATCTCATTATGAATCTGTAACACAGAATATTTTGTTAAGCTTCAAGCTTACAACCAACGTCTTTGTTGAGAATCAGATATATGAACGAGTTTATGCCACAGTTCCCAATCAGAACAAACGTAGTCAGAACATAGACTTCCGGAGTTGTTATGTTTGTCATAGGAAACACGCAGAATGTGAACCATGAGATGAAATAGGTGAGAAACATAAGAGAGCATTGAATACTCACTCTGTAGTATACTGTACTCTGTCGAAAAACATAAACAACCTACCGTATCTCTCTGGCTGTCACATGCGAGGTGATTTTATTCCTCAAGTTATAAACTTTACGGAAAAGCTAGAACTATGTGTTACTGTTGCTGGAACCATAGCTTACCATCACGTAGGAAACGAAACAAATTGTGCTACAAACTATATCGTATGGTATAGCAATTGCATAACCAGATACATTCACTACATCTTTTGTTAAATTCAGAGATGAGTAACCGAAGAAGCGAGGATCAGGTATGAATCTATAAGAAAGCTGATTGTTGCTTCTACTTTACGTTTCACCTGCAACATGGTAGCACAAACTGATGAACTACAGTTGAAATGATTGAAAGAGCGACTAGGAAAAAGAAAATCCTAAGAATCAAGCTTGGGGTGAAACAATTTTTCTCGGGATAAACGATTCCCTGGAGTCTTTGAATACATGTTAAGATATGAATAGAAAGCCTACCTGGTCACGGCCAATAAGATTTGCATCAAAGACTCAAGAAACCAAAACTCCAAAAAGTAAAATCCAACAGCTGTGACACCAACTGAGTTCTCCTCTCCTGCGAAGAACCAATCCTGAATAGGATATTGTAATAAAGAATGATTCTGTTAGGATAACCCCCATAACAATAGCTGGGCCTAGATAGAAAACATGCATGAGAAGCTGTAGTAAATTGCATATCATATTCAGTCCAGTTATGAGATAGATAGGATTATTTGGTAAGTTATGTAAATTTCCTCTGCAAAGAGAGTGATCAGCTATGTTACGATTAGGTCTTATCACCTCTTAATACAGTATAAGCACAGTAGATTGCAAAGCATAGAAATCCATATAGCTATATTGACTAATAATCCGAGAAAAAGCCGAGTACTGCTGAGCTCCATAGCGGATACTCGGAGAGCAGAAAATGATAGTATATAAGCTGGTTTTCATTATATAGCTGGATCAGAGAAAATGTATTTTTAAGAATGAACGTTACAATTGGCGAAACGTTCAACAATCGTGCATATTTTCAGCTCCAGATTCCTGATAGAAACTCGCTCGCACTCTGAAACAGATACTTCTTGTAAGGACATCCCACAAAAATATTGCTTGGAGAGAAAATGCTCTTTATTCCATCATACGAATATAGAACATGCATGAACATCAATAGGTAGCGGGAGATTAGTACTATTCAACACAATCAGCTTTATGAACGGTCACGAATCTAACATTCAAGAAGGAAGCATATCATCACAGCCTATGGTAAGATAAACTACAAAAAGATTATGTGCGTTCTATTAACTTTGCGCTGAAGGTGTGAGTGAACTTTGAGTCTTGTTTTTCCGTTTCATTAACGACAGCTTATTGCGTTCTGTTTACTACCGAAACTGTCTATTGATTAGTAAGATTAGGAGTGAGTTCATTGACTGTAGAGTATGCTGCAATTGACGAAATGGCGTTCTTTTTTTTGTACGATATACCAATCATTGCTTTGATCTCATTATGAATCTGTAACACAGAATATTTTGTTAAGCTTCAAGCTTACAACCAACGTCTTTGTTGAGAATCAGATATATGAACGAGTTTATGCCACAGTTCCCAATCAGAACAAACGTAGTCAGAACATAGACTTCCGGAGTTGTTATGTTTGTCATAGGAAACACGCAGAATGTGAACCATGAGATGAAATAGGTAAGAAACATAAGAGAGCATTGAATACTCACTCTGTAGTATACTGTACTCTGTCGAAAAACATAAACAACCTACCGTATCTCTCTGGCTGTCACATGCGAGGTGATTTTATTCCTCAAGTTATAAACTTTACGGAAAAGCTAGAACTATGTGTTACTGTTGCTGGAACCATAGCTTACCATCACGTAGGAAACGAAACAAATTGTGCTACAAACTATATCGTATGGTATAGCAATTGCATAACCAGATACATTCACTACATCTTTTGTTAAATTCAGAGATGAGTAACCGAAGAAGCGAGGATCAGGTATGAATCTATAAGAAAGCTGATTGTTGCTTCTACTTTACGTTTCACCTGCAACATGGTAGCACAAACTGATGAACTACAGTTGAAATGATTGAAAGAGCGACTAGGAAAAAGAAAATCCTAAGAATCAAGCTTGGGGTGAAACAATTTTTCTCGGGATAAACGATTCCCTGGAGTCTTTGAATACATGTTAAGATATGAATAGAAAGCCTACCTGGTCACGGCCAATAAGATTTGCATCAAAGACTCAAGAAACCAAAACTCCAAAAAGTAAAATCCAACAGCTGTGACACCAACTGAGTTCTCCTCTCCTGCGAAGAACCAATCCTGAATAGGATATTGTAATAAAGAATGATTCTGTTAGGATAACCCCCATAACAATAGCTGGGCCTAGATAGAAAACATGCATGAGAAGCTGTAGTAAATTGCATATCATATTCAGTCCAGTTATGAGATAGATAGGATTATTTGGTAAGTTATGTAAATTTCCTCTGCAAAGAGAGTGATCAGCTATGTTACGATTAGGTCTTATCACCTCTTAATACAGTATAAGCACAGTAGATTGCAAAGCATAGAAATCCATATAGCTATATTGACTAATAATCCGAGAAAAAGCCGAGTACTGCTGAGCTCCATAGCGGATACTCGGAGAGCAGAAAATGATAGTATATAAGCTGGTTTTCATTATATAGCTGGATCAGAGAAAATGTATTTTTAAGAATGAACGTTACAATTGGCGAAACGTTCAACAATCGTGCATATTTTCAGCTCCAGATTCCTGATAGAAACTCGCTCGCACTCTGAAACAGATACTTCTTGTAAGGACATCCCACAAAAATATTGCTTGGAGAGAAAATGCTCTTTATTCCATCATACGAATATAGAACATGCATGAACATCAATAGGTAGCGGGAGATTAGTACTATTCAACACAATCAGCTTTATGAACGGTCACGAATCTAACATTCAAGAAGGAAGCATATCATCACAGCCTATGGTAAGATAAACTACAAAAAGATTATGTGCGTTCTATTAACTTTGCGCTGAAGGTGTGAGTGAACTTTGAGTCTTGTTTTTCCGTTTCATTAACGACAGCTTATTGCGTTCTGTTTACTACCGAAACTGTCTATTGATTAGTAAGATTAGGAGTGAGTTCATTGACTGTAGAGTATGCTGCAATTGACGAAATGGCGTTCTTTTTTTTGTACGATATACCAATCATTGCTTTGATCTCATTATGAATCTGTAACACAGAATATTTTGTTAAGCTTCAAGCTTACAACCAACGTCTTTGTTGAGAATCAGATATATGAACGAGTTTATGCCACAGTTCCCAATCAGAACAAACGTAGTCAGAACATAGACTTCCGGAGTTGTTATGTTTGTCATAGGAAACACGCAGAATGTGAACCATGAGATGAAATAGGTAAGAAACATAAGAGAGCATTGAATACTCACTCTGTAGTATACTGTACTCTGTCGAAAAACATAAACAACCTACCGTATCTCTCTGGCTGTCACATGCGAGGTGATTTTATTCCTCAAGTTATAAACTTTACGGAAAAGCTAGAACTATGTGTTACTGTTGCTGGAACCATAGCTTACCATCACGTAGGAAACGAAACAAATTGTGCTACAAACTATATCGTATGGTATAGCAATTGCATAACCAGATACATTCACTACATCTTTTGTTAAATTCAGAGATGAGTAACCGAAGAAGCGAGGATCAGGTATGAATCTATAAGAAAGCTGATTGTTGCTTCTACTTTACGTTTCACCTGCAACATGGTAGCACAAACTGATGAACTACAGTTGAAATGATTGAAAGAGCGACTAGGAAAAAGAAAATCCTAAGAATCAAGCTTGGGGTGAAACAATTTTTCTCGGGATAAACGATTCCCTGGAGTCTTTGAATACATGTTAAGATATGAATAGAAAGCCTACCTGGTCACGGCCAATAAGATTTGCATCAAAGACTCAAGAAACCAAAACTCCAAAAAGTAAAATCCAACAGCTGTGACACCAACTGAGTTCTCCTCTCCTGCGAAGAACCAATCCTGAATAGGATATTGTAATAAAGAATGATTCTGTTAGGATAACCCCCATAACAATAGCTGGGCCTAGATAGAAAACATGCATGAGAAGCTGTAGTAAATTGCATATCATATTCAGTCCAGTTATGAGATAGATAGGATTATTTGGTAAGTTATGTAAATTTCCTCTGCAAAGAGAGTGATCAGCTATGTTACGATTAGGTCTTATCACCTCTTAATACAGTATAAGCACAGTAGATTGCAAAGCATAGAAATCCATATAGCTATATTGACTAAAGATCCAAGGACTATTCGGCTACTATTGAATTCCATTACTCGCAACAAGAAAGAATGGTGGAATGTACGCAGGGAGTTCTCTTTATGCTTGATTCAAACAAAATGTATCTTCAATTCGATACTATATTTCAATCAGTTACAATTAGGAAAGCTCAAAAGAAGAATTGTCATCTCTAAACTCTCTGCAGACTATGTGCATTTATGGTACCCTCATGAGCTCGCAAAATGTGAACTGAGTCCAACTTGAAATCTGAAAAACTGCTTAAAAGGACAAATAGCATTACTCCTGGATACTATTTGAACAAAGATATGTTCAAACTGAGCAAAAAACGTTTTTAGCTTCAAATAAACTCTAATAGACTAGTGGGCATGTACGAGGGGCTGGATGGAAGTATGTGGGCTCAATCTGTGGACAAGTTATTCATCCAGGTGCCATGGACTAGATGTGCGATTACCTTCTGTAGCGCTATGTCCATTTTAAAGAAAACAGAATATCTTGTGCACTTAACTATCATCTTGATTCAATTTCATCAACATATGCTTGTTTAACGTATGCTTCTATCTCTTCTACGAGAGAATTGAAAGTACAGATGTCGCACTGCATTCTATATTGTGTGAACATCCAATGACATATTATATTTATTTATAAGATTTATTTTATGCTCTTCATTTTTCCCATTTTGCTTCATGAGTTTCTCATAGTTAAAAATGTCCTGCACGAAGTATATGCTTCTCTGCCGCTCTCCGTCCTTCACCTCTCCATTCTACTTCTGATCCATTTCTCATTTCATTCGTTGCTGCGCTTGCTCAAGAACTCATAAAGCCCAACTATCCGTTCGTCCTTATTCCTACTTTTCGTCAAATCATCATGACTTTCTACTCGAACTTTGAATGGCTATTCGTTTTCTGTTAATTATGCTTAATCTATGTAGATTCTTGTAAACAACATCATTATTGAAGATTCATCTTTGGTGGGGGGGCAACCTCGCTGTCATGAAATGAAAGTCAAACGTTTGAGCAATCTATAAGTGTGTCTCAAATCCCATTTATCCATAGTTGTATCCTTAACTTCACTCTATCCAATTAGGCCCGCTGAATAATTAAATTTTTTTTTGGTTGAAGAAAGCCGTGTAAGAATTTGTAGTGAAACAACGACAGCATTCATCGCATTCGCGTCTGGTTCTCAAGTTTGATTCGAATTTCAATGAGAAATGGAAGAAACATGGAAAGATAGAGAGAAAAGAAAAGAATAATGAGAGATAGAGGGGAGTAGTTGTCACAAAAGCATATATGGACATCATAAATAGCTCATAGCTTCAACTGAATGCAGTGACATGATACCCATAACTGGAACATTGACCTTATACAATTATGAATTCATCTCTATTACTTATGAATTCTCTGAGGAAGAGAGAGAGAGAGAGAGAGAGAGAGGCTGTTCGATGTTTCATTAGATATCAAATGTAAGTTGAATAGATTTGTGAACAACATTGAAAGACTGACAGACAACATTATCATTTTCAATATTCTATGATATATGAATTGCTTGATCAAAAGATATTATAAACTATATCTTCCTTTGTTGCATTCATCCAGACTATATTGCATAAATCAGATGTGAGTCGCCATCGTCATCGTGTTCTGCCGAAATGAAAGCATCACAAGAAAGTGAAGTGAAAAATATGAGAATATAGAAGTAGAAGCTGGAGAAAATAGATGGCTCTCTGATTTAACTCGTATTCCTGTCGTTGTATTCTTTACAAACACCAGTAATTTGAATCGATCCATTGTGAAAAATAAGAGAATATTTGAATGATAGTGAATGAGAGAGAGAGAGAGAGAGAATGAAAAATAGATAGAGATATATATATATTTATATATATTTGTATATAGATATGTATAGAGAGAGAGAGAGAGAGAAAGGAAAAAAGGGGAAGAAGAATAGAGAGAGAGAAAGAGAGAGAGAGGGAATAACATAGATAGATAGATAGATAGAGAAATGAAAGACACTCGTATTCTTCTCAGACTTTGGGACCATACGACATTGCTGTTTGTTGGTCCATCTTTCCTATCCTCCTACTCTTTTATCTCTTATTTTCTCTCACGTTTATCAGAGCCAGGCCATTCAGCCTTTCGAATGACTTTTCCCATTTCACCTTATTTTTCTTTGCCTTCATTCTGAGAGTTGCATGACAGAAGATGAAAGCAAGCATTCACTTTATTCTTCTTTTTTTTTTTGCTCAAAGAATTACTTTGTTTTTAATCCATCATGGGCTCTAACCAATTAAGTTTCAAATTACTGACATTTCAGTTTGAACATGTATGATACCCCAAGTATAAACGGAATTGTCATGTGATTCTTTCTATGCCATACTAGCTTGCCCTAATGAATCAACTTTACATGTCAGTTGAAGGTAGTACTGTTCGTCGGCCTTCATTTTACTCTTTTACCTCTCTCTCTCTCTATCTCTCTACCTCTCTCTATCTATCATTTTCTCTTTCTCTCTCTCTCTGTTTCCATTTTCTCCTATTCGAGTAATGCAATGTCAACACGACTGGTTCTTTACAAACCTTGTCCACACACACTGTTTTCCCTTTGCAACCCCACCCATTTTCCTATTTTTCTCTGAACCTCCTCAAACATTCAATATCTATTCGACAGACGACCTTGCTTCTCTTGATAATACATCTTCTCTAACACACCTTTAACACCATCCCATTTTAACCCTTCACGACAAACTTCACTTCATTCTATAAACAGTCACGTCAGTTACTCTGTTGCTCATCATCATCGTCGTCTGCTTTGATTAGGTTGTTGAATTTGTAAGAAATACAGGTATACCATGTGTACTTCTCTCATTTGTCTCTTCTCTTCCTCTATTGTAACATCGTCACCCCGCTTTTTTGCCTTCCGCTCCTCTTACTCACTTGTCCCAACTATTCTTTCTTACGAACCATCCAACTCATCCTTTTCATTTTCTCTTCAACTTTTTCTTCCTCTTTTTCGTTCAGAAATACATTCTGTGGGAACATTTCAACTTCAAAACTATCTTTTTGTCATTCAAAATGCAACTACCATCTTCGCCACTTGTATCTGTATATGTGAGTGGTGAAGGGAACAATCCGATATTTCTAATTAACAGTTTGATAGTGACCATTAGCTGAGGAGAGTAGCAAGAGATAGTAAGAAGCAATAGTTACGGCAGAGATGACCTTAAAATATCTTTAAGAATCCTACATAAAAGTTTAAAGAGAAGAATGAGAGAGCTGTTGTTTGGTTGTCGTCATCAAAAGTCAGTCAAATAACTATTTTCCTAACAATCTACTTGGTTTTCTTTCAATTTCATGAGTCAGAGCTCGTTTTTACGATTCAATGATTGCCAATCTTTCTGACTTTGTATAGTACACCTTTCCTCCTATTCATTCTGTTCAAAGAATTTTCCTCTTAACTGTAATGACCGTCATGTGAATAGTTGTGATGGTCCTATCCAGTTTCTGGCCACATATCGTAAACTATACCATATATTCACCTCAAACAACAAGATATATGGTTATTAATCATGTTATATAACTCATCCACCCACTCTTTCTGTTCAATTCCGCTTCTTTTTTTTGTTCTTCTTCAATTCATAAACGATATCTCCTTTATCAGTGTGTCCCCTCGTGAGGTTTCATCTTCTTTTTTCCATTCCACTCTGCTTTTTCCTATCTTATTCTCTCATTTCAATTTCCTTCTTATCATTTTCAAAACAAAAAAACTATTTCATTTGCATCAATTCTATCCTATTTTAAATATAATTTTATCAGCTGAAATATTGTTATTTTTCGCCCCAAATCGTCCTCAGGCTATCGTACCTGTATTGCTCTCTCTCTTACTCTCTCTTTCTACTCTCTTACTCTTCTAATAGCCCCATGACTTTCTCTCTCTCTCTCTCGTTTCTCACTCTTTTTGACCTTTTTATATTGACAACATATTCTTGGTTGACAAAACATACGAATCTAATCGATTTTCAAGCGAGCTTCAATAATTTTCCTGATTTCACAATTTATTTTTCATATGATTCAGTTGAGTATTATATACATGTTTACTCAACTTCTTCATTGTTTTTAAGCTTCTTTCATCTATCTGTTAAGCCATTTTCGAATGATTTATCATGTTTCTCATCTCATTTAACAATATCTCACTTCGTTTTCATTTCGTTCATTATATAAGAGTTCTTATAACTCATCATATGACGCTATCTGACAATCAAGTTTCAGCCATGGCTATTGAAGTTCAACAAATCATCGAACTCATTCTCGCTATCTTCTTCCCTGTAAGTTATATTTTTATTATTTTTAAAAGCTCAAATGATGTAATGCATCCTGTAATCGTATATTGACAACAATCGTAACAGGTGAACACAAAGGCTATTGATTGATAACTTTGTAATCAACTTAGCTATTACAGACATGTTATATAATAACAAAATACTATTATTATAATATATATATATTCATTTCAGCCATTGGCCATTTTCATTCATGGATCTGATTGTAACATCCATGTAGCAGTTTCCATTATTCTCTGCTTCTTATTCTACGTGCCTGCTATCATCCATGCTCTCTGGTACTGCTTCTTCAGATCTTAGATCACACAACATCAGAAGCTTCATCTTTTGTTTTTTTTTTCTTTTCTTCTTTCACTTCTTCAATTGAAGAAGAAGAGTGAATGAAAGTTAAACGATTATGATACATTTTTTTTAAAAATTATCTCCCAATTGCTTGCTTCATTGGTTTCTATTTGTCCTAGCAATGATTATATGTTAATGAAGATTTTTAAGATACTAGCTTACACTCAATTTAAAACAGAAATAAGCTTATAACGAATAACACAAACGTGTTACGTCAGGTAGAATGACTCAGTGATCCTTATGCGATCTCTATACAGCTAGCATTCATCCAACTAGTATGAATCATACCTCAGGTGCTTACCTATACACGTATATATATATATATATATATGTATATAACAACTAAGCTGACTTGAAAGCTTAGAATGAACAACCGTTTATGCGACTGAAAAACAATCAAAATGAATCTGTTAAAGGCGTACGTGATGAGTATATGCTAATGAGCGCTTGATATTCCGATGATTCTCAGTCTCATTAGCGTATTCTCACGTGTCAATTTTTATTTTTTTTTCCTTCAAATAAACAACAATTCAATATTAAATATGGATTTTAATTGTTGTAATTATTAAATATTTGTTATATTATATCAATATCTACAAACTAGAATGAGCCTTTTCAAGCCTGCTTTTCTTTCGTTTCCTCAGCTGTTTCAGCAATTGTTGCCTGAAAGAACAAGAAGTGTCAGTTGATCGATCAATCGATTGCTATTACATCATCATGTTGAGGGCTTAATACATCGCCTTTGGTCTTTTTCTGCATTTTGCGAAATTTAGAAGCCATATTTTTGTATCTTAATTGAAAAATAATTTGATTCATATCAAGGGGTGGAGAAAGAAAGTGCAAAACCTTATGCAACAAGTGCCTGGAGCACATTCGACGTATCCAGGTGGACAGATACATGGATTTGCACAGGTAACAGTCACATCTTCTAGAAATCCCATTATATATATCTGAGCACAACGTTCACAGAATTTACATGCTTGTGAATGATTAATTGATTTCATCCCATAGATCATGCAGTCATTGTATTTTCTACAGGTTGGTTCAAGTTTGTAAAGAGTACTTCATGCACGCAGAAACATATTCTCTTTTGTTTTGTTACTTCATGTTGAGCAAGGAGAGAATACAAGAAGTAAGAAGAGTATAATTATAAATAATTTACTGGATGACGCATGCAATGAATGAGTTGAGAGGTACTGTTATTTGCATAAAACAGGGAGGGAGGGAGGGTGCTAAGACGTAACACTTCAAACATTAAACTCAATGACTCATACGTTTCATCTGATTAGTGCATGATGGAAGACAAGCTGGCATACAAGAAGCAGCACAGACAGGAGCTATAGGAGCAGGAGAGTAGACAGCTACGCATGTTGGTGCACAAGATGGCATACAGTAAGAAACGCAAGTAATCTTGAAGAAATTGAAGTCCACATATCGTAATTCTACTTTTTGCTTACTCTTGATAGACACTGATTGTTGCAAGCTGGCATACATTCAGATGCACATGAAGCTGGAGCTAGCTGCACCGAAAACCTTTGAAAGAAGAAGTTTTGAATAGAAGATCAGTACATTACTCACTGCTGAACACATGATGAGGTACATGATGGTTGACATTGTTGTGGGCAAACTTGTTGCTGGAGACATGATGGAGTACAGGATGGCATACATCCACTCGCGCAGCTGGCGGGACGTACAGCAATCTTTTAAGTACGAATGGTTATGAACTTTAGTTATGTCTCAATGTTACCTGCATCTGTGTCACACAAGCATTTGTGCACATTGGACGGCATTGTGCTGGGCAGAACTGTATCTGGGATACACATACATCACTGCAGGAAGGCATGCAAGCAGAGTCACAAGTTTTCTGTCGAACCTAAAAAGATCAACTGTTCAACTATCTTCCTAACAGTGTTTGTACCTGAACTTGAACTGATACGGCTTGAATGCAGGTTGGTAAACATCTGGGCATGCATGCAGAAACACAAGTTGTTTGTCTGAAGAGTTACTCAATCGTATTCACAAATATAATTCGATATATACTGGCAAGTTGGTGGACAATTGTTTGTGCAGGAACTACAAGTGACAGCTTCGACGCATTGAGCAGAGCAAGAAGGCATGCAAGGTGATACACACGTTGGAGTCAAAATTGGAGCAGGACGAATCTGAAAACAAACTGTGGTTTGCAAACGATTCCACTTTCATACCTGAACTGCTTGTATGCACTGTGGAGCACAAGTTGGGAGGCATTGTTGTGGACAGGTTGGAACAGCGATCTGAAAGTGTGGAGAACTTGCTTTACAGCAAAGAGAAGTTCTACCTTAATGCAATTAATATCACAGCTAGGCATGCATTGGGGAACGCATTGTTGTTGTTGTACTACCTGATTGGGCAAACTATTCAGATGAACTTGAATAAAGACAAACTTGAACAGAATTAACGCAGCTTGGTTGACAGCTAGGCATACATGTTGGGGCGCAAGTGCGAGTTATCTAAAGTACACTGTAATATGGATCATGATCTGTTTCCTACCGTAACCTGTTGAATACAAGTAGGCTCACATCGAGGCATGCATTGCTGAACACAGGTTTGAACAGGAATCTAACAAAAAATGATTAGATCAAGAAGGTGGAACTATGTGGATTACTGTAACTTGCTGGATGCACATGGGTTCACATCTTGGCATACATTGCGGTGTACAGCTCGGTCCCTTAAAAAAATTTGTCCTTTCTGATACTTAGGAATGTTAGGAAGTTATAAACAAAAAGAACCAAAGATGTTCTATTGGCAAATAAGTCTGTTAGCCAACTTACAGAGTTAACCAAATTAATACAAGCAGATTCACATCGAGGCATACATTGTGGAACGCAACTTGGGAGAGGTGCTGGAGCCGGTATGTGAACCGGTGGTGGTGGAGGTGGTGGAGGAAGTACTGGTGGAGGGAGCAGAGGTGCCGGCTGTAGTAGTTTATAGCAACAAAGGAAACAAAGCAGATTTGTTAGTTGTATAGGTTTTCATAAGCTGTATTGAAGTATGATTCTACCTGGTTAATCCTGGTTAAAGTAGTTCTGATTCTTGCCTTAGTAAGATTAATCTTTCAATGTTGCAAAGATTTGTCTAACACTTAATTTCGTAGAAACTCTTTGAGAACATTAAAATCTTTAGAATTTGGCGTCAAGAGCAGGGAGAAATTCAAGAGTTTGAGATTTTAAAGAGCAATCGAATGTTTTGTCTCCCTTCTCGGAATTTTCGCTCTCCTCACTCAATTTCTGTTTTGTAGTAGCTTAGGAAGAGTGAAAGACTGTATTGTAGGAATCTCGCATAAGTTTTTTCTTTTTTAAAGAATCAAGTTTCATAAACTTACAGCTGCCATCACACAAACATTAGTACACATTGGTTGACAGTGATCAGGACACGCAATCTGTCCAAGTAATAGTAAGAATCTCAACTAGAATGTAATTGGGCTTACAACTGGCTGTGGCTGAGCTACAGGCATCATGGGGCATCCACCACATCCACAATCTTGACCAGGACGACACATAGCACAACATTGGCGTTTAGATCTCGATATTTGAGGAGAGAACACCGACTATAGGAGTAAACGCTTTTATACAAAGAAAATATGAAAAATGAATTTACCGAGTTGGAGCTCTCAGCCAAGGAGTTGACTATGAGAAATGCTGAGACAAAGAGCAGAAGTTTAGACCTTATCATTTCTGTAATTGAACACAATAAGCTACTGTTGAGGAATGGGAGATTAAATGGAAAATAATGAAGTAGGAGGGGATAAAGAAAGGAGTGGGCTCTTTCTTTCACACTTTTTCATCATGAGCAATATCTTCAATCAATTCGTCTTTTTTCTTGAGGTGGACAGCTCAAATTATGCTCGGATTTCAGAAAAATCTAGATATGTCAAGCTCTGACAACAGACCATTTTCTATATTGGAATTGAACAATCAAGCAGCTTAAGAGATATTTGGAATATTTAATGACGTTTTGGGATGACCGTCGAGCGAGATTACATGACAAGATGAAAAGAGAAAGAGAAATTGAGAAGGTGAAGAAAATGATTCGTTCAGCCGGTCTCTCCGACTGGCCAAACGGAACGGTTAACTGTCCTTCGCACCTCCAGGGCTATTTGTACCCCTGTATTTACAGAGATTGACACCCGAATGTAAGAGCTTCAACTTCTTTTTTTCTCTCCTCTTATTACATTATTTTCCTCAAAATGCTCTCTTTAAAATGCTTGTTCATATTCGAAATCTTTTCAATTCTTTCAATGTGTTAGGTTTCTCTCGAACTCTCTCTCCCTTTTTCGATCCATCTTCTTTTCTCATTCTCTTTTCGTCTATTTTTTCTTCTATATTACAATAGATGATGATTTCTACCATCCAAAAACTTGATGTAAAAAAAAAAAAGCTTGACCAGCCCAATAGGCAGGAAGACAGGTAACGTTTCTTTCCCTGTTTTACACCGTTTTCTTCCTCCCTTTCTTTCTGGTGACGAGTTGAGAGTTATAACAAGTTTATCTTCAATTTTACCCAAATAAACAATACGAAGCCAAGAACTCTCGGCTGTGTTCGCGTTTTCAGTTTGAAATACCAGTCGAAAACTCATTCAAGCTGTCTGCTCGCGACATTATGAATCATGCATGTTTTTCGAACTAGTTTCACTAATTTCAAACTGTCAGACTAACTCAGTGCACTTCTCTTTGAGATTCTCCAACTATTAAGTTTGACTTAAGCTTCTTCTATGTGTGGGACCGAACCCTTCAGAAAGTCACGCTTTAATTTTTATTAAGTAATCCGAAGTACAAAATATACATAAATATATACTGTATTTGTATTCACAATGGGAACCATCTTGTTTACTCGGCTTTACTTTCATCGGCTTTATCCCAAGATAAACGGAGAACTGGATGGTTTGTTCTGATCAGAGCTTCTCTCTTCTTCCTTCCATAGAATCCCATACCCATACCCATGCCCATGCCCATGCCCATTCCTCCACAGCCGCATCCTCTGAAAACATAAACATAGGATAGGTGTAAAGATTTCACAGTTGAATCGTGAGCAAATTCACAGAGTTATACCATAATAGTCACTATGCATTCAAAGCCTTACCCTCTCATGCACATTGGCATACAGACTGGTACGCAACATCCACAACATGAACTGTAGCCAATCATTGGTGGTGGAATAGGAGGTGGAAGTGGCATCTAAATTCATCATAATAAGATACTACATTGTACGTTTGACACTCACCGGAATTGGTATTGGTTGTGGAATGGGTACGGGTTGAGGTACGGGTACGGGTACAGGAACGGGGCGAGGTATGGGCACGGGTATAGGACGAGGCATAGGCATGGAACAGCACATGCTTACAACTCCACAGCAGCCTCCCCATTGACGTTTTGCTCGGATATGTGTAACAGCAGTCTGTAGTTATTAGAAACATTATAACTTGTTCGAGGAACTGAAGCATACAGTATCGGCTAAAGCGACAGCAGTAGTAGTTGGAAGCTCTTCATATGAAGATGAAGTTGGAGCCTCAGATGATTGAGGAACAGCTTTAACATGAAGAAAAATTGTTAGAAACGAAATAGCCGTAGGCACGAACATGATATCTAAGAATGAATAGCCCGCTCATCAGCTTCACTATATTTGTATTTCATGGAGAAAGTTTTCTATTGAGGTCAAGAGTGGGAGTAATTCATATGATTCTTGTATACTCCATATACTTTCTAATATGTAACCAGTATTCTAAAATATTCTACGAAACATAGAATGTTGAAAGTTTGTTTAGAAAAGAAGAGAGATAGAATGAAACAGAGAGCATGCCTTGGATTAGTTCTGTTTCTTCAGCCTGTTTCCAACTTCAGGACAAACATCAGAAACCGTGAACGATGTTTCTACTTTCCTCATCCAATATCCTCTTTTAAATCAGGCTTTATTCTACATTTTGAAGCTCATTATTCGCAGATGTAAGGAAATAGAAATCTGAACCTTTCCTCACACTTCTTGTATGCGAAATCTATTACATCTGCTAACCCAGTATCGTATTGTGAATTGAAAGCATTGACATTCAAGTCTTCATCTTGACAGTCCTAAAAAGGCACAAAATACATCAAATATGTTTTCATGACACATGTTTAGTGGATCTGTGGTGGTTTATAATGGCATCATCTTCAACTTTTGAAAAATGACATTCCCTTTTGATTGAAGAGGAATCGGAAGCACAGTAAACAAACATGTCCAAACCTATACGGACAATAGGTGGTTCATTCTCATCTTGAAGAGACACTGTATGTTAAGATCATAAAAAGTTTGTTTCCAAATTTGCAAGAACAATATAATGAATAACAGAGGGGTAAAAGAAGTATGCTTTTCATGTTAGAACTTGTCCAAAGTGTTTCATGATCATCTAACTTGATGAGAATGCTCATCTATTCTGTTCTTCTTATTCTAGGAACTAGAATTTTGAGTCTCATTTGTTCTGAAGTTGAAAATGTATTTCTGATATTAATAACTAAAGCCGACGGTTTGTCATTAATATCCAACAATCAAACTAATTGAATCGTTCGTTGCTAAGATAGATGTCATTTTCGTTTTTTAGAATCCAGTTAGATTATATTATTTGGGCTCTTTGGCAACCACTTCAAATCTAACCACAAACAGTACAGTTTCTATTCTTCCTATTTCTTTCTTTCTCTTTTTTTTTTCTTCTTCTCTTCAAGAAAAAGAATGATTTCATGCCTCAGGCAATTTCTATTGTGCGTGAACCCTATACAAACAGAAGATTCTGTTTTAACGTCATCAGCAACTATCTGACAATGGGTAAAGAAGAGAAGAAGTTGTCTCAATGAGAAGAAGAAAATCTACTCGGTTTTTATCAGCTGAAGATTCCTGATAATCAGATTGGAGAAACGTTTCAGAGTTCCAACATACAGGTTCTGGAAAGAAACTTAAAGCATTCTCTGTCCATTTTGTTTGTTTAAAGAATAGAATGAGAAGAGCAGAAAAGAAACACCTGTACGTGAATTCTTCAAAAATCACATTCTTCTAACACGATTGTGCAAAAGAAAATGGTTTGAAACGGAAAAAAAACAAAAAGCAAGTAGATGTTCAGTTAACAAATGTGTTTACTCATGGTTTTTACTTGATTTGTGAAATCACATATAGCAAATCAGTAGATTTCTTGACAAAACTGGAGGATATAAACTGTTTTTGAGCATGACGTAAGATATTCTTGTTAAGATTGTGAAATGAACGAAGCTTCAGTTTTCCGTGCTTCACAGGAACTTCGGAATTCCAGTTTATGAGTCAGGGGTCAGGATTCGAGATGAAACGTTAGACGTACGTGTGTGTTTGTAAGCCCCCAAGGGCATTTTTTTTTCTTCTCTCTTACTATCTTAACGTCTTCCGGTCTCTACGAGCTCTTCACTCCTTATCTTACATACACATATTTCGTCTTCGCCTGACTTAAACCGGAATTCACGTAGCCGGTGTGGCTCGTATATAAAGCTAGAACAAACGGAAGACGGCAGCTCCACAGCATCATCCGACAACATGTTCCGTCATCTCATTCTTTGCTCACTTGTGGCGACTGTAAGGTTTTCCTTATTGTTATTCAAGATTCCTCAGAGAAAACATCTGATTGATCCTAAGATTTGTTAATAATTCATACAACTATTCACTTTCAGGCAATCTGTGGCCCTATCGGCGAACGCGAAAAGAGACAAGCATGTGGTATTGCTTGCCAACAAGGTGAGTACATCAATCACAATCTGAATACATCTTGGTTTCAGCTCCACTCTACACAGTTGAAATCCAACAGTTTGCCCCTCAGCAAAATCCTTGTCTCTGTGCTCCAGCTCAAGTAAAACACACAGAAAGTATATTTTGAAACTCATTCCATTTAGCCTGCTTGTGATTGTGTTCCCGCTCAGCAGCAGCCTCTCTGCGATTGTCAAGCCACCCCATCATGCTGTGTTCAAGTAGATATCGTTCAACAAGATCCCTGCGCTGCTTGTCCTCAGCCTGTACAACAAAACCCTTGCTGCCAGCAAGCTCAAGTAATTTGCGAGATCATGATTTTTCAATATAATCAAGTTTAGCCTGCTTGCGATCCATGTCCTCAGCCTGTCCAGCAAGCTCCATGTTGCCCACAAGGTTTGATTGCTGGAAAAACTAATATATTATCATCAATATTTCTTTCAGCAGCTCCTCAAGTCGGATGTACTGTATGTGTTGAAATTGTTCAACAAGAACCTTGCATGCCTTGCCAACAAGCTCAAGTGAGTATAAACTAAAATTATTGTGAGACAAACTTATCCTATTATAGCCAGCCTGCGATTGTGCTCCAGTTCAGCAAAATCCTTGCCCAACATGCCAGCCAGTAGTTCAACAAGACCCATGCGCCTGTCAGCCAGCTCAGGTACATATTTTGAGTTCTTCCATCATAAAATAGTTGTTACAGTCTCCTTGCCCAGCTTGTCAGCCAGTTATCCAACAGGATCCCTGCCCACCATGCCAACCAATTCAACAAGCCCCATGCCAGCCATGCCAGCCTGTAGTACAACAAGATCCATGCCAACCATGTCAGCCTGTAGTTCAACAAGACCCATGCCCAAGCTGCCAACCAGTAGTTCAACAAGACCCCTGCTGTCAAGTAAGTCCATGATTCTGGTTGATGCATTATGCATACCAATGTATACTTCTCTTCATATTGTTTAACGATTTGTTTACAGCAAGCCGAACCAGCTTGTAATCCATGTGGAGCCGCCGTTCCTGTTCAGCAAACTCAAGCACTCATCCAGATTCAGCAGACACAGGTAAATGACCTCATTAACTGGACTGATTTTCACGTATGTGTTAAGACCCTCCAATGCGCACCAGCTTGTCAACCATCCTGCCAATCAAGCTGCACTGCTTACTATGACAATCAGATGACTCAATACAGGTTTCCTACTTCCCAAGATTCTTATAGACTCAATTCGTTTTTTTTAGCACCGCCACCACTTCATGTGATGCTCAAAACTGCGTTTGCCAACGAGGATACGTTAAATGCGCTGAACAGACCTGCTGTCTTCGTTATCGTTACACCCAGAAGAAAAGCAAGAGATCTGTAGCTTAAGCTTCTCGGCATTGGTAATGATCGACTTCGCTATATTTGTAGATAACTGACTCTCAAACTCGCCATATAACGAAACGATATATATGTATTAAATATGTATTAATAAATATCCTGATTTCTATAATGGACTTGAAATATCTTAAAAGGAATGCAAAATAACAAATTAGAAAGATACAACCGATCACTTGCTCTGCAAAAACTATTAATGATGAGTTTCGATATAGCATGTTTTCCACGTGTAACACGTGAGATTATTGATTATGCTAATGAAGAGAAGTAGTTCCAACAATCAGCATTGTATCATTACTGCTTGAAGATTTTTAGAGGTTTCCTTCATCCATAGCAGACAAAGCTCAAAAATTCATTTCCAAACCATTAAATGTGTTATTTAGAGGAAAAGCTGTTTAAAGATAGGTTTGAAAATGAAAAAAACGCTGAGTGCAGTATAACGAAGAAACTCATCAACTTTCACACACTCTTCTTTCTCATCTTTCTCTTTATTGTTTTGGCAAGCAATTCCAATCAGTTCATTGATTTTCAGCTTTATTTTGACATTTTCTTTTTTTTACTAAATAAAGAAATTGTCATTGAACAATAAGAAACCCTTAGGGCATCAGAGACTAAGAAAGTGAAAGAGAGGACGAGATGTCGAACTCGCTTTCCGTATTGTTCAGAGGACTCATTTCATTATCGCACACGAAGCCGCGAGCTTCTCCTCTTTTTAGTCTTTTCCGTCCTTCTCTTCTTTTTTTCTCTCTCTCTGTTAACCATCCCCTCTTTACGTTTCTCTCTCTCTCTCTAAAAATCTGTCTCACATTCTCTTTCTTTTACTTCTCTCTCTCTCTCATTCTCTCTCTAGCCTTCTCTACAACTATGTTCATTGAGCCAGTCGATATTTCAACTTCCTGCAGCTTTTTGTGAAACTTATACATCCATTGGTCATTTGAAATCCTTTCCATTTTTTTTCTCGTTCATTTCTGCAATAATTACTTCACTATCGCTTTTCCTCCATCAAATATCCTCCTTCGATTACTTCCTTTCATTTTTCAAGTCCTTTTCCCCTTTTTTTCTGTTTTTTTTCCCATGCATCGCCATATTTCTTGATTACAATCATTTGGCTCTCATATTGCTGAAAGGAAGAGCCGGCATTGAGCTTCTTGTGAATTCCATAATTTTTTGATTGAATCTTGACGTTTTTCTGTCTGTCACCATGTTCCAGAAGCATACTTTTTTAAATTTCACGACCAACATTAGCAGTTTTCCGAGAATAGCCACATGAATTCACATTTTTTGTTGACGCTGAACAGTTTTAGTGATGAAGTTCATCGTTCAAGTTCAATGGAAGTAGGCAGATGTGTAGGAGAAGTTGGTTAAATAGATCATCATAGGATTCTGAGGAAGCTGAAGGCTCTATACAATCTCGCGATTATTCTGACAATATTCCCGAGGGAGGAAGACAGAAAGAGAAAGAATGAACATATAAGTGAAGAAGAGAGAATGAGATAGTGAATAGCTAGTAAGAGAGAATGAAAAAGCAAGAGAGAGATATGAAGCAGACAGTGTAGTTTACTTTTTAATATATACACCATTTATAGAAGTTTAGCAAGAAATTTCTCCTGTTCTGTTCACCAGACTCTCATTCTCATCTTCATATACCCCCCCATTCAGCATTCCGAATTGCTTTTTCCTTTAAATAAGACAGATGATACGTTAGAAAACCTTTTCTCTTTATAACATTACTATTCGATCACTCAGTCCTATGCTTACAGTTCACATGAAAGCTGAGCAATGCGTTTCTTGAAGAAACAAATGAAAAGCATACTCAGAAACGTGTGAGAAATAAAAAAAAAACAAACTTTGCAACTTTTATTTCGAACTTCGTTGTCACATAGATTTGCCCTAAAAGCTTTTCTCCCTGCTTCTTTCCACTCTCGAAATCTCTCCCTGGCTCTGTGTTCATCGTCTTTCCTCTCTCTCTTGCCACCCTCTCTCTCTCTGTGTCTCTTTCAAAGTTTCGAAAACGGCTATGTAACTTAAGGAAAGAAAATTTTAGCATCATCGTGTATACATGCTATCGAAAAGCTATATACTCAGCTGCAACAGCTTTTTCAGAATCTATTCTGAAACATCAATGCTTGCAAACACTAATCACAAAACAAATTATGTTTTGATCTTCATTTATTTGTTTTAGGTTTTTTTTCTTCAAATTAGCATATTTTCCTAATGACATCTGTATTGTATGAAGCATAGAATGATGGTGAACGTGTTTTCAGAAAGGAAAAAGCTTGCACTCTGCCTGAAAACCCTTTTCATCAGCTTCTCATTCTCTTTTTCACTCACTCCATCTATCTCCCCTATACCTCACTTGTCTTCGTTTCGCCATGTCTTGCAAGCATTCATCTTTTGTCTCTTTTTAGCCGCAAAATTCTCTTTTAACCTCTTGTGTTTATAATTTTTCTCTTCTAATGTTCTTCAATTCCTTCTTCAACTAATCTTCTGTGAACATTCCATTTAATTTTCGAGAACCTCTACCAACATATTGGTAGTCGCTCAGACAGATATTTTTGGTTCGTCTCGCCTACCTCCTCCTTTTCATCCAATTTTCTTCAAAATGTAACCGGATAGCTTGAAAGCCAAACCAACTTTTTTTTTCTTTCTCATCCTCCTTCTCTTATAGTTCCTTCACTTTATTTCTTGATGATGTTGCCTGCCATTGCTGGTTGGAAGCTTTCGTGACTTCCGAATAGACCAACTCTCAGTTGATTGACTATCCACGACAGAGAAATGACTCAAACGATGAGCTTTTCCGTTCTTACCTTCCTAAAACAAACTTTTGACCTTTGGTCATTTCTTCAAAAACACAATAAGCTAGTTATTGCTTCTCAACAAAGCCTTTTTTCGAAGTTCCACTATTTTCACTTGTTCATCTCTTCATATTCCAATCTTCTCATTTTTTCCGGAAATTGGGCATCTTTTTCCCGAATCCTTGCTCCAATAGATGATTCCGACTGCCAAGGTCGGTTGACATAAAGACAAGTTTATTATTCAAAGCTGGCAAGTTATAACTAGGAGAAGGATATGAAACAGTAGAGGTCACTTTGTGCACAACCAGTAGCCTATAGCGATTGTGTTACAAATTCATTGAATGAGAGAATATTGTTATTTTTCTAAACAAAGTATAACGGATAATGCCAATACCTTAATAAGCAAAAGGTAGAAAGCATGTAAGTGAGATTGATGAGAGAAGACCATTGACACTGAGTGAGAATGAGACAGAAAGAGCGAATGGGATATGAGTGAGAAGAGAAGAATGTCGAAGCCCCGAAAAGGGAAAACACGAGTAATTGAGTGGAATGAATTATTAAGCTTTTGTCAACTGATGTTTTATGTGCTGAGCAAACGGACATTAGAATTTCCGAGTTACTGGTGGCTAATGAAAATTTCTCAAAATTCTCACTTAATGCTTATGTTCCGTATTAATTGCTATTAAATTCCATTTTATGCTTCTGAGATTTTCATTTTGAACAGCAAAAAAAAAGAAGAAGGAAAAAGAAAAAGAAAGAGAAGTACGATAGAAGAGATTACACAGAGCGAAAGCTATTTGACCGTTCCCCAGGGCATATGCAGGGAATGTCCATTTGAAAAATAAGAGACAGTGGACATACTACGATATTCGATGAAGATGAACTACTTGTTTTTCTATTTATTCTCTTGTTTTCATTTCATTTTTATACTTTTCTCTTTCATTTCTTTTCCATTTTATTCACTTCAATATCGTTTTGGTGTGCTTCTTCCTTTTGGACTCGTATCTATTTAAACAAAAATAGCTCAAAATGAAGATGTGAATGAATGTGAAATAGCAAAAGCATATTCAGCTTTTTGGTACTTGTTTCAGACCATTGGGTGTGCCGAGTGAATAAATTGAATGAAGAAGAAGAGTTTTCCATAATTGGTCTGATAGACATTAGGCTTTTCTTAATGTCCCTCACACATGGTTATTAGGTTATTAGCACTTACACAACGACTTAGAAGAAGAGAAGAAATGTGAGAAATTGCATGAGAAAAGCACAAACAGACAGAACATCCTAAATGGCCAGAATTCGCAAATTGAAAAATCTCGAGCTCTTCTTTCGTTTCTTAACTCATCTCATGGCTCGTTCTTCCTTCTTTGCCTCTCAACACCTCTGCTGTGATGTTTGAAATATGTTGGCGACTATTTCATTAAAACAAAAATGGCGAAAGGCTTGTGTAATGACGACACTGTCGCTGTCACCTAATTCGTTTATTCTAATTGCAATCATTTGGCACATCTTCATCTGCTTCATGCCTTCTTCAATCCTTTCAATACATCCGCGCTCGTTTTGCCCTTCGTCTCTCATCTATGAAGAGTGGAAGCTTTTTCGTTCTTCAACAAGACTAACATGATGACGAACAACTCATATTGTTGTTGTCGTCGCCTTTCCTTCTTCAGCTCATCTTCCTTCGTTGGATTTATATCTCTCACATCTTTATGCTATTTTCTTCATACCCATCGTCGTAGTACATCACGCTCAGCTTTACCCTCCCTGCCATCTTCCAACATCATCATCAAGCATTCGCATGTTGTTCATCCTTCTTGCAGCAGCCTCTTTGCCTCCCAGTCCATCCTTTCCTTCGCCTCGTCACCCTTTGCATTGAACTAGCCAATTGGTAGTTGTAGTTCTCCGTTTAAGTAGTTTTCAGTTGCTGTCACGCAGACAAAAAAATGAGAAGAAAAGAGGTTCTTGTCTGTTTACTGTTTAATTTGAAATAGCAATACGTCACATCATAACTAACAAGCATGTGTTTCTTATTCTTGCAGTTGCTTCACTTACAACCTTCATCTTACTCTTCATTCAAATGATATTATCATCAGATATCAGTCACTAATACTCATTTAACTTACAGATGATTCATAAACCATTGCAATCAAGTATATTGGAATGTTAAGATGTCAATGCTTGACTATGCTCACGCTCGGTACGTTTCATTCTTTCATATCATCCATCATAAACCTATACTGCAGCTCTCATTTTATTTTCTTTATTAAAATAAATTTGAATGAAACATTTGGTCAAATATCTTGTTGAGATTAAATTACCAATCTGTTCCTCAATCGCCAAATATCAATTGTCGTCTTCTATGTCATTTTCAGCAATTTTGTGTCATTTTACTCAAATATAATTGCTGATATTTATTAATATTGATGTTATTTCTCTTTCTCTCTGTGTTTTTCTTTTATTATTTCAAAAATTATTGAGAGATGTCATATTTTTCACACAAAAATTGAACTGAAAAGAGAAAATAATACTCGTCGTGCTATCTGTTTCAGCTCTGTCACACCCTCTCATGTTCAATTCTGTTTCCTCTTCCTGCTTTCAGTCTACCTGCACATCTCAAACTTATATCTTCTGAAACTGACATAATAATATTAAAAAAAACACACACAAAGGAAGAAAAAAAGGAAAAAGGAGGAGTCACTGAAATGTGAGGAATGGATTTTTCGTTTTCTCTCCAATAGTCTAGCGTTTGCTTATTCCATCTCTTGCCTGCTCTCTTCTTCTTTTTCTTTTGGATTTGTCGTTGTTCTTCTTCATCTCATCTACTACTGCTGCTGCTGCTGCTTGTCCTGTGCTTCCGCCCACATTTTTATCTTTTTGATGATGTAGGGAGGGGGGGGGGGATGATGATGAGAGTGATAGTACTTTTTCTTTCAATTTTTATATCTTCAACACTATATCCTCATTCATACTTTCACACCTTCATATAGCCTAATGGTAATGTTCTGAAAACGTATTGTTATAATCGCAATAGATTTCACAGTTCTGCTTGCGCCGTTGTTCAAAGTTTCAGCTTCTGCTGTTTCACATTATGAATGAGTATTGTTACATAGTGTCTTTGTGTTAATCTTTTCATTCTCATTCAACATCCATATAGTTTCACGCAATTAATTAAAAAATAATAAAACTTAATTATTGAATCTTTTTTTTTCCACACATTCTTACTATAGGTCATAGTTCAATGACTGCTATCGAACACCCAGACCGGCTGTTCATTGACTTTTCCTCAATGAGAAAGAAACTCATTGGCTTGTGATAGATTCCATTACATCTATCCAATCTGCTTTTTAGTTCACAAAAATTGCGTCCTTTTCCTTTTATTTTGTTTTTTTTTTGTATTTATATCATCATCGTTCGTGGTGGAAGCTTTCATTACCAGCTGGTATCCAGATGTTCTTTTTGAACTTTTCCATCTTTTTCATTTTTTTTTTAAATTCAACCCATGCTACTTGAGATTTGGATATCTTAAGCCTTCTGTCGCATCAGCTTTTCGTTTAAAACTTTTTCATTCAAATATTCATGTACATATCATTGTTTCCAGTTGATTATATATGAATTTTTGAGCTCATAATCGCTTCATTCAAATATTCTTCTGCTATGAATGAATTTCGATATTCGTCCTTCTTTCTCTTAAAAGATTGTGCAAAAAGCATTAAAAGAATAGTTACAATTGTTATAATATTCGTATTCTATTATATTCATCTTCATCTAATTCACATATTTCAGGGCAGACATGACGACGGGAATTCCCCGTGGTGTTGGGGCTCCTCCACCGCCCGGCCTTGATCCGAAACGGGGTAAACTGATGTGTATTAAAGTACGAATGTTGGATGATTCAGTTGCCGTTTTTCATTTGGGGGTTAGTAAAGTATATTGACAAACTGTCATTAAATATAACATTCTTATATCAAAAGCACAAATATCATCATTAAAATGTGAAAGAAAATATGTATATCAGTGCTCTGTTTGCATGTTGAGACAGCCACTTGTGACATATGCTTCACCCTCCTTTCTGTTCCTTTCATACTCCCTCCTTGTTACGTTCATTTAATTAATCTATCTCTCTTGTAAGATATCACTTGACCAAAACACGAAAAGCTAGAGAACCGTTAGCTTCAAAGAGAATCATGCGTTTCGGACGTTATGTGGGAGACAAAAAAAAAATATAAAAATGCTTTTTCATTTACAGCATAAAGCAATTGGACAAACGTTATTGGATGAGGTATCGAGACATCTCAATCTATTAGAAACAGACTACTTTGGTTTGGAATTTATGGATAATATGAGAAATAGGGTAAGAGGGCTGAGTACAAAACCATACAAGTTCATCTTTCTATCTTTCAGTGTTGGTTAGATAAGGATAAAGCTATTATACGTCAAATTGCTAGTAGTGATGCTAAATTTTATTTCGTTGTTAAGTTTTATAGTCCTAATCCAATAGATTTAGAAGAAGAGTACACGAGGTATGTCAACTGATTTGTCGTTGATACAAGTCACATCTATTGCAGATATCTCTTAACACTCCAGATACGGAGAGATTTGGCAGTTGGAGATTTGCATTGTTCAGAATCAACAGCTGCTTTATTGGCAGCGTATCTTGTGCAGGTTTACTCTTGTACTCATATAGTATCTGAGAGCATATCTTGTATTTAGTCGGATTGTGGTGATTTCTCTTCGGAAGACTATCCTGATGCTTCGTACCTTTCACATTCTCGCTTCGTACCAAATCAAACATTTGAATTTCAACAAAAAATAATGGAAAATCATAGAAATCTCATGTATGTGTCTATCTACTTCCCTTTCACACAAATATCTTTTCGAGTAATCGTTTGCAAAAATGATCCACTTTTCTTTCTTAAAAGTTAAGATGACGTTGTGCTACGAATGAAATATCGTGACAACCAAGTTAAGTGGTCTTAAGGGATTTGCTAAATTCATTAATCAAAAAAACATTCTGCCATCTTTTAAATCTACCGCACATTGACAAATTCATGTTTACAGAGGGATGTCTCCGGGCGAAAGCGATTTAGCATTGTTAGAAGTTGCAAGACGTTGTGATTATTATGGAATCAAGTTTCATGCAGCTAAGGTGCATCGATATATCAATGAGCATGAAGTATGTATATGAGTTTCAGGATATTGAAGGAACTGATGCCAACTTAGCTGTTATGCATTTGGGTATTAAGGTTTTTCATCAGTTACATTGTGTCAGTACATTTTCTTGGGCTAAAATAAGGAAACTTAGCTTTAAGAGGAAAAAGTTGTTGATCAAGCTTCATCCAGATAGTTATGTATGTGGTTTTTTGTTAATATCATAATGAATATTTCTGCTTCAGCAATATTATAAGGAAACAATTGAGTTCGTTTTTGAGACAAGGAATGAATGCAAGAACTTTTGGAAAAAGTGTGTGGAACACCATGCTTTCTTTAGATGTACCTCCGTAGAGAACTCTAAGAAGGATGGTCGACTGTTCAGCAAAGGAAGCTCGTTCAGGTGAGGCTACTTGCTGGCGTTTATAACCCTTTTCTGACAGTAAGATCAGGACAATGTTGAAACATAGAGCATTGAAACAGATATTTGCTTTCAGATACAATGGTAGAACACAGAAGCAGCTGATTGATTACGTACGCGAGCACCACAAACGTAGAGAACCTTTTACAAGGTTTGATAAACAGCTCTCTGATGAATACAACAAGGAAGTTTCTTTTAGGCCTCTACGATCTGCTGGAACTCTGTCAACCCGTGGAGATTATTCAAGCTCAAAATCAGTGAAATATGCGGTTGTAAGAGAAAAGAAATCCAACGGTTCTCGACATGATCATCGTTCAATGCCACATCTATCAGCAGTGAGTGGTGGAGGATCAACAACCTCAGGTACATTAGATGCTCGTGTGATGTCATCACATCATCAAGCTACTTCTGCGGTTGCTTCGTCTTCTGCTTCTGCAGCATATGCTCAAACAGTTTTGAGTACCAAACATCTTAATAATATGAATAATAACAATAATAATTCAAGCAACAATCAAACTCATCTCAAAAAAACTTTAACAGATTGTGAAAATAACACATTTCGTTCAAATCTTAAAACGCATGATCGAACTGAAACATCCAATACCATTTTCAAGGAAGCAACTTCTGAAAATATTTCTCTATCCTTACCCAATGTTTTATCCGACGATATTCAAGTTGTTTGCCGTGAACTTGATTTTGAAAATAATTCCAAGCATCCTCCCAAATCTGTTTCGGGTGATAACTTCCTGGATCTTATTGAGAAGTCTAATGATTATGACAACGTCAGTGAAGATTCATATCGACTTTCTGATAACGAGCGGAGCGTACGCTCGGATATTGCTGCTCATACAAGTCAGCAAGTTTTTAATACAACTTTCACAACAAAACGCATTGGCAATGTTGTAGTTAAAAGAGTTGTTTCTCAAACAAAGTCAACTCCCAACACTACAGACGACGAAGATTCCGAACATATAACATCAACACGTTCAGATATTGAGCCTCGTAGTCATAGTCAACCTCGTCGTAGACCTATCAAAGAGTATCCTTTCTTCTCCACAACTGTTGTTCCCATTGAAATTGATGGACCTAACGTGGATTTGAAAGCCAGACTACAAAAGTCAACTGTTTCGTCAACTGTCACAACACCACTGACTTCACACCTGAGCCGAAAACCCATTTATACTTCATCCGGAGCTTTGCTGGTCAAACCAAAGGTTATATCAACAGAGTGTGATAACCTCTCCTCTGTATCTGCACCATACGCTAGTATCAAAGTCTCGCCTGACTCTGGCACTTACTCAACCATTGTTTCTCCAATAGTTCGTGAACCTAGAGAAGAGCATTCAATTCGTGTATCTGGTCCGTTACCTGGAAAAATAATTTCCAAGGATAACATGGTTGTGACTCCGGATGGGTTGAAAGAACGTCGTCAAAAGCCCGCTGTTCCACCGAAACCGAAGATTCCTGAACACGGAGTCAAGCCAAAAGCTGAGGTTATCGGACACCCTGTTGTTCATATGCCACAAGAATTCTCTCGAGAATCTAGTGAAGATCGCTCTTCATCAGCTGCTCCTTTACCACCTCCTCCATCATCGGTTCCTCCATTTTCAATAGCAGCATCGTCATCTCGTCACGAAGGATCCCCTGTGGTTGCTAGAGCTACTGATCCAGAAGAAGACTTATCGACATCACGCCGGATATTGAATCGTCCAGCATTGATATCAGTCAAAAGCGAAGACAGTCCTGAAATCGAAAAATGTCATTTGTACAATAGCGAAATTCCTTACACGCTCACATTGAGAAATCTCGATTCAAAGGAACCCGAAGCATTTGAAACAACTTCGTTGAAAAGACCTAACAAGACAACTGTACCAGAAGCAGCAATGGTATTTGAAAGAAGAAAGTCATTGGACTTAGTACCTAGAAAAAGACTGCCATCGCCTGGTAACTTTTCATCGCAAGACCATTCCATATCACCAACGAGTCCCGATGGAGATGTTCTGGAGTACTTATTGAGAAGAAGGAGCATGAGTCAGGAACGCAGTTCCATTTCTAAAAGAGGAAAACGTGGAGATGTTCGACGACAAACTCAGCCGGTCCGTTTCGATCTTCCCGCTCATTCTCCAACCTATTCCCCAACAACAACCTCTTCAACCCCCTTCATCAGCTTTCTCAATGATGATGTCGATGATTGTATATCAGAATCACGGAGTCTTCATGATGATATGGATAGATTGGAAAAGCAAACACAAAGCATCAGTTCCCTGAATATTGAAGAACGAGCCGGATCCGAAGAAAGTGATGCTTTGCCTCCACCTCCTTCAAATCTCCCCAAGAAAGCGGCACCACCCCCTCCACCACCAAAAAGTAAGAAAGCTGCCGAAAGAGTTGTCGAAATAAAAGCGACAACGATATTGAGCTTGAGTGATATGTCCGATGAAGAAGCTAAAACAGGCAAGTTGTTGAATGACGATTTGAGTCATTGGATGGAGCAGCCGGCTATACCAAAACCCGAAGAGCGGCTGTCATCATTGGAACGTCAGATTCAGGATTTCGCCAGCATGAAAAACTTGCCGAAAGTATCTGAAAAAACGCCAACTGACTCTCCGCCATTCATTGATGATTCGCCAAAAGAAGAATCTGATCATAGTCCAGACGAAGGTCCATCATCCATTCGAACAGCATCTGGATTAATAGTTACCGATTTTTAAAAGCTTTGCAAGTCTCCCCCTATATAGTTTTGTGTTAAATGAGCATACGTTTTCAATTCCATCTTTGAAAACGAATGTTCTGCATGCTACTATCCTTTGTTTTCCCTGCTTGTTTCCTATATGTTGTTAAAGTCAATAGCTCGAGAACTATCTCCCTTTCAAAGACAAAATTAACTTTCACAGATATTCTAAAAACAAAAACTTTTTGATATTTTCCCAGTTTTTCGTTCATTTTACCTCCAAGCTTGTGCCTTTGTTCAATTGTGATACGGTGGTGCTTAACCTTATCTTCTGAATATATAATTGACTAATATGTCGATAACTTATTAGGCAATTAATAGCGGGTAGTTAGATATTTAAAAATAATTTATTCAAAAATAAAAAGAAATAAAAGAATCAAAAAAGAAAATTAAAGTTTTTTTTAGATGAGTTTATCTGTTGATTGTTCCTTCCCCTATGTATAGTTGATCATAGAACTTTTCCCTTTTCTATCCCCCTATACCCCTACCTCTTTTAATATTTCTTTTTCTTTATATTCTCTTCTTTATTAGATTACTTTATTTACTATTATTATTTGAAATTCTCTGCCTTCTTCATACCTTTCTCAGTACTTGGATATGCTTATTCAAGTTGATTTTCTCATATTTTCGAGAAGACCATCTGAGATTGGTTACTTTCTCTCTCCATGTTTTATAGAAGCCCTGATCTCTTTCAAAAACCCTTTTTTTATTGTTTTTTGTTGTTTTCTCAACTTGCCATCGTCTTTGTTCATTTAATTATATACATATAGTATATATATATATATATAATATATATAGATATAAATAAATAAACGTTTTACTTTACATATTCACAGAAAAATGGATGTTTCAGTTTGATTATCATACAAATAGTTTAAATATAATTATTTATATTTCATTTAACAAATATAATTCTTAGAATATCAAATAACTTTTTCAGAATATGCACCTTATAAGAAGAAAGAAGTCATTTATGGTGTTAATTCAACATTTTCGACTGAAAGCATTGCCCTTACTGAGCCTATGAGCAGAAGTCAAACAATCAAAAGCAATAAGTAAAATGAAAATGCACTGAATAAGCTTTTGCTTTCTTATGTTTTAGTGTTCGTTTTGGATTAAGTACTAGTCTAACATCTAATATTGAAAACAATAATACTCTATATCGAGCCGGCTCAAGTGATAGTGGAGGCTTGTCCTTATTTACAGACATTCCCAAAAATGGTAATTATAACTTTATTATAATTATGTATAATATGTTGTAGAATTAACGACAAGTATCTATAGCACTAAAAGTACTTTGCCGGATCCTTTTGAGTCTCGATTAGATCCTGAATCCATGTCCGAGAAATCAGATAGCTATTTGGAGCGAGAAGATTCTTTAATTGGCCAAAGAGTTCTGATTTGATCGTTATCTTTCGTTAAGTCAATTTCATTTTAGACATTCCTTAAGCCTTCTGTATGCCTTATGGATATAATCAAGGATTTATTGAATATCGAAAGAATAGCGTCCAACGATCTTAGAATTATATCTCAGGTAAACCAATCTCATGTTATCAACTTCACATCATTCTACAGACACTCTTCCATAAACTACATTCTTTTCTGGATAAATGTAAAATCCTTCTGGAGCTATTCAATGTTCTTGTTGAGCTATACACATCACAAAAAGAGTTCATCGATGATTTAGAAAAGTTAACGAGGTAAACGATTGAAAACAAAACAAATATGAGATCGATTGAGTTTATCGAGTTGTTCAAAGGCAGTAGGCCATGCCCCTGTTTTCCTCAAACACCAAACTATGACCAATGTTATGACTTGTACTCTGAACTCATAGTATTTGTTTATCATATATTATATTAATTATATAACTGCATAGTCTAATGGTAGAGTGCTGGTTTATGAAACAAGTCACTAAAGTTGCGTCCCCCGGGGGGCAAGCCTTGTTCGCAAGGTGATAGGTTTGGGGTTCCTAACATAATACGTCCCCCGGTGTCTTGTGATTCGTAAACCTCGTTCTCTCTCATCTTTCTAATATGGTTATTCCCTCCCACAGGTTATTTCCTGTCAAGGGCTCGCTCGAATCCATTGGGTACGTTCGAGTCCTTGTGTCCCCCGAAAAATTCGAAAAAACAAGGTTGACGGGTCCAAAGACATAAGCGTTTTTGTGAAATTTTGTTCAGAATTTTGAATTTCTTAACCTTTCTCGTATGTAAACCTTCAATCTTAATCTCATATACCACCGATTCACTCTCGATGCGCACGTGAAGAATGAAAATACGTGAACGACTGCATCAAGCGCGTCAGATGGTCAAAAATGAAAATGAAGACGACCGACCGTGCTGTTCTTCAGTTTCCAAAAAATGAAATTTCTCTGTTTGTCATTTATCCGAACACGTAAACGTGTTAGCGGTCGGTTTTCCCTCGCAATCATCTGAACGTTGTTACTTTCTTGAAACTCATCCGTTTCCGAAATTTTTTTTTCACTTCTATTCCCTCAGTCTGATTCTTATTATAATGTTATTCCTTTTTGTGTATAGAATATGGATAGTAATGTAAATGCTCTGTTTTTGATACGAAGAACGAAATAACCTCATGACTCGAGTTTCCCTTAGAGTGTATTGTTATCCAATCGATGGATGTAGATGAATTCAATCGATAGTTGACAAACCGTTGCACCGATCAATATATCATTAAACCTTAACGAAACGTTAAAAATATATTTATGATATAGCGTACTGTTATATAAGAGGCGAGAGTTTGATTTTTAATAATATCTTTTATGATTCTCGTTCCTAACTTCTTATCATTGGTACACTACCTGTATATCCGTGTTCCGATAGGGATACCATTATTCATTTTTGATTATTACAGTTCACATCAACAAGATTTGGATGATTTTCCTCAAAAACTACTCTGCACTATCCACAATGTTATTCCAATGTACACAGCACTTCTTCAACAGTATCCCATATACATCTCGGCCCTTGATGAATTATGCCGATCTCAAGTTTTATTTAAAAATGAAATTTCGTAAGTTAAATATGATTACAAAGTTTAAAACATTATTTTCTTAGAAAAATGGAAGCTTCTGACGAGTGTTTCATTCCGATTAACTGGATTCTCATGCGAATATTACACCGCATCTCTTTCTGGCAACCAGTAATTCATTTGTTTACGTAATGCTTCAGTATATTTCATATTTCTAGGTTCTTGTACGAGTTGTGGAACAACAGTTGACTGATGGTAAAGAAGAAAAAGAGATGACATCTTCTAGAGTTGCTCTAGAAAAAGCTTCTATATTTTGTGAAAAAACTAAGAGCCAGCGAGAAGCTTTGATTGAATATGTAGCTTTGCTGCAGATCGAGAAAGATCTCGGAGCTCCTGGCTTACTATCACATCCGAGTCGTGTAAGTTAGATATGAAACACAAATGTTTGTAAATTCTTGTTAATTTGTAGAGGTTAATACGCATTGGCTTCGTAGAGAGATGGTCACAGAAGGGATTAACTTCCAGAGTATTAGTTCTCTGTTCTGATCGATTGCTTCTGGCTCACCGAGTCAATAATCCGGATCATCCTTTTGCCATACAAGGAGAAATAAAACTGAAAGGCATGCTGGTGAGGCGAACAGCATGTACTTAGATACGTTCTATTCTTTGCAGGTTGAAGATGGAGATACATATAATGTTATTGGAAGACAATATGATGTTATAACAGTTCATAGTGGAGATAAATCAGTGGTTTTTACTAGTCTTTCAAAAGATGAATGGCTTGATGTAAAAAATAATTTTTTTTAGTGAACTGTCTTCCTACTCACTTTTCAGGATATGTGTACAGCTGTGAAAACTGCAGCCAAATGTCGTCTAGAATTGCCTGAAATGCGAGTGGAAAAAAAGGAAGAACAACATCAAGATTCCGATTACATGACAAGTAATTAACAGCCGCGAATCAATGAGATATGACCCGATCAACTTTTAGGATCCAAATCTGAGAATGAAGTGAGAACTGGACCATCACCCTTACAAGTATGCTGGTATAGAAAATCCACATTAGGTATTCGTGATGTTTATAAGGTTGTTAACAGAGATCTCTCAAGCAGCTCATAAGTCCTTTATAGATTGTGACAAATACACAAGCTGGATATCTGTTAAGAAAATTAAGAAACTCATCGGGCTGGCAAAGGCTATGGGTTATTCTGGCCAATCACACTTTGTTCTTCTACAAGAGCCACATGGTATTGTATATATATTGTTGATAATGTTTTTGTATTTGTATTCAGGAAGAGAAACCGTTAGCAAACCTACCCTTAGTAGAATACGGTTTTGGTTTGCCTAATTTGGAAGACATGATGCCCCATGACTTCTGCTTCAAATTGTTTTATGGTTCCCACAAATATTTTTTTCGATCCGACACAGCATACAGCTTTCAGAGGTTTCTTATTTTGTAGTATATTTAGCAAATATGCTACATTTGTCGTTTTGCAATTAAAATGTTCAAATTCCAGATGGACAGATTCAATACGACTTTGTGCTATCAATAATCGCCAGATGGATTGTATTACAGCTCTTTCACTACATATTTAGTCAATTCATGTTTATCTCCCTCTATGTCCATCTTGCCTACAAAATCATTGGGTTTGATTCAACTTGCCTCGGGGTACCAGATAACAATAATGTATGGAGCCTTATATAACTCTATTACAAACACCACTGACCGACCTTGCATATCAGTCATTTCTCTCACATACTCTCTCTTTGAGTCTTTCATTTCGGTTAATGTTCCCATCTATCTAGATATCTATATTTGTAAGAGTTGGCATATCATTACATGACTATACAAGATTATTATCAAAAACAAATTATAATAAAAAATTTCTTTTCCTAGCTGTTTTCATTCACACAGTATATCCCACGCAGTGAAAAAAGCAAAGTATATGGCTAATTAGAATATTACTTTACGTGATAATTACGTGAGAGAAGTAAATACAAGTTCCAATGGCATCATTTCAACGCTTACTAATACACGAGGGTCGGTTGTGCCAGAAACAAATCATCTTGTTTCTCTTTTTTTCTGCAAAGAGAATCACTACTTTCCCTACTGACATTCAACCTTACTCATCAGGTTAGTTTCAAATTGAATGTTATGAGAAGATGGACCACATAGCCATAGTTTTCCATAAAAACTCTTCCGCCACTAGTACGACTTATAATTTTGAATTTGAAAATGTCTTATCTACTACAGCATTCAAAATGTATAATTGAACTATTCCAGCCTTTTGAATGATAACAACTATGTTATAATCATTTTTATATAATTTGTTATTATTATTGTTATATATTTCCTTTTATTTTCTTTCAAAAACGTCATTATTACAGACAGAAACATGGTATTAACGTTTGGTTGGGGCTCTACCATACCAAAGTCTTCGTTGGTTCGATGTTCAATCAAATCTGTCCGTTTACAATCTTTTTCAACTTCCTCAAACTATCTTATTGCATCGTCCGTACGTGATGAGCGATACCGTGTAAGGATTTAGCAGCAGCTTTCATTGGTCCCTTTACGCTTGATTGTCTTTTCAGCAAGCTGTTGCTCTAGGTATTACCATACTCTCTCCAACAATACTTTCTATAATCTCTGAAGCTACGACTATAGATCAAATCATAGAACAAGTAAGTTTGCAATCATAAAGATATGAGAGCCATGAAATATTTCTCTCAACTTCACTTCCTTTTCTCTCAATCGCTTCTCATTCTATTGTTTTATTACGATTTTGATTCATATCCATATGTGAGGCAGCAATAATCATCAGATTCATTTGAATAGTTCTATTTATCCTTGTAAAATTGAATGTATTAAGTTAAAAAAAGTGATCAAAGATGCGTAATTGTCTGACAAATGATGACATTTGTTCATATTCAAGTTAATCTTCTGATTCCTTTTGTAGACTCATCGACATCATCTTCCTCGATTCAAAGGAGTACTCATCTATCTGCATCTTGATGAGACATTGCATGAGAATAGACAAATTAGGAATGAAATTATGACAAATGGTATATTATGAAAGAGTTAATTCTCCAAGCAAATTATGAGCATCTTAAGGTGGACTAATTGTTACAAATAAGACACAAGCAACACACATAGTTGCTAATCCATCAGAAACAAATCTGCCCAGCATAGCTGACAATCAGTTCTTAGTTTCATCGCAGGTTTGTTATATTATGTTATTTACCCCCGGTTATGCTTCAAAGCTAAGCTCAGTCTTTTTTCTTTCTATTCTCTTTGTTCTGATCTTGCTGTGAGCAATCATGGTTTTTTTTCTCTCAGCAGTCAAAAAATCGTTATATTGCCTTAGGGAAGAGCAGTAAGTGAAGACTAAGACAGAATCTAAGCTAATTGAAATTTGTCATTTTTAATCCTCGACTTTAACGGAGTAACAGAAAACTTTTCGAAATCATCTGCTCTCTCACTCAGCAATATCTTACAATTCTGAGAATTGGACAAATTTGAAAAGAAGTTCCTAGCTTAGATTAGTTTCTCCCTTAAAAGCAGCTAAAAGTTGCTGCGATTGACAGAGCCTCCCAAAGAATTATGGGATAGATGATTTGTCCAAAGAGAAGCAGATTTTATTGACATTCAAGTTGATGGAAACAACCTTCTCATTTGTTTTGTGATATAGCTCCGACTACTGCTATTAAGAGATGCTCACAAAACAGTTTCTTTGGGAAAGTAAAACTGAGAGCTGAATGGTAAACCGTTTGGGGATGAATGCTGGCCCTTTTCTATTATTCATACAATAACGAATGATATAAACGAATAGCATACAGATGAATTGAAATGCTTTCAGTGGATTCATGTAAGCCGAGATCTGAATTGGTGTGCAGATGAACAACAATTCGTTTTGAAGAAGTATGGCATTCGTAGAGGTCTAGCTAGACGACGTTTGACCTTTACTGGCTATATACGGTTCGGTTTTAAATATTCAAAACAAAAGGTTTATTATAGTAACAGTAATATTATATAGACTATTTATATGATATAGTTAATATAAAATTATGTCAGAGGGCAAGGACACAGCCGTGATTCGGCAACTAAATACAAACGGTACCAGCTGTGTCAAGAGCTTTACAGCTCAGAAATACGTTGCTTACAAATGATGGATTTCCTTGTACGCGTAAGTATAATAATAATAACAATGTGACTATATGGTATAATTGTCTTTTTACAGATAAGTACCGATAATTACTTGACAAATGAACATAATTTCATTATATTTGGTAGTTTCATCTCAATGAAGACAATTCATTCAGAATTAGTTGAGAAAATTGGAAGAATACTCAATACATGGGATGATGACAGCATGATTGGTAATGTGAGTTGACATGGATTACTTTATTATCTTTGCCCTTTACCACCCCCCCCCTTCCCATTTCCCATCCCCTTACTACTTAGCCTTGCTCCCAGCCAGCTTCTTAGCTTTCTATAGTTTTCATTCTCAAAACGCACTCCGGCTAAACTGATATTTGAAATTGATGACGAACAAAGTAATCTGAGGATGACCACTGGGGCCCGAAACATCCATAAGAGCAGAACAAGTGAGTGGTCAAGGAAAAGAATAGAGATAGAAGAGAGAGGAGAGGTTGAGAGAGCACAAGAGAAAAGAGGATTTGAAAGATATTTCTCTACCAAAATACGAAATGAAAGAATAACGATTAAGATATAACATGTATTCCGCAGAGATATAGAGAAATGGAGGACCATCTTTCAACTATTGCGAGGGAACTACAAAGAGAGAGATAGATAGAGAGAGAGAGAGGATAGAGATGCGGCGAATGGCTAGTTCCAAATTAGTGGTAAAAGTAATCGACTATTCAGCCGTTTCCTCGTTCCTATTTCATTTACTTCCCTCGATATAACGGTCTGTGAAATCAATTTTCTGCTTGAGCAACAGTTGGCCAGAAATATTGAAACGACAAGAAGGAAATGCTAATTGTTATACAAAAAGTAAACAATCTCAAGGATTAAGCGGAGAAAAATCCTTTAGGAGCATGTCTGACAGATTGTTTCTTTGAACAAAAAGTGCGGCAACTTTTCAAAATAGTTTGACATTTACTATTGATCAGAAGAAATAGAAAAGAAAAAAAAGTAGAAAAATTGCATCAGGAAACACAGCAACTATTCAGGAGACTGAGAGTCAATGAATCTTTACATTTTTATTACTTTTGAATAAAAAAAATGCTTAAAGATGACTCCAGATGTAAGGTCATTGAGTATCTCTTGAGAGGGAGAAGAGAATCGATTCAAACAATGTATTGTTCGCATGTTTTATATTAAAAACTAAAAAAAGTTGACTTGATTGTCTCAACTTTATGAACCATATCGAAAACATATAAAACTGGCCAATATCCCTAAATCCTATTTTCTTTTTCTTTTTTTTTATTTCCCTCACAATCACCAAATGTTAAAGAAACTGATGTGTTCCTACACATGGCTCTATGTGTGGGCTGACAAACATGAAAAACTTTTTTGCAGATTTTTGTTGAAATAGCCGGAGACATGGAACGCAGTTATTTGGAATATTTCCAACAATTAGAAATATGTCAAGAAACATTTAAAGAATGTAAACATCGTAATAGCCGGTTCAGATCATACATTGAGGTGAGAAAGTTCATATAATTGGGATCAGACAATGTGAGGAAGAAGACGATGAAGTATCACATTCTATGATTCTTTAGTTGTTTTCTGTATTTGAGCTGATCAAACTCCATTTAAGGTAAAAGAGCAGGATCGATCACTTGATAAGCAAAAGATCGAGTATCTATTCAGCATACCATATCAGCAATTGACCAGCAGAATACTAGTGACCCTAAAAGGTATAAGATAATATCATTTATATACTTTTCCTTTTTATCTTATTATATCTTCTTTATATATCTATCTTAAGCTATTCATGAGAAGACAGACAAAACTTCATCTGACTACATCTGCTTACTAGCTGCCATCGACGCTGTTGATCAGATTTTGAGGTTCGTTTACTTTATTTGGTAATGCAATAAATGAAAGTTGTTAACATTTCTATTGCTCAGAAAATGTAACGATTCTAAAAAAAAGACAACGGAAAGTCGGCTGATTCTCAAACAAATCAAGGATGTTCCGGTAAAATATCGGCTCGTTATCTATTCCTTATTCACTTACAGGCTTACATTATATGCTCTAGAGGCATCTTTCTTGATCAGCACACTTTTCGTTGTGTTCTACCCGAAAAGGAGAACAAGCTGTCACAACTCATTCAGCTTTACTTGTTTGATGATTCTCTCATAGTATCATTGCCGAAAAGATGTTTACAAGCTCTCATACTTCCAGATTGCCAGACGGCTTAATCAAGTCTCATGCGTAACGCTCAGTCTGAGGAAAGCGAAAGAATCAAAAAAGACAGAATTCATTGACTTTTATCCATTGTCTGGAATACGAGAAGTTTGTCTGTTATCGGATGGCCCTTCGAAAGCTTTCGTTCTGACTTTACGAAACGTCCAGGATACACAATGGTATTTGGATGTAATTGATAGTTTGGAAGACTCAATTGAATTCGTGAACAAACTTGTTGATCATGTAACACTTTTCTAGTCATGAAAAGCAAAAATCGTCTTCTTTTTTAGGTTAATAAGATATGTGAGAATAGACAACTTGAACTTTCCTTCAATTCAAACAATCAGGAGGTATATATGAGAGAATGGTTGGAGCGTTCCGATAGTTACAGGTTCGAACATTCCCTCTATTCATCTTTTCTGCTTGGCCTTGAGTAATTTTTTAAATTTTGACACATTGCAGGGCAAGATCACCTGCTCGGACCTTATCCAGTATAAGTAATAGCATCCGGCGTACACTATCATTCAATTCAAAGAATCAAAGTCGACAACGAAGAGGACGAAGCGTGATAGATGACAAATCGGCTGCTAGTTTTTTCGACCCTGTCTGTTAATTTCATTCAAGTCGAACCTTACAAATATGAGCTTCAGTCAAATGTACAGCTGTCATGGGAAGACGATAACTGTGAGAATAGTGAACTAGTGAATCCTTACGATGGAATCAAACACTTCACTCCCTACCCTAACTTATCCAAACGAGAGCGGTCAATACTTGATGAATGTTGTTGAATACTATACGATTCATATCTGATAAATCAGGCAAAACGCAGATAAAAAAATCAGATCTGCACGAATTCAACATACTCTTAGTCAATTTGTATATATAAAATAATTATAAATGACATTAATAAATTAATACTCATTACCGCACACCTTTCTACGTCATCTATAACATATCTAAAAATGAATTCACAAACTTTCAATATTTTTTGAATGATATTTCCCGATATAGTCTTTGGTTGAAGGAGTAACACAGAAGATGATCATAGTTGCATGAGCAGAGCTACTAGCTCTGCTTCGTTGAGAAGAGCAGAGATGATGAATTTTTGAATAATATTCTACATGAAGTCTTGCTCTTTGAGTTCCAGGTCAAAAGTACGTTACTAATAATTCGAACGACTCCTGGGGTTAATAATATGGAGTAACTTGTCTTTTTGAAAGTTATAACTCTTCTGGGAATATACTATATATTCAGAAAAAGAATTCAACTTAAAATCCAATTTTTACCGATAAAATTGCTAAAAATGGAATTTTATTTACTTCAAACCCTAATCTTTTCTCGTGTTCAGCTATATGACCCTTAGTGATTGGTTTGCCCGGTGTTTACGAGGTGCTGCGCCTACAATCGTCCGCCTATGAAACACTGCGCCACTGTTGCTAGTTGCTATGAAAATTTCAATTTGTTATATTTTCATTGTTTCTTTTTAATTCCTTATGAGAACAATTTAGTTAAATGTATTAGATTTCCAAATGACGACTTAATTCCTTGCTTATTCATTGTTATATGAAAAAAACAGCAAATTGCAGGTGATACCATGTTCCGCACCGTTCAATCCGTCAGATCCCTCTCTGTTTCTGCTGTTCGTAACCAAGACTTGGTTCAACAAGCTTTCGTTAACAAAGTACGAGAGTTCGGAAAGAAAGGAGGAGACCTTGTTAACTCTGACCCTGCTGTAAGTATTTCTTATCCTCCTAACCTTCAATGCAAAATAATGTTTTTGTTTCTGTTAACAGTTTTCAGCCTGAGATTTGTTTTTACAGGTCAAGAAAGCTCTTCAAGATGAGCTTAACAAGCTTGCTATGAAGTTCCAACTTGCTAATGCCGATGTTGTTTCTAAGATTCCCACCAACTTCGAAACTGTCAAGGTTTGTTTCGTTGTAACCTCAATAGAAACTCCTTCTTTTCAGGTTGAGTCTTCCCTTAAAGAACTTTTGAATGGAAAAACCGTTTCTTCTTTGGTAGAGGAAGTTAACAAGGTTTGCTTATACCTGTGGTTCAGTCATATACTAATAAATTCCTACATAGGAAAAAGCCGAATACGTCGCTAGCCGTGATGCCAAGAAGGCCACTGAAGCTGCCCGTGCCGCATCACTCAAGCAGTAGACACTTTTTAGCTAGATTTCGAATAAATTTTAATGTTCTTATCATCAATGTTTTTCATTCTTTAAGTCATCAAGCTTTATCCCTTTATGGTAACATGAAGAGGTTATGCTAAAGACAGGCGGTATAAATTTGTGAAGCCCTTCAAATTCGCTGCGAGACCAATTTTCTTCTCTCTCTCTCCGGTGCCCAACCCCCTCAACGCTCAGATCAATAGAGGGGCGGGGCTCTAAGGTTATCCCCTGGTGGTCAACGCCGACAGTCGCAGAATCTTTACGTTATGCGGAATCAGTACTGACGAAAGTATATATATTACTTAATTAGTTATAGTACATCGATATGCCACGTTTTCATTCGTGTGGCATTTTTGTTCGAACTCTTTTCCCGCCTAACGCGCTCCAGATTTACTCTGTGAGTGTTGTATTGTATTATATTGATTTGTCTATATATTTCTCAGTCTTGAAGCTTACTCATATACCGTTCATAAAAGTTTACTGTGAATAATATCGTCTTCGATGCGGAAAAATATACTATTTTATGGTTTTTCTCGTTTAGTTTACCGCTAACTATCTTTTTCTCAACATCTTATGTTCTGATCGTTATTAATCGTTGTTTATTTTCTGTTCTGACTTTTCCTGACACGTTTTTGTATTTAATCAACTTATCTTTCCATTCAACGTTAGTGTAACATTTTTTATGAAACCGATAGATTCTTTTCCTCTGCAGTGATCGCATCAACTCTGCTTAAACCAACTTTCTGGTTTTTAATTAGATTCCATTTATGAGAAAGAATGTAAGCTCATTTGTTTATCAATCGCGAAATCATCCCATAAGATTATGACGGTTGACAACCGGTTTTATTCGTGATCCTCGTCGGGTCAAATGAAATTTAGGGCATATAATTTATCTCAGGTTCTATGTCTTCTAACAGTCTGTTCCATCAATAATTCTAATAATCTCGATGTTTTCTTGAAAATTTTCAAATTTTGACAGCAGATGTTCCTTTTTTCCAATTCGTCTTTTCTACAGATTGAGATAATGGTTCCTGGGTAGTCATGAAGATTTTAGTGTTTTTAGCTATTGGCTTGATAGCCGTTAGTAATGTAAGTTTGCAACATCATAATATTTTTTCTCAGTTTATATCTTCTATTATTGAGTTAACCATTTCAGGCGACGGATATCCCGTCTATTGTTAAACGAGAGCTCAAAGCGTCCCCTATTATTAGCAAGAAAACAGAGGTAAGTGTTTCTCAGTTTGATTCTTTCTTGTACTCATAGCACTTTGATCACTTCTTTCAAATTCTGTTGTGACGTCATATGAAAAAAAATTGAAAAATCTACTTAGTATCGAACAATATTATAACTTTTTTTATTCTGCCTCAGTTGGTCTTTTTTTTCTCAAGATAAAATGCAAATTCAATTGAATATTTCGTCCGCCTCTCGAATATTTGCTTAGAATTCAATTGGCGCTTGATTTGTAGATCTAGAAATTATGAGTACGGCATTTGAAGATAATTGAGTGCTTCCATTCCTCTTATGTCTTATTTAGTTTGTATAATCTAATTTTTCATATCCTTAATCTTTCAGACAGTAGAAGGTAGTGGAGATGCTAAGACTTTTAGTGCTCATCCAGACATGGAAGTTCATGGTTCTGGGTATGGGAGTGATGATGAGGACGGTGATGACGTGCAAGGCTCTGGAGGTATTTCAAAAGCATGTTACGTAATAACTCTGAGATTTAGATAATAAGTCAGACTTATACGAGGGGTCTGGTCGACCGGCATTGTCGGAGCGTCCACAAGTGTCCACTACATCCACTACTACTGCGACACCTTTCGCTGCAAAGAGCACTACAACTACCACTCATGTAGCTGTTGCCTTCCGCTGTGTTTTCATTTTTTTCCCTTTCAGGCTGTACTCAACCCAATTAAGAAATACGATGATAACGAAGATACCTCATCTGTGAATCAAGAGCTCCCTGAGGTTTATGTACAGGAAACTAGAGAAGTTACTACAACAACCACCTCAACTACATGGAAACCTACAACGGTTGCTCCAAATGATTCAGCTACATTGTATCCTTTCCACAGTATGCTGAAGCCGGGAATCTTCGCTGGTTCGTTTTATTTGCTTCACTTTTATTTCATCAGTAATGACCTTGGAAGATTGATCATATCTCCTTTTATTTATTCCTTTTTCTTCTCTCTCATTTTGGATGAAAGTAGTCGCTTTTCTCATGTGATTATTTGAAAATGTTGGAGTATCTTATATCACATGTCATACTTTCTTGTGAATCTCTAAATTATTAATCAATTTCGATAGTTGGGATGTGGCAGCTGTGCCTATATACCTGTAGAGGTCATACTGCAATGCTTCAGTGTTTAGACATCCTACTTTAGTGTGGATTGAAGTTTTGGCATGTCATCATTCATCTTTGCTATGTGATCGATTACACGATTAACGTGGTGTCCAAGTGTTTTGTATCGAGCGGATTTCTCATCTCGTTGTAATTCGTTGAAAGGAAGGATGAATGGTGAGCCGCCACCATTAGAGATATTGAGACCTCCTGAATGAAGGAGGGTAAGAACAGACGTACACTAGCTAGACAGACGGTTAATTCCTGCGCTGTAAAAAGAGATTCAGTATAATCCTATGTAAGAACAGTTAAATTTGCATGTGACCCGTATGTTACAACCTGCTGTTGCTGTCAACTTTAAAGCTGATGAGACAAGAGTGTTTGATCGACAATTGTGCGTGAGCGTGTGCAGAGTACCAAAAGTGGTTTGAATACAGAAATGTTGACATATGGCATAATATTTTATGATTGCGGTGACGAACCTCACGTATTTTGAGAGGAAGGCGTTATGAAGAATGAGGGACATGTGCATGTCTTCTTCTTCATACATACTTTGCTACTTCTTTCATAATGAATGCTGAATTGTTGTAGTGGTCAGTGCTTTCTCCGTGTGAAATAATGAGAGCATCAAATTTGCAATATTAATTCTTCTTTTTATTCTTCATTAGTATTCCTTAGTATTCCTCAGAACCTAAGATGTTGTATTATTTGGAATAAGCGTAAGGAGAGCTTTTTGTTTGGTAAGGGTGAGAAATAAGATCTGAGTAGTCATTCACACACCATGTACATTAATAGAGATGATGTCGCCCAAATGATTGACCAAATTCGCTAAGATCTAACGTTGCTTTGAGCATATTATGGTTAGGGTCGGTTTGTACCATCTTGTAATCTATATTTACTTACGCCTCGTTCCTTGCTTTTTCTAACTAATACGATCTGTCAAACAATTGACCTCATAAGGGCATATTCTGTGTTCTTTTCCTCATCCTTATACGGCATCTGCATATCGTGCTCGATATGATTGATACGCCGGCCGGCCAGCGTGTTTGTTCAGGGTGGAAGGCAGATGGCGGTGACCTTGCTTGAGCTGTTATTTTCTTATTTCTTAAGAATATTGATGCTGAACGAGGCAATCAGAAACTTGCTGTTTAGCAAAAAACGAAAATCATTCAGGAATATTTAATTGGCTCTCAGCATGGGAAAACGTACTTGGACAGCTTTTTCTTATTCACTGCTGTGACACATGCGCTCAATTTACTGTTTCGGGTTGAAGGATGTGAAAAGAAAACTGCAGCAGATGTACATATAAAGTTTAAAAGAACTTTAGCTAGGAGTGGCGACGAGTGTATCAACTCTCATAATATCTTCAAAAGTAGTTAGAATCGTATAGTCTTCATCATATTTGTTTGAGGCCGATGACCAATGGGGCACCTCAAAGAGATGTAAACGCCGATAAGTAAACCTCGAGGGGATTGGTGGCGGGTTTTACCTAAAGGGTGGGGGAAAGAACTACTTTTTTATCGATCTGTCACTTAATAATTGTGGAATCGATGCCAACTTATGGTTTTGAGAGACATCTTGAATAAGTTTTATGAACATCATTGAGTCTACTCTATTACTATAGAAAGACACAGCAGATGTAAGACCTCTATAGCTAAGCAAGCGTGTCACAGTCTAATTGGAGGAAGTGCTAATTTGGTATGAAGGGCAGAAAAAGGCGTCATAAATATTTTTAACAGCAGGAGTGAAGAAAGAGGCTAAGCGTCCGCAAGTGTGAGGTCGAGGTAGTTATAAGCCGGATTAATGGATAATGGGATGAGAATTTGTGTGACTGTCATCGTTTTTTCACTTTAGTGTTTCGAGAACAGTGGGAGTCTATCAATTTTATGGTCTTATAATGGTTATTGCTAATGGCTTTGAATACTTAAGAAACAGTTATCCTAGTATCCTCTTTTATTCCTCTCTTTTGTATGAAAGTCGCAAAACTAATGAGTTTTCTTTGTCTCTATAACATCATCTGTTTCCATATTTTCTTTTGCAAATCACCTACTTTTTTTGGATTTATGGTTTTTTTTCAGCCGTTATTGGAGGAACAGTTGTTGGTCTGCTCACGGCGGTCTTGCTTGTGATGTTCATCATTCACCGAATGCGTAAGAAAGATGAGGGAAGCTATGCTTTGGATGAACCAAAACCCCGACCATATGCCGGATACGCTTATACCAAAGCTTCAACCAAAGAATTTTACGCCTAACTTGTATGTGTATGTTACTCTGCTTTCAGTTATTCCAAGTTGACTTACCGTTATGTTGTCATCTTCCCATGTCATCTGATGCCATCCCTGTACTTTGCGGGTGTATTATATTTGAAATTCCTCGCAAACAGTTTGTAACTCCAATTTATATTTTTTGGCAATAATTTTATTTCAAAAATTACGCTGTTTTCCGTGTTTCTCTATCTTCTACTCAAAGTGATGGTAGTGGAGCATAGAAGTATCAGGAACAGAAATATATCTCATTCTTTGTGTCTCAAGAAAATACTTATTTCTCGTTAGATTACAAATCTTTCAAATCTAGTTATATGCCTCTTGAGTGATTAGCACGTTCTCATCGTGTGCTCATGGGGCCCTATTTCCCGATTTCTACCGTTCATCTGTTGCTATGGTTATACGTTTAGCTATATGTTTTACTTTGAATTTTCAGTTAATAATTTTCTTTTAATTTCACTTTCTTTCTTCATATAGTCATCGAGGACTTAATGATGTGCTTGTTTCTTCTTTTATACATCTGATGAAAATGTCTTTATTTGGTGCTCCAGCACATTCTGCGTATCTTCATGAAGAATAAGAATTTATTTTCTCACGTTCTTGGTTCCCACTGTTGCACGACGAATGTTTAATGTGATTATTAAATAAACCTACTCAAATCTCTGAATAAGGTCTGGTCATTCGAGAAGTAATTTCCAATTGTTACTTAGAGTTTCTTATAGTTTTCTTGAATTGAACAGACGTGCTGTTTGCTGAGTCTGAAGAAGTGCCAATTTGCGAAACAATCAGCCACATTTAATATTTCAACCCTCGATCATTTCTTTCCACTAACTATAGTCAGCACGGTTTCTTTTAAAAAAAGATTTGGCGGGACACATAACATAACGTAATATGTAAATATTCCACGTGGTTTTCATCTTCATCATTTTCTGTTTTCTGACGCACAGAATGGTTGTCTTTAGATCACGAGCTTATTTCCTTCAAGTTTCCCTTATTAATAGTATCAACGTGTTTTTTTGATCATAGCCTTCGAAATTTCACGAGTAATACTGACTACAATCAGTGTTTTTAGCTTGATGGTAGTGGGGTCCAGGAGTGCTGAATCCCTCCGTGACGAAGGTAACCAAGCAGTTCAAGTGAGTGATTGGAACCTAGCCATTGATAGGTGGGGGCCAACAAACTCGAACAATCCAACTAATCTGAATCACCAGATACACGGATGCTTTAACTCTTACCACTGAATCAGATGCTAGCTTGAAGGCAGTCCTTCATCGCAACCGTGCTCTTGCCCGATTGAAGATCGATGACTTCGAGGGAGTTGATGCTGATTGCACTAAAGGTTATTCCACTCCTTCTTCCATATTTTGAACTCTTTCTAGCTCTTGAATTTGATGGAGCCGACAGCAAAGCATTATATAGAAGGTCTTTGGCAAGGGAACAGCTTGATGAAATCGGTGGAGCTTTCAGTGATGCCAAGGAAGCTTTACGTTTGAATCCGAAAGACAAGTAGGAAAACAGTTAGCTAATCACTTATTGTTGATCAAATTCAGGGCTATCACAGAGCTTCTACAGAGATTAGTTGTTGCGAACAACGAAAAAGTAAAAAAGATAACAAGTGTGGACAACAAAGTCAGAATGAATTCATGTTTTTCGGGAACCTTTTGATATTTTCAGGTCTCTGAAATGTCTAAGCTTGCATTCGAGGGGGGCGCCAAAGATTTTGAGCAGAAGACAAAAGTAGACGAAGTTGAATTTCTCGAATGCATTCTCTCTTTATTCAGGCGTTCAATAATCTCTTAGTATTATCCAGAGAGTCAGAATCAGGCGCAGTGCGAGTATGGAATGAGGTATTGCGAGGGTGTTTCCTATCCTCTTTGTATAGTCAGTCTTCAGGGGAGAATCATTGCAATACTGCTTCGCTCTGTTGAAGATAAAAAGGAAACAGATGAAATTGCAATTACTGCCATCAGAATAATTGATGAATTATGCAAGAATCATAAGAGAGTAGGAGGACATGGCTTAGAAATTATGAATTCTATTTCTGGTTACAGGCCTTGAAATTTATGACAATGTTGAACAATGATGAGAGAGCTTCGGTGCGATATATATGTCGTTTGATCTGCCTACGAGACTCTAAAGAGTTTGTCGATGCTGCTGGTTTGATAGTTCAAAGATTGTTCAATGCATTGGCGAAAATGGACAGGTCCAAAGATATGAAGCCTGATCCAGAAGTAGCTCAAGGTTTGCACTATATCATGTTCATGGAAATTGAACCCATCCTTTCATAGCCAACAAAGTTTACATTCTGCGAGTTATACAAGAACTGAGAGAAATGCTTGTGGACAAAACGGTCAATGCAATGGTGAGATCACTTTTTCCGAGGATATATGCTTACGTTTGATTTTAAGTGTCGCGAGACTGTTATTGACTTGTTTACCAAAAATCTCATGCATATGGATGGAGGTATTCCTCGAGGATGGTCATGGGATTTTGTTGCTGGAAGAGGTGGGTATAGCTCGAGTGCAGTAAACACAGATCAGAAAGCCTATCCCCACATGAAATGAATTCTTTCTTGTTCAGGACTCTTGACGTTACTGGATGTTTCTTCACAAATACCTGAGCAGTGTGACTATCCTGTGAGTCATGAAACACGACAACACATTGCTATTTGTCTTTCCCGTCTTGATGATGATATGGTACGATTTTGATTATTTCCTATTCGACTATGAGGAATTGAACACTTCGAGGGACTATACTATGCTATTTTATAGGTGTTCGATACGAAAAGAGCCATATTCAAAGAGAAAGTAGATGAGTTCTATAATAGTCTTCTTGCTATTGCAGGAGATAACGAAGAAGGGCATAAGATCCGAATTAAATTGTCTTGTTTCTTGATTACTATGCTGCAAGTGAGTAGCTGACCTCTTCCATTGTCTATTCTTTTCTTAATTATAGGGTCCTATCAACGTGGGTATGAACCTTGTAACTAACGATCAAATTACTGCAATGATGATGCAAATGGCCGCTTCCGATCATAGATTGATGCAGGTGAAGCTATAGCTCAATGAAATGAAAAGAGAATTGAGTGCGGGAGAATACTTTGTTTTATAGAGTGTTGCCGCTGAGTTGATTGTTATGACAGTTAGTAAGCATGAAAGAGCTACTGCTATTCTCAAGGTAATTGCTAACAATGTCTTTATTTGAATGAATGGATTATCACGCCTTACAGGTCGGTATTCCTATCCTACGCAAGCTGTATGAGTCCGATGATGAGAATGTTCGAGTTCGTGCATTAGTTGTAAGATCTTCCTACCATTCGCACTGAAATATCATTGAAAACTTGAAGGGATTGTGTAAATGCGCCTCTGCTGGTGGAGATGATGCGTCTAAGGCAACCATGAAGGAAGGAGCTCCTATCAGACTAGCTCAGTCATGCAAAAAGTTTTTACTGGAAACTACAAAGTACAGCGTAGATGTGCGGAGGTACGGTACTCTTACAATGATGTGTTATGATAGAAATAATAGGTTCGCTTGTGAAGGCCTCTCGTATCTATCTTTGGATGCTGATGTGAAAGAATGGATTGTTGATGACTCTCTACTACTTCAAGCGTTGTTATGCCTGGCTCGATCAGCCGGAGCATTGTGTGTTTACACCTTGGCTACAATCTATGTTAATTTGACCAATTCGTATGAAAAACCAAAGGTAGATGAAGAAATGATCAAGCTGGCACAATTTGCAAAACATCATGTACCTGAAGTACATCATCTGGATACTGATGAGTTTATCGAGAAGAGAACAAGAGCTCTCGTAGATGAAGGAGCTGTCAGTGCTTGTATAGCTGTTAGTACTACAGAATCGAAAGCTGCGTTGGAACTCATCGCCAGGTAATCTTCACAATATTTTTTCTCTCGTAATAACTCCATATTATCAGAGCTATTGGCGCATTCGCAGATTATGAGGACCTGCGTGGAAGAGTTATCAGCGAAGGAGCTACAAAGCTTTGCTTGAGGCTCTGCAAAGAAGCTACACCTGAAGGAAAAATCAAAGCTTCCCATGCTTTGGCGAAATTAGGATGTAAAGCAGATCCAAACATCGTTTTCCCTGGCCAAAGAGCTTATGAAGTGATTTTCGAATTCTTTATGATTTCTTCATCAAATACTTCAGGTTGTCAAGCCTATGGTAGATCTCTTGCATCCCGAAGTAGACAGTAAAGCTAACTACGATGCTATATTAACTTTGACAAATCTAGTTAGTTCAATACAAAATGGCAAAACAGTGCTTTTATTTCAGGCAAGTATGTCTGATTCTGTGAGGAAGAGAATTTTGAAGGAAAAGGCTGTGTATAAGGTCGAAGAGTTTTGGTACATGACAGACCATGAACATCTCCGTGCAGCTGCTGCGGAACTACTGTTGAATCTTTTGTTCCTGGACGAATTCTTTAAGGAGGTTGCTAAGCCAGGCACCGATAAGCTGAAACTATGGGTGCTGTATGCAGCAGAAGAAGATGAGAGGCTGGCTCGAGCCTCTTCTGCTGGTTTTGCCATCTTAACCGAAGATGAGGATTGTTGTACAAGAATACTGCAAGAAATTAAAAGTTGGGTAGAAGTGTTCAGAGAAATCTGTATGCATGAAGACGCTGAGGTAATGATGATGTCATCTTGATCGGTTTGTAATTATTAAATACAGGTTCAACGTCGTGGTATTATGGGAATAGCTAATATCATGAAGAGCGGAGAGAAAAACTGTTCCGAGATTGTTGCTGTAAGTCATAATGAGGTTTTCTGCATAAATCATTTTCATAGAGTGAGATTTTCCGTATTCTGGTTGCCGTTTCTAAATTAGGAGCAAAAAACCAGGAGAGACAAGGATCAACTGAGCAAGCATGCATTGCTCTAGATGCAGCAGAGAAGTTCGGATTAATCAAGGCCACAGATCGCGAGATCTTTGAAAGAACACAAAACCTGAGTACCATTTCCGAGTAAACCGATATCAAATATGGTGATATGGACTGTCTTCTTATTCTCTATCTAGGAGCCGCTCCTATAAGAATGCGCAAATGATACAATTAATGTGAATACAATATATCAAAACTAATAAATATTTGCTCAAGTTTGTCCAAGCGAGGTGTTTGCCTGAGTATATTAAGTAATCCACATTACATTACTGATAAAAGCGAACTTCGTTGCAAATGTTTCAAATATAAGAATACCAACGAACTGTCTACACTTACAGTTCCGTTATCGTTCCGCTAATCACAATTACACTTTGCCACCTCCCACACGCAACGTCTGTAAAGTATATGCAACCCAGTTAAACTGACGGTCATCTCTAGGCTACGTTGTACATTTTTTAGGGGTCTTATCCTTCGAGCTCCATTATCATCCTATCTCATGCTAGGCGCTTCTCAATACATAACTGAACTAATTAGAAGAGCCAGTTAATCTGCTAATGATATTATCAAAAACCACTTTTTTCCGGAGCACCACAAAAGACTATCATGAGAACTTAACAACTCGGTCTCGGTGTAAGCTATACATCTTAGCTTATTCACTTTACTTAACCAAATATCTTTCTAAGGGACTTCAAGGTAACAGCCCTTAGTTCAATCATTATCTGGAACAGAACTTTATAGGCGCTCACTGTTTACTGAGAAAAGAGTGGTTAAAAATGGAAAACACCCTGTTATGGGTGGTTGGTGCGCCAGAATTTTATTTCTAAACTCACCCAAAATTGAAAAACACGTAAAATATGCCTAAACTCGCAAAATTTAGTCATTATTTGGTGAAAAAGACGTCTTTTTTGTTTTTTTTTGCTAAAAGGATGAAAGGGTGCTCTAGCGTGACCCATTATAATACTACTATCCATACCTTAGCAATTTGAATATCTCTTCTGTACTTGTGTGTTGTGAAAGCGTTGTAGCAATTTTGCGTATTGAGTGATCACAGGAGGGATAGCAAAGGGCCAAGTCATTGAAGAAGAGAGCAGGCGCTCTTCAGAGGCAACAGGAAACAACAGAAGACGAAAATAGTGAGAGAAGCAAATGATCAAGGCAGTTGAAGAAGACAGTTTACAACGAACGAACGGCTAAGCCAGGACATAACCTCACTGAGATCTAGAAGCTTCGCGCAGCTATCGTCTATACGGACCCAGTTCTGTGAGTCTATTGATTCTGTAGTACCGTGTTTGCTTTAGCTTCTAGGCTTTCTGACACTGAAAGCTTCTTCGTTCTGAATTTCATATATTCATTGTTCGTCCTATATTTTTTCTTTCTGATCAAGTAAAATTTATGTCAGTAATAATGAATTGATTTGATGTTTCCAGCTTAATGGTAGCTGAAGTCGTAAGTGCTGAGTCCCTTCGTGATGAAGGAAATCATGCCGTACAGATGGGTGATTGGAACATAGCCATCGATAAGTAAGTATGCATAGACTCTTACGATCCAACTAATCTGAATCACCAGATACACGGATGCTTTAACTCTTACCACTGAATCAGATGCTAGCTTGAAGGCAGTCCTTCATCGCAACCGTGCTCTTGCCCGATTGAAGATCGATGACTTCGAGGGAGTTGATGCTGATTGCACTAAAGGTTATTCCACTCCTTCTTCCATATTTTGAACTCTTTCTAGCTCTTGAATTTGATGGAGCCGACAGCAAAGCATTATATAGAAGGTCTTTGGCAAGGGAACAGCTTGATGAAATCGGTGGAGCTTTCAGTGATGCCAAGGAAGCTTTACGTTTGAATCCGAAAGACAAGTAGGAAAACAGTTAGCTAATCACTTATTGTTGATCAAATTCAGGGCTATCACAGAGCTTCTACAGAGATTAGTTGTTGCGAACAACGAAAAAGTAAAAAAGATAACAAGTGTGGACAACAAAGTCAGAATGAATTCATGTTTTTCGGGAACCTTTTGATATTTTCAGGTCTCTGAAATGTCTAAGCTTGCATTCGAGGGGGGCGCCAAAGATTTTGAGCAGAAGACAAAAGTAGACGAAGTTGAATTTCTCGAATGCATTCTCTCTTTATTCAGGCGTTCAATAATCTCTTAGTATTATCCAGAGAGTCAGAATCAGGCGCAGTGCGAGTATGGAATGAGGTATTGCGAGGGTGTTTCCTATCCTCTTTGTATAGTCAGTCTTCAGGGGAGAATCATTGCAATACTGCTTCGCTCTGTTGAAGATAAAAAGGAAACAGATGAAATTGCAATTACTGCCATCAGAATAATTGATGAATTATGCAAGAATCATAAGAGAGTAGGAGGACATGGCTTAGAAATTATGAATTCTATTTCTGGTTACAGGCCTTGAAATTTATGACAATGTTGAACAATGATGAGAGAGCTTCGGTGCGATATATATGTCGTTTGATCTGCCTACGAGACTCTAAAGAGTTTGTCGATGCTGCTGGTTTGATAGTTCAAAGATTGTTCAATGCATTGGCGAAAATGGACAGGTCCAAAGATATGAAGCCTGATCCAGAAGTAGCTCAAGGTTTGCACTATATCATGTTCATGGAAATTGAACCCATCCTTTCATAGCCAACAAAGTTTACATTCTGCGAGTTATACAAGAACTGAGAGAAATGCTTGTGGACAAAACGGTCAATGCAATGGTGAGATCACTTTTTCCGAGGATATATGCTTACGTTTGATTTTAAGTGTCGCGAGACTGTTATTGACTTGTTTACCAAAAATCTCATGCATATGGATGGAGGTATTCCTCGAGGATGGTCATGGGATTTTGTTGCTGGAAGAGGTGGGTATAGCTCGAGTGCAGTTAACACAGATCAGAAAGCCTATCCCCACATGAAATGAATTCTTTCTTGTTCAGGACTCTTGACGTTACTGGATGTTTCTTCACAAATACCTGAGCAGTGTGACTATCCTGTGAGTCATGAAACACGACAACACATTGCTATTTGTCTTTCCCGTCTTGATGATGATATGGTACGATTTTGATTATTTCCTATTCGACTATGAGGAATTGAACACTTCGAGGGACTATACTATGCTATTTTATAGGTGTTCGATACGAAAAGAGCCATATTCAAAGAGAAAGTAGATGAGTTCTATAATAGTCTTCTTGCTATTGCAGGAGATAACGAAGAAGGGCATAAGATCCGAATTAAATTGTCTTGTTTCTTGATTACTATGCTGCAAGTGAGTAGCTGACCTCTTCCATTGTCTATTCTTTTCTTAATTATAGGGTCCTATCAACGTGGGTATGAACCTTGTAACTAACGATCAAATTACTGCAATGATGATGCAAATGGCCGCTTCCGATCATAGATTGATGCAGGTGAAGCTATAGCTCAATGAAATGAAAAGAGAATTGAGTGCGGGAGAATACTTTGTTTTATAGAGTGTTGCCGCTGAGTTGATTGTTATGACAGTTAGTAAGCATGAAAGAGCTACTGCTATTCTCAAGGTAATTGCTAACAATGTCTTTATTTGAATGAATGGATTATCACGCCTTACAGGTCGGTATTCCTATCCTACGCAAGCTGTATGAGTCCGATGATGAGAATGTTCGAGTTCGTGCATTAGTTGTAAGATCTTCCTACCATTCGCACTGAAATATCATTGAAAACTTGAAGGGATTGTGTAAATGCGCCTCTGCTGGTGGAGATGATGCGTCTAAGGCAACCATGAAGGAAGGAGCTCCTATCAGACTAGCTCAGTCATGCAAAAAGTTTTTACTGGAAACTACAAAGTACAGCGTAGATGTGCGGAGGTACGGTACTCTTACAATGATGTGTTATGATAGAAATAATAGGTTCGCTTGTGAAGGCCTCTCGTATCTATCTTTGGATGCTGATGTGAAAGAATGGATTGTTGATGACTCTCTACTACTTCAAGCGTTGTTATGCCTGGCTCGATCAGCCGGAGCATTGTGTGTTTACACCTTGGCTACAATCTATGTTAATTTGACCAATTCGTATGAAAAACCAAAGGTAGATGAAGAAATGATCAAGCTGGCACAATTTGCAAAACATCATGTACCTGAAGTACATCATCTGGATACTGATGAGTTTATCGAGAAGAGAACAAGAGCTCTCGTAGATGAAGGAGCTGTCAGTGCTTGTATAGCTGTTAGTACTACAGAATCGAAAGCTGCGTTGGAACTCATCGCCAGGTAATCTTCACAATATTTTTTCTCTCGTAATAACTCCATATTATCAGAGCTATTGGCGCATTCGCAGATTATGAGGACCTGCGTGGAAGAGTTATCAGCGAAGGAGCTACAAAGCTTTGCTTGAGGCTCTGCAAAGAAGCTACACCTGAAGGAAAAATCAAAGCTTCCCATGCTTTGGCGAAATTAGGATGTAAAGCAGATCCAAACATCGTTTTCCCTGGCCAAAGAGCTTATGAAGTGATTTTCGAATTCTTTATGATTTCTTCATCAAATACTTCAGGTTGTCAAGCCTATGGTAGATCTCTTGCATCCCGAAGTAGACAGTAAAGCTAACTACGATGCTATATTAACTTTGACAAATCTAGTTAGTTCAATACAAAATGGCAAAACAGTGCTTTTATTTCAGGCAAGTATGTCTGATTCTGTGAGGAAGAGAATTTTGAAGGAAAAGGCTGTGTATAAGGTCGAAGAGTTTTGGTACATGACAGACCATGAACATCTCCGTGCAGCTGCTGCGGAACTACTGTTGAATCTTTTGTTCCTGGACGAATTCTTTAAGGAGGTTGCTAAGCCAGGCACCGATAAGCTGAAACTATGGGTGCTGTATGCAGCAGAAGAAGATGAGAGGCTGGCTCGAGCCTCTTCTGCTGGTTTTGCCATCTTAACCGAAGATGAGGATTGTTGTACAAGAATACTGCAAGAAATTAAAAGTTGGGTAGAAGTGTTCAGAGAAATCTGTATGCATGAAGACGCTGAGGTAATGATGATGTCATCTTGATCGGTTTGTAATTATTAAATACAGGTTCAACGTCGTGGTATTATGGGAATAGCTAATATCATGAAGAGCGGAGAGAAAAACTGTTCCGAGATTGTTGCTGTAAGTCATAATGAGGTTTTCTGCATAAATCATTTTCATAGAGTGAGATTTTCCGTATTCTGGTTGCCGTTTCTAAATTAGGAGCAAAAAACCAGGAGAGACAAGGATCAACTGAGCAAGCATGCATTGCTCTAGATGCAGCAGAGAAGTTCGGATTAATCAAGGCCACAGATCGCGAGATCTTTGAAAGAACACAAAACCTGAGTACCATTTCCGAGTAAACCGATATCAAATATGGTGATATGGACTGTCTTCTTATTCTCTATCTAGGAGCCGCTCCTATAAGAATGCGCAAATGATACAATTAATGTGAATACAATATATCAAAACTAATAAATATTTGCTCAAGTTTGTCCAAGTGGAATCACTTAAAGATCTATTAATATTCGTAACTCTTATGTTGTTATCATCTAACTATCATTTCTTGTGAACAAAAAACAGTGAATGGATTAACAGCCGTCCAATTGTGATCAATTATAGATTGAATTCGTCGACATCTTTTGATCGGGTAGCAAGACACCCTAAGCGAAGTACGAGTGATGAGGTTATTTCGTTTTTCGTATCAAAAATATAGTTTCTCAACATTCTAGACTTGAAAGGTAAGAACTGTATAATGTGGATCAGACTGAGGGAATAGAAGTGAAAAAAAAATTTCGGAAACGGATGAGTTTCAAGAAAGTAACAACGTTCAGATGATTGCGAGGGAAAACCGACCGCTAACACGTTTAGGTGTTCGGATATATTCATTTTCCATTCTCTGAAGCGCTTGATTAGGTCGTTCATTTTCATTTTTGACCTTACATACGAGAAAGGTTAAGAAAATAAAAATTCTGAACAAAATTTCACAAAAACGCTTATGTCTTTGGACCCGTCAACCTCATTTTTTCGAATTTTTCGGGGGACACAAGGACTCGAACGTACCCAATGGATTCGAGCGAACCCTTGACAGGAAATAACCTGTGCGGGGAAATAACCATATTAGAAAGATGAGAGAGAACGAGGTTTACGAATCACAAGACACCGGGGGACGTATTATGTTAGGAACCCCAAACCTATCACCTTGCGAACAAGGCTTGCCCCCCGGGGGACGCAACTTTAGTGACTTGTTTCATAAACCAGCACTCTACCATTAGACTATGCAGTTATATAATTAATATAATATATGATAAACAAGTAATAGTTAACTCAAACTACATTTTTTCATTGGATCACATTGGTTGTTTGGGGTGGGCTGTAAGGTGCACACATCGGAGTAAAGTCCGCACGTGTACATAGACTCCTTCTCCCGTTGATCCTTGCCAGAATGATACTAGATGAGCTTCGTTCCACTTTCTCCTTTTCACCTCTGTCTTTTTTCGTTTTCAGTTGTTTATATTTTACTTCTGAAATGCTTGGAGGGCATCCACTCTAATCATTCAGTCATAGCGAACTTGCCATGTCTCTTCTATTTCGTCTGGAATCTCATAATCTAGAATATCTTCATTCTCCGTCAGTGATACCCCAGTTGTTCGACTCATCTTCATTACTTCCTCTTCCATTTCACCAATTGTTCATAATAGTTGTTCGAAAACTCTATTATTCACGTTTGATACATCCATGCTTCTTCCACAAGTCAAGATGATAAGATGTTCAACGGAAGATTTCTCTTTTCCATTTTTCCTGCTTTCTATCTGTTCCTTCTTTCTCCCTAATGAAGCTTACTTCTTTCCTCTTATTTTACCCATTATTAAAGACTGTTAATTAGCATAAAAACACATATATTAAGCTTTAAAATTCATTTACAAGTTTAGTTAGTGATTTGCATGCTTTAATTGGTCCTGCAGCGATTGTAACGTGCGCACATGTATCTTCGCGTACCATGTACGGCGCGCAAAGTACATGATAGCTGAGAAAATGTCTATCAATTAGCGTCGTGGCTATGTCATTGAACGCTAGCGTACGTTGGTACGTCTACGCTTTTGGCGTGATTTTGGAAGACGTTACGTCTCTCTCAGAGAGACAAAACTCTTCCAAAGTCTTCGCTCAATTTTGTTAAAAGTGTTCCCTTGTGGGAGGCTAAGTTATGCCAGTTTGAATCAGATTTTATTTGAATTTTTTTCGTAATTTTTGATTTTATTTTTCTTGTTTTCCTCTTTGTTTTCTCTTTATTACTTGGCTTAGTAACTGTTATGTATGTCTAGATTGTCAGTTAAACACCCGTTGTATGAGAAATGATAGTTAAGTCGCGAAAAAAATTTTCTTTTAACATTTAATTGATCTACTTTTGTTATTTGCATCTTAATTCTCATTGTATCAATTAGAGCTCCAAATTACCTTTCGATGAAAAAAAAAATCATCGAAATTGGTTCATTTTGAGCTAAGTTAGAACGCTTTTACCTTTTCATCTTAATGCCTATGCACCACCGCTTTCCTATTTCCACGCGCCGCAGGAATGAAACACGTGAACGACCGTGTAAGCGCGTCAGATAGTTGAAAATGAATGAACGACCGCATCGTTAAGCTTTTTCGTTAAAAATGATTTTCTTGTTAGCTTTTCATTTTCCATTTAGCGTTTTTGAGTGAGCGGTGTCCTTAGTCCAGTCTTCTAACTGTCGTAACTTTCTTGAAAACCATCCGTTTCCCGATATCTTTCGAATGGTTTACTCCTCTGATTGTGATATTGAACATGCTCGTACTCCTCCTATACAACATTGAATATTCGCACTACTCTTTTTCCCAAATCTATGTTTTCATTTCAAAATTACGAAATATCAAACTGTGTGCGCGTTGCACAAGTTCGTTGCTTTGTTTTACTTTTAATTGATTGTTTACTTGTGATTCGTTGACTTCTGACTTACTTTTACTTTTCGTCGTTTGTGTTTTATAGTTCTTATGTCTTGAGTAGATGTGTTTCTATATATTCTACTTGTTATAGATAGAAACTTTGGTAATTGTTGAACAATGGCTCTCTTAAGATTATGAGATGATTGGAATGCAAGATTACAGGTGAGTTCTTATAGCTTTACTCATGTTCGTTTGTTTCAGAGAGCCGTTTATCAGTCATTGATAGTAGAATGAAGGGAGAAGCAGTTTCCCAGGGCTACAGATGCCTGGGATGACTCTTGCGACTGTCAAACAGTTCACTTGTGTTCGCTGGCTATTTGAAATAGAACATATAGAAACACGGTGCTGTTCATGATGTAAAGATGTGAGTTATACTTGTGCAACGTCTTAAATCCTTTTTCCAGGAATATAAGTGACTCTGACTGGTTTGTTGATTATACATGATGATCATTCAATACTCAGAGATTGAAAGGGAAGTTCGGGATGGTTCACGATAGTTTCAAGTTGAACAAGGATGTTGCTCTGTAAGTTGTTTCTATTCAAACTCGTTCCTCTCAATTGTTCCATTATCAGAATACTGCGTATCCTGTGAACTCCCCTGTTGCTGATGTGATGATGTAGGTTTTACTTTTGAAATCTTTCCATGATTATGGTTAAGTCCATCGCTCTGTACGTTTTGTATTCTTTTCAGAGTTTCTTCACATTGTTTCATTAGTTTTGATTGTTGTGTTCACTGATTTCATGAGGTATCTCAGGGTTTGTTCCTTCGTAATGTATTTCGAAATAAAAAGTTTTGTTTCTTTCACTGTTGATAGACGATTGACACAAGGTTGCCCACCTCGTATACTGTTCTGAATTAATACTATTACTGGCTTCGTTACAGCCTTTAACGTTCAGTTATGCCATAACTGATTGCTATATCCTTAACTATGTTTATGACTGCAGAGGAATGCAACCGTCTGTGAGTCATACATAATGTGGGACTGACGTGTGAAGGCTTCTACAACTCCACGTAATTGACGTAGCGAGCACAACCTGGATCTTCCCCTCAGGTAACTTTCCATATCTTTATTCATATTGGTTAATTACAGAGAGCCGTACGTTATTCTTCGGTCATACAGCTATCTTCTAACACTTAAACAAGTCAGTTGGTTTTCCAAAAATTCAAAGTTAACAAAAACTCTTCTCAGTTCAATGAATCCCGCGAGTTACTCATCGATTGATCTAGTGAAGCTCGTTTGTGTATGAACTATGTGAATCCAATGATCTTCTTGATGTAATAAGGGTTTGGTTTTAGTTCTGCAACCAGTCAACGAATATAGTTTTGTTCAGGTTTATCAGTGAATGGTTTCTTCTTACTTCTCCGCTTGGAATGACGTGTTTTGTCCAGTGTGCGTTCTTCCGGTCAACTCAGGAGCTACTCATGAAGTTCGAAAATGAAATTTCAGGAATATGGATGACTCTGATTGGTTCTTTGATAAGCCATGTGTTTGCGGTTGAAGCTGCATGAATAGTATCACATACAGGTGACTTTGTTGATGTTGGTTTCTATGCTTCTCTCTTCCTTCCAGGTATAGTAGATTGTAATGCGTCAGATAGCTACAGCCTAAATGACTCGTTCTCCTTCAGATTCCAAAGGAATAAGTTTCTCATGACCGTTGACTCCTCAGAATACTGAGAGAATTGAGGTATTTGACGATTCGTATGAACACACAGTTCAGCTATGTACCCTTATTAGGTCTGTCATTCGTAATCATTAACATCTTCATTCATTATTGTAGATGACTTCATAAGAAAAGCCTGTCAGGTCTAGTCTGTCCGAAGGTGAATATTATCGTTCCTAAGGCCGTGATATGCATTTTAGCGACCAGGACGCCAGTATCATGAATTAGGGTCTACTCTAGCTATTCTTACTTGTGAACAACATGAACCATGCACTTTCTGGTCAATACACCTGGTCGGAAGCTTGTTTGTCACGTTTAGGCGGAAAAAAATTGATCCGGTCGTTATCTTCTCAGAGATTGCGTACGTCCATCGTAGAAGGGATGATTCAGGTTAGCTCTCACTCATTCGGTTTCAATTTATCGTTGCAGACCTTTTTGAGTATTCCTATCAACTGATACCCCAGTTGTTCGACTCATCTTCATTACTTCCTCTTCCATTTCACCAATTGTTCATAATAGTTGTTCGAAAACTCTATTATTCACGTTTGATACATCCATGCTTCTTCCACAAGTCAAGATGATAAGATGTTCAACGGAAGATTTCTCTTTTCCATTTTTCCTGCTTTCTATCTGTTCCTTCTTTCTCCCTAATGAAGCTTACTTCTTTCCTCTTATTTTACCCATTATTAAAGACTGTTAATTAGCATAAAAACACATATATTAAGCTTTAAAATTCATTTACAAGTTTAGTTAGTGATTTGCATGCTTTAATTGGTCCTGCAGCGATTGTAACGTGCGCACATGTATCTTCGCGTACCATGTACGGCGCGCAAAGTACATGATAGCTGAGAAAATGTCTATCAATTAGCGTCGTGGCTATGTCATTGAACGCTAGCGTACGTTGGTACGTCTACGCTTTTGGCGTGATTTTGGAAGACGTTACGTCTCTCTCAGAGAGACAAAACTCTTCCAAAGTCTTCGCTCAATTTTGTTAAAAGTGTTCCCTTGTGGGAGGCTAAGTTATGCCAGTTTGAATCAGATTTTAATTGATTTTTTTTCGTAATTTTTGATTTTATTTTTCTTGTTTTCCTCTTTGTTTTCTCTTTATTACTTGGCTTAGTAACTGTTATGTATGTCTAGATTGTCAGTTAAACACCCGTTGTATGAGAAATGATAGTTAAGTCGCGAAAAAAATTTTCTTTTAACATTTAATTGATCTACTTTTGTTATTTGCATCTTAATTCTCATTGTATCAATTAGAGCTCCAAATTACCTTTCGATGAAAAAAAAAATCATCGAAATTGGTTCATTTTGAGCTAAGTTAGAACGCTTTTACCTTTTCATCTTAATGCCTATGCACCACCGCTTTCCTATTTCCACGCGCCGCAGGAATGAAACACGTGAACGACCGTGTAAGCGCGTCAGATAGTTGAAAATGAATGAACGACCGCATCGTTAAGCTTTTCTGTCGAAAATGATTTTCTTGTTAGCTTTTCATTTTCCATTTAGCGTTCTTGAGTGAGCGGCGTCCTTAGTCCAGTCTTCTAACTGTCGTAACTTTCTTGAAAACCATCCGTTTCCCGATATCTTTCGAATGGTTTACTCCTCTGATTGTGATATTGAACATGCTCGTACTCCTCCTATACAACATTGAATATTCGCACTACTCTTTTTCCCAAATCTATGTTTTCATTTAAAAATTACGAAATATCAAACTGTGTGCGCGTTGCACAAGTTCGTTGCTTTGTTTTACTTTTAATTGATTGTTTACTTGTGATTCGTTGACTTCTGACTTCCTTTTACTTTTCGTCGTTTGTGTTTTATAGTTCTTATGTCTTGAGTAGATGTGTTTCTATATATTCTACTTGTTATAGATAGAAACTTTGGTAATTGTTGAACAATGGCTCTCTTAAGATTATGAGATGATGGGAATGCAAGATTACAGGTGAGTTCTTATAGCTTTACTCATGTTCGTTTGTTTCAGAGAGCCGTTTATCAGTCATTGATAGTAGAATGAAGGGAGAAGCAGTTTCCCAGGGCTACAGATGCCTGGGATGACTCTTGCGACTGTCAAACAGTTCGCTTGTGTTCGCTGGCTCTTTGAAATAGAATATATGGAAACACGGTGCTGCTCATGATGTAAAGATGTGAGTTATACTTGTGCAACGTCTTAAATCCTTTTTCCAGGAATCTAAGTGACTCTGACTGGTTTGTTGATTATACATGATGATCATTCAATACTCAGAGATTGAAAAGGAAGTTCTGGATGGTTCACGATAGTTTCAAGTTGAACAAGGATGTTGCTCTGTAAGTTGTTTCTATTCAAACTCGTTACTCTCAATTGTTCCATTATCAGAATACTGCGTATCCTGTGAACTCCGTCCATCGCTCTGTACGTTTTGTATTCTTTTCAGAGTTTCTTCACATTGTTTCATTAGTTTTGATTGTTGTGTTCACTGCTTTCATGAGGTATCTCAGGGTTTGTTCCTTCGTAATGTATTTCGAAATAAAAAGTTTTGTTTCTTTCACTGTTGATAGACGATTGACACAAGGTTGCCCACCTCGTATACTGTTCTGAATTAATACTATTACTGGCATCGTTACAGCCTTTAACGTTCAGTTATGCCATAACTGATTGCTATATCCTCAACTATGTTCATCTCTCAGAAGAATGCAACCGTCTGTGAGTCATACACAATGTGGGACTGATGTTTGACTGCTTCTACAACTCCACGCAATTGACGTAGCGAGCACAACCTGGAGCTTTCCCTGATCTCTCTCTTTACGAATGATTGTCAACATGTAATAAGAGTGCTCTCATCCATCATAGTTGTGTTCGTCAAAGAGTTTGAGTCACCAAGAAGACAGTGAGCCCGTCTATTGTGAACTTGATCGTTCTTTGAGTTTGTAGTTTTGTTTCGTAGTTTAGTTGTTTACTTCTTGTTTGTTTGTCATCCTTTTGGCAAATCTGCCCTAACTGACAACTTACTTGGTTATCGATCGGTCACATAGGCCAACCATTGATATCCGCCTCTGTCATTCTTTTTCCTTTTTCTTTTAGGGAGAGTTGTTGATCGTTTCATGAGATGTGAGAGTAGCACTTGCTTGTAGCAACTCGTTTGTATGTAAATGATATTTCATATTCCTTGTTTCGTTTTGATTCTTTCGAGTTATTCTGTTCATCTTATCTTGAGATCCTTCTCGTATTAGGTTTTCCATGAGATGTTTCGTAATTTCGAACTCTGCTTATGAAAGGTCTGCGTTGTTGTGTTTGAGTTGCTTAGAGTTACCCCATTCTATCTGTTCTTGTAGTTGCTTTCTCCGGTGGCGATTATGCTTCTCCACATCCAAACAGTCATAAGGCGCGTAGCTTGCATGTTCACTCATGGATCATTCGCATCTTATTAACCTTAGCTTAGACAACCATTGCGATCGCGTTTTGATTTGAAAGTATTGAGGAAGCGTTTGTTTAAAGTGTTTGGATCTTTTATTTACTTGGGAGATATCTTGTAAGAGATGAATAAGTGTGTATTGTCGCTTCTTGTATCTTCGTTCATCTCACTGTTCTTTCAATGTCCTGAACAGCCTTTGCTATGAGCTCGAGTTCATAGAATCTTTCTCATGTTCTCTCTTAATGGCTTGTTAAGAGAAGCAATCCTTTTAAACAACTCGTATGTATGTACATGATATATCTCATTCGTTGTTTCGCTTATCGTTTACTTTGTCTTCTTGTTCTCCATGTTACTCGCAAGTACTCATCTGTAACATTACAGTGCGAGACCCAAGGACAACGTTAGCTGATGGATTGGAATGGTGGATGAAGCTGATAACAATATCAGGTAAATGTTAAGAACAGTTTTATTATAATAATCATTTATTTACAGTACAAGTACACCAAGAACGAGGAGAGCCATATAACATCCTCCTAACGTACTCGGAGGCTACCAAGAGCCAAGTATCGTTAGGAGAAGGGGAGGGGAAAACTTCCTTTTTTTGAAGTTTTCTTCTCCCAAGGTGGAGGAGTGATCCTCCCCACAATCAGGGGGTAGATACAGAAAAGGTTGACACAGGCGGGCATCGCCATTTTTTTCAAAAAAATTTTAAAAATTTCTCCAAAACCCCCCCGTCCCTGTGCCAGACTCTTTCTCTCACTCACACTGCCCTTCCGATGGAGATCTGAGTCAAGAGTCTGGCAACTCATGGACGGTCAGGGTATATAACACGCTGACTCAGATCTCCGATGATTGGTACCTGAAAGTAGAAAGAATGAGTATGGTAGAAATATATATCAGGGTCACCCCCCTTTGGAAACGGGGGTGACCGGAACTTACTTTTTGCACTCTCGTAGAAGGATCCTTGACAGGGCCGGGAATTGAACCAACCACTTCCTAGTATGAATGACCAACTAACCTCTTGGCTATCCTTCCACATTTACTCCATATCATTGGATATATATGGAGGATGAAATTGGAAAAAATGGCCAAAAAAAAGAGAAAATTTCTGGGACAAGGGGTGTCGCAATACCTTCTCCTCAGTACTACGAGTGCCTGATAATGAGTGGACACAATCGCAAGGTTCACTCTATCTCAGGCACTTGTAGCACTGAGAAGAAGGTATTTCGACACTTCATTGTATTTCCAAAGACTAACATACGGCTTTCTGTAACTAACCAATATGAACAAAGATATGAGAACTTATCTGTTATCTGCACCCGTGACTTTCTCGTCCAAGAATTCCAACTTCACATTCCCTTGATCCTCCCTATAACAAGTGGAATGTATAGTAACATGGAAATACACGTAATCATTAACTCATATGAATGAAGAACAACAATCAACAAGAGGAAGTAGTAGAGTTCATAAACTGAGTATTCAACGAAGAAGACACAAGACCTTCACAACCAGAAATTGGTTTCGAACATCGGTGAACCTTCTATCCAAATATCGAAAGAAAGTAATTCAGAAAGTATTTGAGAAGGGAAAACTCGAAATGAAAACAAAGAACACAAGCAACGCTCATACTATGAAAGATATCGCTTAGTTTCAAAATGACATGACAACAACGAACAAAATGACGAAGTTGAATGTGTGGGTGGCTACCTACGACCCAGCCATTTTCCTTCCCACGTGAAAATGACTTTGAAGTCACGTGGAGTCAAGGAAGCTTCTGAAAGTCAGTCTTACGTTGTGTACGACCCACAGACGGTTGTGTTCGTCCTCATTAGCAGCCAAATGATTGGTGAATTCAGTAATAATTCGCAGCACAACAATCGAAAACATCAGAGCCAGATTCAGGATTAAGTAGGAATGCAGGAAGGCAAGACGCCTTATCAAAACTATAGCGAGTACAAAAAAACTATTCGTAGCTTATCTTGTAAGAAAAGATATTTTCCATTCAGTAAAGAGCACAAAGAAGAATACGATAAGCAGGAGTACAATACCGCGAGTTAGGAGATCACAGGAACTAAAGAAGCGAAGGATATAAGTGACTGCGCGAATTATGAGAAAAGAAATCATTTGAAATCGTTAATTATGCGTTTTAGAACCAGAATATGATAGGAAAGAGCTAATATAACAATCTGACTAATGAAATCAAGCGACAAACACAGACAGCGCACACACTGCATGATATCTCACAGTTTCGAAATGAAAACAAGGAGCATTAACAAAAGCATTCCGAATACTCAGAACAAAACAAGGAGATAAGCATGTGAAATATCATAAGAGAGTTGTCTTCAAGATGACTGGGTAAGTCGATCGATGGATGAAAGTCATTCGGAGTACAAATACAACTCGGGAGATTACGTACTTTCCATGAAATATACGTAAATTGGATCAGAAAATACCTTTCATGGATCGCCGAGTGGAAAGCTTCGATACGTTAGCGGAACAGGAGCTAGCGGTGAAGACGTGATATATAGCTTGAACAGGAACAGTTGACTGATTGAAGAATTAGAACCAAACCCTTATTACATGTTGACAATCATTCGGAAAGAGAGAGATCAGGGAAAGATACAGGATGTGCTCGCTACGTCAGTTGCGTGGAGTTGTAGAAGCCATCACACGTCAGTCCCACATTGTGTATGACTCACAGACGGTTGCATTCTTCTGAGAGATGAACATAGTTGAGGATATAGCAATCAGTTATGGCATAACTGAACGTTAAAGGCTGTAACGAAGCCAGTAATAGTATTAATTCAGAACAGTATACGAGGTGGGCAACCTTGTGTCAATCGTCTATCAACAGTGAAAGCAACAAAACTTTTTATTTCGAAATACATTACGAAGGAACAAACCCTGAGATACCTCATGAAAGCAGTGCACACAACAATCAAAACTAAAGAAACAATGTGAAGAAACTCTGAAAAGAATACAAAACGTACAGAGCGATAGACTTAACCATAATCATGGAAAGATTTCAAAAGTAAAACCTACATCATCACATCAGCAACAGGGAGTTCACAGGATACGCAGTATTCTGATAATGGAACAATTGAGAGTAACGAGTTTGAATAGAAACAACTTACAGAGCAACATCCTTGTTCAACTTGAAACTATCGTGAACCATCCCGAACTTCCCTTTCAATCTCTGAGTATTGAATGATCATCATGTATAATCAACAAACCAGTCAGAGTCACTTATATTCCTGGAAAAAGGATTTAAGACGTTGCACAAGTATAACTCACATCTTTACATCATGAACAGCACCGTGTTTCTATATGTTCTATTTCAAATAGCCAGCGAACACAAGTGAACTGTTTGACAGTCGCAAGAGTCATCCCAGGCATCTGTAGCCCTGGGAAACTGCTTCTCCCTTCATTCTACTATCAATGACTGATAAACGGCTCTCTGAAACAAACGAACATGAGTAAAGCTATAAGAACTCACCTGTAATCTTGCATTCCAATCATCTCATAATCTTAAGAGAGCCATTGTTCAACAATTACCAAAGTTTCTATCTATAACAAGTAGAATATATAGAAACACATCTACTCAAGACATAAGAACTATAAAACACAAACGAGGAAAAGTAAAAGGAAATCAGAAGTCAACGAATCACAAGTAAACAATCAATTAAAAGTAAAACAAAGCAACGAACTTATGCAACGCGCACACAGTTTGATATTTCGTAATTTTGAAATGAAAACATAGATTTGGGAAAAAGAGCAGTGCGAATATTCAATGTTGTATAGGAGGAGTACGAGCATGTTCAATATCACAATCAGAGGAGTAAACCATTCGAAAGATATCGGGAAACGGATGGTTTTCAAGAAAGTTACGACAGTTAGAAGACTGGACTAAGGACGCCGCTCACTCAAGAACGCTAAATGGAAAATGAAAAGCTAACAAGAAAATCATTTTCGACAGAAAAGCTTAACGATGCGGTCGTTCATTCATTTTCAACTATCTGACGCGCTTAAACGGTCGTTCACGTGTTTCATTCCTGCGGCGCGTGGAAATAGGAAAGCGGTGGTGCATAGGCATTAGGATCAAAAGGTAAAAGCGTTCTAAATCAGCTCAAAATGAACCAATTTCAATGATCTTTTTTTTCATCGAAAGGTAATTTGGAGCTCTAATTGATACAATGAGAATTAAGATGCAAATAACAAAAGTAGATCAATTAAAAGTTAAAAGAAAATTTTTTCACGACTAAACTATCATTTCTCACACAACGAGTGTTTAACTGACAATCTGGGTATAATTAACAGTTACTGAGCGAAGAAATAGATAGAAAACAGAGAGAAATACAAGAAAATAAAAATCAAAAATTACGAAAAAAAATCAATTAAAATCTGATTCAAACTGGCATAACTTAGCCTCCCACAAGGGAACACTTTTAACAAAATTAAGCGAAGAGTTTGAAAGAGTTTTGTCTCTCTGAGAGAGACGTAACGTCTTCCAAAATCACGCCAAAAGCGTAGACGTACCAACGTACGCTAGCGTTCAGTGCCAAAGCCACGACGCAAATTGGTAGACATTTTCTCACCTATCATGTACTTTGCGCGCCGTACATGGTACGCGAAGATGCATGTGCGCACGTTCCAATCGCTGCAGGACCAATTAACACAAACAAATCACTAATTAAACTTGTAAATGAATTTAAAAGCTTAATATATGTGTTTTTATGCTAATTAACAGTCTTTAATAATGGGTAAAATAAGAGGAAAGAAGTAAGCTTCATTAGGGAGAAAGAAGGAACAGATAGAAAGCAGGAAAAATGGAAAAGAGAAATCTTCCGTTGAACATCTTCTCATCTTGACTTGTGGAAGAAGCATGGATGTATCAAACGTGAATAATAGAGTTTTCGAACAACTATTATGAACAATTGGTGAAATGGAAGAGGAAGTAATGAAGATGAGTCGAACAACTGGGGTATCACTGACAAAGAATGAAGATATTCTAGATTATGAGATTCCAGACGAAATAGAAGAGACATGGCAAGTTCGCTATGACTGAATGATTAGAGTGGATGCCCTCCAAGCATTTCAGAAGTAAAATATAAACAACTGAAAACGAAAAAAGACAGAGGTGAAAAGGAGAAAGTGGAACGAAGCTCATCTAGTATCATTCTGGCAAGGATCAACGGGAGAAGGAGTCTATGTACACGTGCGGACTTTACTCCGATGTGTGCACCTTACAGCCCACCCCAAACAACCAATGTGATCCAATGAAAAAATGTAGTTTGAGTTAACTATTACTTGTTTATCATATATTATATTAATTATATAACTGCATAGTCTAATGGTAGAGTGCTGGTTTATGAAACAAGTCACTAAAGTTGCGTCCCCCGGGGGGCAAGCCTTGTTCGCAAGGTGATAGGTTTGGGGTTCCTAACATAATACGTCCCCCGGTGTCTTGTGATTCGTAAACCTCGTTCTCTCTCATCTTTCTAATATGGTTATTTCCCCGCACAGGTTATTTCCTGTCAAGGGCTCGCTCGAATCCATTGGGTACGTTCGAGTCCTTGTGTCCCCCGAAAAATTCGAAAAAATAAGGTTGACGGATCCAAAGACATAAGCGTTTTTGTGAAATTTTGTTCAAAATTTCAATACTTTTAATTTTTCTTTTTTTATGCTTTATAACAGTCTGATAATATTTGTTAATAAAACGTCTCCCAAAATTACGTGCAATGATGGACAACTTAACTCTAGGATAAGCCCCACACATGTTAATGATGTAAGTTGCAGACGAATTTGAGCTCAGCCTTGAGGTTGCTGTGATATCACGCTTAATTCAAATTTATATTGAAAATGGATTACATTTTGATTGTTTACATTCAACTATATTCAACTGACAAGATAAAGGCGATAACAACATTACAGAAAATAGACAAAAGTGAAAGTTAGCCGTTCTTAGGTTGCTCTTCGTGTTTTATGATTAACAGTTTTTTTTTACAACATTTACAAACACATTTTTGGGAAGTTCAACAAAGTGCAAGACGATAATGATATGCTCAGTAATGAATTTTCAGTTAATGGAAAGTTTGTGTCGCAGAACCCGAAATCGTTTAACATAGTGCTGGACCAACTGTTGGCATGAGGACGATGACGACGGATGTTTTACCAGCAATTAGTGACTGCACATATTCAAGCGTTCTATAGTTTATAATGTAATTAGTGTCAATTATCGTTATATTAGCTAACCTTCCTTTCACCAATTCATCATCAACATACAATATTTCATCTCCGATAGATAACATAGGCGTCAAAGACGGCAATGACACTCGTGAAATGAAGATTCCTTAAAGCATAAACTTATAAGGAGTCTCTGCTTGTTTAGTGTACCTCTCTGACCATTCATGACACCTGTTGCTATATAGAAACCAAAAGGTCCTGGTTGTGTTTTTTCTACTAAAACCGTCCGGAAACCTCGTTGGTCTAGTGCAATAAGTTGGGCTCGAACAGATGGCTCCGTAGGTGGTGGCGTGGGTCTGAATTTCTTTTTTCAAGAGATCTTATTAGAAGGTGACACTGACCGGAACTCATCTAGAGAGTCAGGATATCGCCCAACACTTGCTGATCGTCTGGTCAAAGGCGGTGGAACAACACGTCCTCGGCATCGTCTAGAATTACGTGGATGACTCACAAACAAAAATTTGAAGCCAAGAAATACCTTTGTTTGAGGAATGCTGGCTGACGAACTGCTTCGCGGTTAGCATCTATACTATCTGGGATGTTTATATTGGATCCCATGAGAGGTGCAACAGGTAATCGTCGTCGTCTTTTCATGAGCTCATCATGGATAGTATTGATAGGATAATCAGATTCGGTACTAACACGGAGGTTATCCAAGCTTCCAACCATTTGATCCATAGGTCCTAATCTATTCATCTGTTGATTGAAAATAAGAAAATAATCTTTCTTGAAACACGTACTTGATAATCTAACATTTGAGGTCTTGAACGAAAATCAGGAGTCGGTTCATATCGTGAGCGCTGTGAGGCTTGGTTACCACGTGGTAATGAAGAAGAGCGGTTTCTCATTGTCCTCGAGAGTGTATCTTCGATATTCTGACGAATAACGGAATCTCTAATGGATTCTCGTCTGGGAGCTTGTTCCATAGATCTAAGTATAAATGAAATTGATCATTAAAAATCTGCATTATACCGAAGACGTTGAAGAGCAATGTTGTAAGATGGCGGACCAGGAAGTGATTCCACATCTTCTATTGTGAATGTGTTTGGTCCTGACATTCGTCGGGTTGGTAAGGCTCGAGCTGAAAAAAAAAATTTCTTGTTTCCAGTCTATGAAGACAAATGGAAAAGGATGTTAAGCGAATATGAAAGAGAGAATTAGAGATGTGAAGATATTCATCTAATTTCTGTTTCAGAACATTCTGTTTATTAACTCAAATTCAATCATTTAAAACTTACGTAAAGAATCGAACCGACGATCTGATAAGGATTGTTCATATTTTGAGAAATTATTGCTGGGAATATTAAACGTTGTCCCAAAATTGGTAGCTGATGCTAAGCGATCAACTGCTCTCGGCGAATTTGATTGTTCCGACGAAGCTGAGCTTGACGTCGAAGCTCCACTGTCTACCTTAACCATATGCATAAAAATATCCATTCATTCTCTGTTTGTACTCACTTCATCAGCGAATCGAACACGAAATTGTGATTTACTTGATCGTTGCTGTGATTGAGCCGTTCCGGGACGAGGGGGAAGGGTTCTTCGACTAGGCTCCGATGCTCCGTGAAACAGCCTTCTGAAAATGAGATAGCATTAGTTAAAACGAACAGAAAGATCTTTTGATATCTTTGAATGAATGAAACTTTGTGAAAATGTGTGTATAAATAACATATTGGGAAGCTTGACGTTTTCATGTCATGGAATTGAGATTTACAAGTATTTCAACTTTCAAAATCAACTACTTGTTTTCTAATTTAACGAACAGATAAAGCTCAACAAACCTCGCACTATTAGGTGTCAAATAATCGCGGTTATCATCGGTTAAATGACGATAAATGTATTGTGGTTGGCTAGAGTAGGAGCTATGAATCGATGACTGAGAGCCCTTAAATCAAAAATGTTGAGATCAATACAGATCAATAGAGTCTATACTTGGCGCGGCGAGGATTGATCCGAGTCTGCACAAATTCCACTGTCGGTATCGCTGTCCTGAGGTGCGATGTCACCTATAATCAATATGTTTTCATTTCACTTGTTGTATTAGTTTTATAAGGTTGATATGGTCTTGTGATGATATTGAGTATAACTCTGATCAGAAGTTAAGATATAGAAGGCAAAGAAGAAAAGAAGAAACAGTTGGAAGCCATGTGAATGAGTTTATCAGTTGGAGAGGGATTATGAGAAAGACTCAGGCTGTCTGACACAAGAAAAAGACTGGACGAAATCATTGGAAGTCGCCGTGGTTTTGGGTTTATTGCGAACCACTTTTGCGGTCGACGTATTCAGGCCATTTGAAGGATTTGTTCTCTTCTAATCCTAAAATGAGACAAAAGCAACGAGAAGACGGACACTTGGTCGAAGCAAAGAGGACCAAAATCAGAAGACATAGGAATGTTTAGAGGAGGATGTGTAGAAGAGCTTTATAAGCTTCTCTTTTCTTCAGCTGCTCAAAAAATCTTCATATGCATTCATCGTTTAATAAAAAATAAAATTGAAAGCATTTTGATGAGAGAAGGGAGCTTTTTTTTGAACGAGAATATTGAGAGGGGGTAACATTGAAAACACCAAGAGATCGTAGAAGAAGGTTCACTGAGTAAGTTTGATAGCAGTCAGAGCAACGTAGCCTTCAGGCATGTAACTCGAAAGCAGAAGCTCTCATATTTCTTCGTTCAAATTAATTCTCTCCCCCTCTCTCTCTCTCTCTCTCTTTCTCTTTTTTGCTTTTGCCCTTAAATCGTTTCAGGATGTTCTGTTGTTGCCATTGTTCAGAATATGTTTGATAGCAGATCACAGATGGCGACATCCTGCTGATATATGGCAATGATGTGATAATGATGAGATGGATTGTTCAACATATGTGTCCTTCACAACTCACGTGCATCTTGATTTCAAAAGTCATAGTGGAAATAAAGATGAAATTGAAATCAGAGAATGAAGACGAGTGAACGAGTAGAGAACAAGAAGAAGGAAAATAATGCTCATATCCATATATGTTTCAGACTAGCTCCATTTATGTCTGTTCGTTTTCAATTGAAACTGCCACCTCGCTCATCTTGTCCCTCTAGAGGCAGACAAAACAAAACTTAACACTGAGAAAGCTCACTTGATTTATGGATATAGATGTTCCATCGTTTTTTGTTCTTCTCAAAGTTGTTCAGTAGTGTTTTTTAGTTGCTCGCTCTCTCACAACAAACTATATCAGAATGACTGCTGTAGTTTGAGTAAAGTAAGATGAGGGCAGTGATTCAAATGATTATAACAAACTGATATAAGCAATTTGTTTTTCTTATTATCACAATACACATAATGAATAGGAAAGATATAACTTAAAAGATATGAGGGGTTATATATATTTTCGGAGACGTCAACCATGTTTGCAAAATTGGTTGAAGACGCAGCGCATCCATTTTTGGTTGAGCTTGTTCTCCTCTTCTTTTCTTTCTTTTTCTCCCATCCTCATTCCTCCGCTGTTTGATGATGAGAATGATGATGATTTCCATTTTGAATATCCTCTCTCTTTATTCACAATCATGGCCATCTGAACATTCTTTCAATCATTTTTCAACTTTTCCTTCTCCTCCCTCACCCACCACCCGTTTACTTTTGAAGTTTTTGCATATTTTTTTCATCAAAAACACGTCACTTCTTTTTTCAGAGAAAAAAATGATGTTTGAAAAGGGGAAGATGAAGAAGAACTGTGGTCAGACGTATCTGAATATTTATTTGCTTCGTTGAGAGAGAGAGAGAGAAAAAGGAATGTTCAGTGCTACAAGGGAATTAATATTGAGAGCAATGATACTCTATGAACGAACTGAAAGTCGACAGCTAGCTAATCGTTGTCGCATATCGACTATAACAGTTTAAAGGAAACAAAATAAAATTTCATTTTTTTCTCTTATTTGAAGGAAAGCAAGCATCAGAGACAAAGCAAATAATCGTTTTGGATAGTTTATGGCCTTTAATGAGCTATCTTCCTCTTCCTTGATTCAGTGAGAACAAGAAGGTAAATAATCTGTTTTTTCATTCAGAAGATAGAGAGAAAAAGAAAGAGAGAGAGAGAGAGAGAGGGGATAAGAAGAGAGCTGCAGGCAGTAGAAAAAGTTTAAATGAAAGTGGGAATATATAAAAAATGACGAAAAAAAGGAAGTAAAGAAGAAGCTTCGTAGAAGAAAACTGGAATACCGATTGTCATTTGTTCGTTTGGATTGCCTAAGAGGGAGGAAGAATTGAGGGGAGAGAGAGAGAGAGAGAGAGAGAGAAAGAGAGAGAGAAAATTTCTGGAGGAAATTTGTAACCGAAGATGATATTTCAGAGTAAAAATTGTTAAACAAGCCATTATTCCTTCTTTTTTTCTTTCATTTTCATTCAAATATCGAAAAAGATGTTTCTGTTGATAGAACAAGTTGCATGACTGTATGACTGGTAGGCTTCTCTTTGTTATTTTTTTCCTTTTTTTTTGATCCTTTTTTGGGAGAAGATTTGTGAATGCTAGAAATTCAATTGAGATTTGGCACGAGTCAGATGAAAGAGAGATGTTTCCGAATGCAATTCGTAAATGAAATAAATCTGATTGACAAAGACGTCATGAAGTTAGTTGTTTGGCTTTTCAATTTAAACGGACTCCATCTTCATCATCTTACTATGTCTCCATGCATTTTCATTAATTTTTTCACAGCTAGCCGTTTTTGTACAAAAAAAAAAGAAGAAGAAGAGGAACTGGGATGAAGACAGGCTGATTCTGATTCTCATCTAGGACGTTAATACGCTTTCCAAACTGGTGAGATATTATGCAAAAGATTCATTTCTATTGAAATGAAGTATGAGAGTGGAGAGATCCACTGAGACTGAGTAGAATTCGGAAAATATAACAAACGTTGAAGCATCTCATGATTATGTGAATGAGACCTTAGCTCAAGCTAGTTGCTTATAGTTAACGTGTTCAATGAAGAAAGATAACAGAGCTTTGAGTCTCATGAACTATGACGTTATCTGAAGGATGATGTAGCTTTGATGTCTGATGAGCCGAAACGAAAGAAATGGAAAACTACTGCATATAAGCGATAACTAATAAAAAAGAAAAAGGGAAATTTGTTCTGTGCATAACAAAGATCCGAGGTGAATGTGAGGGAAAGCAGTAGCGAGAGCATTGAAGGAAATTAAAATGAAGATTTTCTTCTCAAATACGGAATGTTTAGTAAAGAAGAGTGTTGTGTAAGCTTCAAATCCAACAAGAAGAAGATCGAAGTTGGTCAAAGGACATGTGCTATTCCTTAGTTGTCATTCATTTCTAAAGAAAAAATTGCAGACGATTCATCACGGCCGTTTGAAGCTTCACAAACATCATGAAAACCTTAGAAAACAAACAACTTTCCATCATTTATATATGAAGATGAAAAAGTCATCTTATAGAACATCATCAACATGATTATTGAGATAATAGACACAAACTGTTTACCTAATTTCATTTGGCTGGGTAACTGATATGACTTGGGCTTTGGAGGAGGCTGTGGTGGTTGTCGATGACGAGTTGACGCTGACATCTGAAATTTGTTCATTTTAATGTTTTTGTATTATAAAAACACAAGTAAGACGTGTATAAGAAGAACCAAGTTTACTGATGCTAATGATTGTGGAGGTGAATGAACGATGGCAGAGAAAAACCTTTTTTTTCATCTTCCAAGGTATGAGGTGTGGCTATGTGAACAGGAAAACCCGGATTTCAAAACATTTCAAGTATTATGAAGTGCAGAAAACGATTTCAGAAACAATCATTGTTGAAAGCAAAGAAGATAGAGATGTATATCAATTACATTAAGAAGTTAAGCATTATGATAGAGTTTTCATTATGTAAATGATAGAACAGCAGGTAGAAGATGTGGATGCTTCGGCTTAAGAAGAGACGAGACAACAATGGAAATGGCTCCTTCTACAGCTTTTTATTCGGTATAGGAGGGTTAAAAATGAACAAAAATGCAAAAGAAGAGAAGTGGAAATAGAGAGGAGCAGGATAAGACATGATCGACAAACAATTGTCTTTTAGTTAATCAAACCTCAAACACAAAGAAACAACAAAAAACAGTATTCGTGATGATGGAAGAAGGGTGAAGAAGAGCATATGAGTTTGACAGCTTATGTTCCACATTTGAATATAAATGACAAACAAAAACTTGGAATAAAACTTTGAAACCAAGAGCTCTCAAGTGTCATTTTCTTAAATTTTTTAGAGAGAAAGAGAGTATGAGAGAGACAGAGATGAAGATTAGTTAAGAGAACAAGAAGGTAGAAAATCAAAGTGAAGAGCTGGTAAAGGATTAACGAGTAGAAGAGAGATAGTGTCACATACAAGAATAACTGGTTCACAAATAACATAATAAGCTTGACCTTCAAAGAAGATGAGTAACGAAGCCCAACAACCATCCCTCTGTTGTCACCTCACCGAATAATGTTTGAAAATATGTGGAAAAATAAGAAATGACAAATAAAAGCATTTTTATTGTTAAAAAAAGAAGATGTACGGTGTGTGATATGAAGCGATTCAACAATCATTATTCTGCTCGTTTATTTGTTCCTCACATATCGTGTGTCTAAAAATGGCAAAAGACATCAATCGGGCTGGTCAGCACACTTTATTGTTGGAAACGGTTTAAACAGAGAAGGTACAAGAGATTTGGGAGAAAAAAAAAACATTCGAAGAAGGGTTAGGCGGTAAAAATAGCGCAAAAGTATTAGCAAAAGGCGGGAGAGAGGGATGAACTGAGACAAATGCGACAAGAGGACATTCCACACACAGAGAGAGAGAGAGAGAGAGAGAGAGAGAGAGAGAGAGAGAGAGAGAGAGAGAGAGAGAGAGAGAGAGAGAGAGAGAGAGAGAGAGAGAGAGAGAGAGAGAGAGAGAGAGAGAGAGAGAGAGAGAGAGAGGTGAGTATGTGATAGGGTGAAAGATTAAATGATCGGACACAAAAATGAAAAGAAAACAATGTTTATCATAGAAAAAAAATGTGAAACAGCAGTAGAGAGGTAGAGAAAGAGAGATAAAGCAAAAGAGCAGAGTATAAAGAGGATTTGAAAAGAAAAAAATGTGGTCGAGAGAGAAAATGAGCAAAGAGGCGTTAAAGGGAATGAATACTTTGTGTGCGTGTGTGTGTGTGTGTGCGAGTTTGTCGGTGAATAAAGGAGTATAGCCATAAAAAAATGACAATGAATTTACGAATAACAAATAAACAAACAAATACATGACGGTGACGGTGTAGACGACAAATGATTTAGAAGCACACGAGAAGAATGATGAAGACGACAACGATTATGAATTTTGAAGCAAATGAGGCTGTCTGGAACGTTGTCACGAAGAAATATTTCTTTCAGTTCACCTTCTTTGAGGTAAGGAAAGAAGAAGAATTGGCGGAACATCTCATTGCTTCAAGTAGAAATGAGCTAGAGAGGTCAACTTTCAAGAAATGGAAGGTGCGAGGAGAGAAACAGAGAGAGTAGTGCATAGTTAAGATTATACAATCCGGGGGAATGTACGAACACTCAGATAGAGAGAGAGAGAGAGAGAGAGAGAGATTGAGAGAGAGAGAGAGAGAGAGAGTGAGGGAGGAAGAGCAAAGAAGAGAGGTAGTTGTTGGAATAGGAAAAACAAAGTAACGTCTGCGATTAAGAGAATAATCCATCTCAATCCTTGAAATTTGTCGTCGTTGCGAAGTTGTCGAAGACACTACTTATACATAAAAAGAGACATATTTAACTAGAAATATGGGTGATGTGCCCTTATGGAGATACTTTCGTACACAGAAAACGTTGTTAATCTGTGAATGAAACAGAATATATTCAAATAACTGGAAATATTGTAAGAATTGTTTTATAAAAATTTTCAGAAAAGTCATATTGAGAAAGCAGTACAGTCAATAGGTAACAGTAATAGAGGATCTCTAAGAAGTTTTCAAACAAGGCCACATTGAGAGAGTGAGAGAGAGAGAGAGTATACAGTCCACCTGAGATTGAGAATGAGGTAGGACCTGTGAAGAAACGGTCGAAACCACAACGATGCCCTTGAATGGGCATTAGACAGTAGAGTAACGTCGATTTGTGACAAGATTTCGAGTGAAAGAGTGCTGAGAATTAAATGAGAATAACTAGAATAACATTCAAACACAATATAAAAAGGAAAAAGAAATAGAGAAGATGGAAGAGATTCAGAAAGAGAATTATAGAGAGAGAGAAAGAGAAACTGAGAGAGAGAGAGAGAGATAGAAGAATGAAGAATGAGGTAAATGAAGAGAGAACGCATTCTTGGTTACTTAAGATTCTCATAAACAACCTGACTTATAAGTTGATTGATAGGTTCTTCAACCAAATGGTCAAAATAATTTTGGATATTTCCTTGTTTTCTTATTTCTTCAACTCAAAGACAATCAGATAGAATTGAGAGACAAAAGGATAATTGATGGTTTCATATGTTTTTTAACTTCCTTCTCAAAGAAAAAAGAGAGTTGGAAAGCTTGTTAATGTTGCGGAAAATATGATCTGGTAGGAAGACAATAAAAAAAAAAGTTTTCTTCCTCTCTCTCTATCTCTCTTTCTCTCTCTCTCTCTGTGTCATCTATAAGTTTGTCATAAATTGGCTTAAAGAAAATAAAAAAATAAAAATGGGTAAGCAGCATAAGAATTGAAGAGGAACATGATGAGGCTATCTTTGGATAACAAAAAAAGGGGGGGGGGAGAGAGAAGATAAAGAGAGATATGACTAAAAGAGAGATTGAGAGAGCTGAGAAACAGAAGCTGGAAGAGTACTTGAGCTTAAAATACAAGAATATATCTCAAGGGGAATGATAGTTTAACTGAAAAACGAGAAGATTTCTTGTGAATGTTGGCAACATGATGACAATTAGCTGAATTCGGGAAAAGAAAGTTTATTTGGATTCGAGTTAAAGAGAAGAAAAGAGGAATAAGGTGATGAAACTAGCAATTTTAGAAAAAATCTAACTTGATGAAGCAATGAAAATGATTGAAGAAGCAAGATGTGGAACAAAAAACAGACAGAAGAGAGATAGAGAGAGAGAGAGAGAGAGAGAGAGAGAGGTTGAATAAGAGAGACGAGGCAATGTAATGAAGATGGAATTACATGAAAACTTTAATTTTAAGACGTCAATTACCTTGATTATACAAAAAGCTTAATGGAAATAAGACGGAAAATTATGAAAATCTTGATTGAGTTGAAGTGGAGCATGAAATGTACTTTGGAAAAACAAATTTTTTGTTTCGAACTTGAAAGAACGAAGGAAGTTCTTATAATACGGCTTATATGGACGTGTGTGGGGAGAGGGGGGGGGGAGAGGATAGGCAGAGCAAAAGAAAAACATTTCAAATGCAAAAAAAAGGACTCTTCTTCTTTTTTTTATGAAAACAAAGTTGATTAAAGAGAGTTGAAAGAGGCCAAAGAACGAGAAATGTTGAAATGAGATATTCCTTGTCATTCATAAATGAGGAATTTCTAATATGAAATCAAATAAGGAAATAAATGATTTAAACTTCTATCGATGAGAACCTTCGAGAATGAGACAGATGATAGACGAAGTTGAATGAGGATTCTATATGATCGTATGTTCATGTAGAACAAGAAGATTTGTCTGAGAAACCCAAATAATAGTTGCAAAAGAAGAAGAGAGCATATTCTATTCAATAGGCTATTTCAACGTGAGAGAAATAAAAAAAAAAAACAAATTGGAAGAGAGAAGGAATTAGAGAGGGCGAAGGTGACTGGAAGGGTTGTGACACTCCACACAGAGAAAGAGAGAAAGAGAGAGAGAGAGAGAGAGAGAGAGAGAGAGAGAGAGAGAGGGAGATTTAACTAAGTTCTATTAACTTCTTAATTAAATGACGTCAATGTGCAAAGGCAAAATAAGATAGGCTGAAGAAGAAGCTAAGTTATCAGATGAAAAACATCTTCTTTGCTCAAATTAGCCATTCGTCACATTATAACTTCAATTTTGTGTGAAGAATGCTATTCTCTTCTCCATTATATTCATCAAAAACAATCAAAACTCTCAAGCTCTTGCAGACTGCTTGAATATATGAATTCTTTAATTTTCATTTGTTTTCAATGTAATTATGAAAGGTCAGAATGGTTATGTGAGCATGGTAACGTGATTGAGACAAGCCTTGAGATGTAAAAGAGATAGAGAGAGATATAAAGAGAGAGAGATAGATAGAGAGAGAGAGAGAGAGAGTTTAAGATGAATCTTACACTTCTTTTTTTCAGTTCTATGTCTTTTGCTTCACGTCTCTCTGTCGATTTCGCATATTTTTATTCCCAAAAGAGATATTCTGAATCCAGGGCTATGAAAGCTGTTAGAATACATAAGAAAACACGCATACGGAGAAGCAAATGAGGAGGATGAGAATAGAGAATTATTTGAAGAAATAAACAAAAGAAAAGATTGAAAAAGAAATGATAGACAGAGAGAGAGAGAGAGAGAGAGAGACAAAGAGAGAGAGAGAGACAAAGAGAGAAATGCCAACGTGAAAAAAGATATTTTCAAGTTAAATAAGGACATCAGATACTCTTTGATAAACTCTTTATTGACGACATCAAGTCCATGCGGATGAACTCATCTAAAATTCAAAAATCCTGACAAGTATTTTTCAAAGCTGTCCAAGTGAAAGAGTACTACTACGAGTATTGAAAGGAGGAGGAGGGCTCACAAAAAATGAAATAAAAAAAAAGAATTTTCAGATTGATTTGTACAATCTATGATGACATGGAACAGTCATAATCATCTGAAAATGCTTTTTCAATACTTGTAATGCAAGTTTCAGATTTTCTTTTTTTGCTGTTTGAAAATGGGATTTTTCAAAATTTAGCTTATAAACCTAAGCTTAGAACACTCAAAAATCAGGAAATTCTGTGTGAACAAGGTAGCTTGTGCTTCTCCTCTCTGTTCAGTACTTCTACTTTCTCTCTCTATATCTCTCTCTCTCTCATTGTATGACAACTTCTTTTTGAATAAAAGGAGTCAATTGTTTGATTTCGCGCTATCGATGAGAAAGGATTAGATGATGCTTAGAGAAGCAAAAAAACGCGCAACAAAGAAGATTTCATGAAAGAATATCTCGGCTTGATCGTCGAAAAAAATGCATTCGAATACGTCTTCATGACATTTGTGAGAAAAAAAAAGGAACAAAACACAAATGAATATGGAATAAGTGACAGCTAACTAATCAACGAGCTCATCAAATCTGTTTGTAAATCAAAAATAGATGGATCAATAGCATTATATTATAATTAGATGATTTAAGTAATAGTTAGTTAGTTCCATCCTTCCATTCTATTCTATAGCACGTGAAATCATGGCAATTACGAGATGAGAATGAGAATGTTTGGATGAAATGAATGAAAGAGATTCTTGATCAAATAGAATAAGCTTAGGTCAAAATACCTTATAAGGTACTGTTCAGGAAAAGGAATATGACGACAACAACTAATTTAGATGAGAGATAGCTTAATTGAAAGAGAGAGAGAGAGAGAGAGAGAGAGAGAGAGGGAGAGAACAGCAGTTTGATGAAGAGAAATAACGAGTAAAGAAGAAAGGTATAAGATGAACAGCTAATGCACCTGTTTATACAGAATTTTAGCTTTTAAACCTAATTAGGAAGCGGCGGATGCATGAGAGCATTATAATCAAGGAGATGCAGATAGCTATTAAGGTCATAAGGTAAACATGATTGATTTCTTTGAAAGTGCACTAATTCAGCTTTAAATATGAACATCTGCTATTCAGTTTTATTTTTTCTGATGTTATTGCTACAATGAGATGTATAATGTGATATATGAATATCCTTTACTAGCTTACCTGATGGGAAGAGAGATGAAGCATAAGACAGATAGGGTGAAGGGGGGGATTGAAGTATCGAGAAAAGTGAATGATAAGAATGCAACCGCTCAGTGCTTACCTAAAGCTGGAAATGAACTAAGACGATTGTCAAACAAGCGTTCACGCGTTTCACGTGAATTGAACAAATGATGAGCAAAATTCAAATGAACCGGCCGATCAAATAGTTCGCGCTTCCGGTCTTGAGCTTCTACTTCTCCACTCTCTTTGAAGTGTCTCTCTACTTGCTTTTCTATCTAACTTCCACTCTTTCTAGTATTCAAGACTCTCATCCATCTGCCACTCTTTTTTTTTTTGGACTGTGAACTCTAGTGTAACTGGAAATGTCAGAAGTTGAGAGTTCTTCTTATATACCTTTAGAATTTCTAATTATGAGTAGCAGTTGATCTATGAAGCTTAAGTTGATGTTTCTGTGCCTCTCTTGTTCAATTTCATATTTACTGAAGCTAATTGAGGCTACGCACAAGCATTTTTATTTTTTATTTCTAAAACTAACCGCCTCGTGAAAAAAACTGGTAAGGTTGAATGAGTATATTCATATGAGAGGGAGAGAGAATAAGAAGGAAAGAGTATAGATAGAGTATGAGAGGCATTGAGAGCCGAATGAATTGCTCATCTGTTTCTATTCAGAAGTTCTTCCAATATCGTTGTTATAGATATTGAGCTGAGGATGTAGAAGAAGTGAAAGCTGGATAGTATATCCAGACGATGACTCATGCAAGATTGAAAGTGATTGATATAATGATTGGTATAGCTGGAACTCAAAAATACTTGGCTCTCAAGTATATCCTCTCATCTTTCTTCTTATCTTGCCTTTCTTCTCTCTTACCCTACTTCTTCTGAACATCTATAACTCTTGTTGCTGAATTTTTTAAAAGCTCACATCTATGCATAGCATCATCCTGCTGTGGTCGTTCATTTTCTCTTTTCTTCTCTGAATAATTTGAACGTCAAAAGTCGAAAAAGATAGAAAGATTGAGCGAATCCATGAAGAAAGAGTGACGACGAGAAATGCGAGAAATAACATGAAGTAAAATGAAAATAAAAGATTATTTTGCAAATGAGAAGTTGGACGTTTTTCGATCATCATCAGGGTCAGTAGAGCTTTTCCTTAAAGTTCCTCTTTCCTTTTCTCTCCTTCTTCTTTTTCCTTTCTCTCCACACTACTCTCACTCTTCTTTTGTTTTATTTTTCCGACAATGTTGATGATAAAATGAAATCAAGAAGAAAATGAAAGCAGCAGCAAGACAAGGAACTTAGTTATGGAAAGCAAATGGACATCTTGAGAATGTGATTGATTCAAATTCGCATCGTTGTCGATTGCTTTGGTCATCTGATTTACATTCATGTTCTTCAAATCACAACAAGCTAATCTTTCAAAATAAAGCATTTTAGTTCGAAATGGGACTCATACAAACTTCAACTTGAGCTTGAGATAGGTTGGCTGATGTTTGAGACGAAATGAAAGTTATTCTTTCTGACTTTGCCCAAAATAAGATGAAGAAACTCATTATAAAGGATAGAAATGACTTTATGATTAAAAAAAATGTTTTTTTTCCCAAGCTTAAGCTTCAATAGAATGACAACAACATTGAAAATCTGGAAAGTTGAGAAGAATTTATTGCTTTATATATGATCCTCTTCTGGAAAGTCATCTGATTGTGCTCAAAAATATCAGAAGAACAACATTCAGACAACAATAGCAGCAATCAGATGTCAATTCCTTCTTCTTTTTTTTTTATTTTCAAAGTTCTCTTCAAAGTTCTATTTCTAATTTGCTGTTTTTTCAAAACTTTTTTCTTTAGTCGGAATATCAATGAGCTATTCTCGCATAAGGACATCTGTGAATGTTTGACGTCGGACGGATTTCAGAACTGAATTTGACGACAATTCAGAGCGAATTCGTTCACAGATGAACGGAATCTCATTGAACTTGAAGCAGACTTTTGCTGCTTTTCATGCTTTGTTTAATAATTTTTTTTTTTGCTTTAAAACCAAAAAAACCTTTTATGGTCTGCACGAGCTCATTTATCGTTTCATCTTAAACTCAATCTGAAGGTTCAGAGAGAGAGAGAGAGAGAGAGAGAGAGCGTTGAACTGCATAGAAGGACAGATAATTCTTTCTTTACTATGTAAAGTGAAGTAATAGCAGATATCCAAGTGTATTATCTCTCGTGGCAAGAACAGAAGCTTATAGGTTAACACTTGATTGAAGAGATGATAGAACTATATATCATATTCTGTACAAAAGTTATCTGACTATCATAACAGCTCTCTTCTTGTCTCTCTCTTCTCCTTTCTATGACTTTTTTTTCTGTTATAAGACCAATAAAGTGATTGTGCACAGATAGAATTGAATACGAAGTACTCAAAATTCTTTGGAGCGATTCTGATTGAATTTGTCAAGCTTAAACCGTCGTAGTCCTTCGGTCTACGTTATTCTAAGTTAGATGTCGTTTTTAGAATTTCATGCCGAAAAGCAAAGTAAAAAACGTCGAGTAGAGGTAGGCAGAAAACGAGAAAGCTGGCGAACACATCAAGAAATCTAAGTAAGATGGAGGAAAAGCAGGATAGCATAGAGAAGAGGAGAAGAAGTAGAGAACTGAAATATCGGATGAAGCGGTAAAGATGAAGAATAAGGAAGTTTTTGTATTCAAATGGATGAAAAATAATTTACATATAACGCATTGTGGTAAGACGAAGAGGAAGAAGAAGAAGAAGCAAATCTCTCTAAACGCAGAAACAGATATGAAAATGAAAAAAAAAAAGATTTTGCGAGGGAGAGTCCAACAAATGAAAAAAAAAAGAAAATGAAAGAAAAGGCAAATTAAAATATTCAAAACTCAAATGGAAAAAAAATAGAAATGGCAAGTAAAAGCAACATACCGTAAATTTATAATGAATTACAATTCAGTGAAAAGCAGACGGAAAAATGTTTGAAATAACTTTGAAGTAAAATGAAAGTGTCAGAAAAGCTTAATCTACAGTCTATGGATGATTAGCAAACGCTGAGATTGTGTTGGTCTTTCGAGACGTTGAGAGTAGTTCATTCTCTCGTATTGAAAGTTAATGAGCTTGATGAGCTTTTCCATAGTTGAAGTGTTTGATATTGAAATAGCAGAATGTGAAAAGAAGAACATGAGATAGAGAAGTATGGCAAGGATTCAGAAACCTTTTCTGACTATCTCACATACGCAGGATATGTGAATGGCCATAAAACAGCTCGAGAGACAGACAAGATTCTTAAACACCAAAATTGACCATAAACTCTTTTTTTGGGAGATCTCAGTTCATGAATAGAGCTGTAATGCTTCATAATATTGATGCAATTATTATAAAAGACAAGCTTTCAGACACATAGTAGCTGGTCGCCATCTCTCTCTCTCTCTCTTTCTCTCTCTCTCTCTCTCTCTCTCTTATAAGGATCTTTCAGATCTGAAGCTTTTTATACGTTGAAAAGTCTAAAAGGAAACGCAGATCGTGAAGCTCACACAAGATTGTCTTCTGGTCCTTTGAGTCTAGCGAAAAGCAAGCAGGTCATGGCCTTGGTTTAAGCCAGACGTTTTCAAAACGAAATTGCTCAAGACGACCGCACAAGCTTCCCAGCTGCTACTCGAATAAGCACAGCCAATCGTTTGACCACTTGAACCATTTCTTTTTTTTGTTTCTCTTAATCTTTTTTTTTCTGCTTATTTTTCTTGATGCTAATGTAATAGAAAAATTCCTTTTGAAGCATATGGCTGGTCAATTCAAAAGCTGCTCTTGTGCACATTTGAAAATGACAACAACAGAGAGTTGACGACGGTGTATAAATGGCAAAAAATACTTTGTGAATAAGGAAATGACATATGAAAAAGAACTTGGAAGGTAAATAGTTAATGTAGCAAAGGGAAAGCATTTAAAGAAGTAGAAATGAATGTGAAAAAAAAAAGAAGAAAAAAGAAATTTGGATTGAAGTAGCTCTAAGAGAGTCGTAGTGTTCTAGAGAGAATGTGAGTGAAGCTGAAGGTGAAATAATAAAGCTTTTTCATAAAGCCGTCCAAAAATATGTAAGGAAAGGTGTACGAACAAAATTAGAAAAGGCACTTTCTATTTGAATGCAATAATGCTTAACAAAAGACTTCATAGAAGCGGCTTTATGTCAAAAACTCGACCGATCCAACATTATTGTGGATGAACTATAACAGGAGGTTAAGCATATTGGCATGTGAAAAGCATACAAATGTTCATATAAAGAAATATAAAATCTCAATATAGCTTAATGTTAATATATATATTTTCTTTCATTCGTCTGATTACTTCAATGGGTCGCCTTATTTCTTTTAAAATATTCAAAAGTCGCAGGCCGAGATGTATTTTGACTTTTCTCATTGAATGATGGCTATGTTTGGCATAAACAAAGTTAAAATTAAGAGGTTCAAGTTATGATGAGAGAAAAAGAAGAAAAGAAGATGCATTTCAGATGTAGAGAGAGAGAGAGAGAGAGAGAGAGAGAGAGAAGGGGATGAAGCAGAATTTTGTGAACAAAATAGAATAGAATAGAAGAGAAATCACAAAAGTATCATTTGTTCCAAGAGAATACACATTTACGAGAAGAAAACTGGAGAAGAAGAGAATAGGAAGATGACTGAGACGATGAGGAAAAGAAGCAATCAGCGTGGAATTCATGAAATATTTGTTTCCAAAAGATGTGTTTAATCTCAAAAATAAATGAGATTTTCAAAAATGTTAGAAAAGCTTGTATATGACGTTATGAATACAGAATGAAAGAAGAAGGAGAAGAAGCCTAAGTTCAGTTTCAATAAAAGATAGTTGATCCTCCCATATGCTTATATGCTTACAAATGGATTGAGACATTTAAGTAATCCACGACATGCAGTCAGATGGTATCAGAACAACTTTTGTTGAGTGTGAAAGCTTCAATATGTCAGAAGCTGAGTATACATTTATCATTCTACACATAGTAGGATTACAAGGACAATCCTGCTCTTTAACCATCTCCAAGAATGCCAATACCAACACAGAGAGAGAGAGAGAGAAAGAGATTGTCTTCGGAAATAACGATCTGAAGAACGATATGAAGGTTACTGAACGTTTTCTTGAAGAACTATAATCAAAGAACGAAATGTGCGTATGAAAACAGTTAAAGACAAAAATATATTATATTCATGGAAACATATGTTATAATATATGTGTGTATGGACATAGGATAGAGAGATGCATTGTTTCATCATCAGACAAGCTTTCTCTCTTAATTACACTTGACTTAACTTGATGATAATATCTCCTAATTCAATTCACACCTGAAAACACACACGAAACCATTCACTGTCTTCATACTGATTGATATAATCCTCTTTAACGAATCTGGCTTTTAAACCTGAGCGATTGAGAGATGAATAGATAGAGAAGGAGGTGAAAAGACATTTATATGAAGAGAAATGAGAGTCTATGAATAAAACGAATGCAACCGCTCAATGCTTGCCTGAAGCTGGAAATGAAATAAGTAGATTGGTAAACAACCGTTCACGCATTACACGTGCATTAAAGGATTGATGAGCAATATTCAAATGAACCGGCCAATCAAACAATATCCAGTTTCTGCTTGTTTATGATTTTGATTCTCTTTCGTTTTTGTTTTGTTTCAACATATCAAACTGTCAGATTGGTTTTCTTCTAATCTAAGTCTTCCTATTTTCTTTTTTTTTGCTCAAAATTGAGAAGTTCATTTTCTGCAGGTTGTCGGAACAATCTCGAGTTGTATCGGAAGCCATTAAGCAGACATATTATTGCAAAAAGAACATCCTGTAATCAAGCTTATGTGACGTCGTCTGAGATTTGTTTAAAGCACAACACGGCAATTAGCTTTGTTCGAAGCAAACGAAAGACTATTTTAACGGAGCTCTCTAAGCAGTCTCTCTGTCACTTACTGATCTTAATGAATAGAAGAAGTAAAGAGAGAGAAAAGTTGTGAATATAGCTGTTGTGACCATTGATGCTTCATTCGCAATTGCTCGATATTGTCTTGTCTCACTCACTCTCTTCCTATCTGCCTAGGATAACAAGGTAATAATCATTGTGTGTCAGAGAAAATGAGCTACAGCTAAGTCATGTCTCTGTTCCTATAGAGATGATAATAAGATTTTTTGGTCAAAAATAAGCTTTTTGCTATAAAGACTTTCGTATATTGTTGATGGTCGAATAACGAAAAATGACTCCACAGGGAATGTGTTGAGCAATCGCTTGAAATATGAACAATCACGACGTTAACATGTCAAAAACCATTCTGTGGAGTATCTTCACATATGACCTCAATCAACTTTTCAAAGATCTGAGAGAGAGAGAGAGAGAGAGAGAGAGAGAGAGAAGATGTTTTATAAGCAAAAAGGAACTGCAAAATCAATTCTTTAAAATAGTAAATAAATGAAATTTTCAAATAAATTTTGTTGTTCAATGTGAAATGGATGAAACAATGAAAAGTATTTTTTCGGAGATCTGCAAGATTGTCCACATGTTTGAGGCGAAGTGAAAGGAAAGGGAGGGGAGGGGAAGAAGAAGAATGATGGAACATGGTTCAGCAATGTTCTCAATATCATACAAAGAAATGAAAAAAAATACTGTTTTCATGTGAATTCAAGAATACATGCTGATAAGAGATGTGAACATGATGATAAGAAAACAATATTTGGCTCAAAATATTTGCAAAATATGTATCATGGATGGTCACATTGGGTGCAAATGAGAATATAATTCAAAAATGATCATATTGTTGATAAAAATCTTGAACGATTGAAATAGAAATGTTATCGATGTTTGAAAATCGCTCAAAGAAATGTAACCAGAAGAGTTGTCAAAGTGTCTATCTTGCTTCATTCGGCAATATGAACTGACTGAAAGTCGAAGAATGCAATCGGATGTTGAGAATAATAAAAAAAGATTTTCAAAAGGAATTATAAGAACTTTATTCGTATTTGGAACATAGATGTATGAGTGTAAGATACATATGCAAAGGATTATAATACCATTTTGACATCTCTCAGCCGTTTTGGACACATTTTCATTCGTTGAAGTCAGAGAATCACCTCATTTACTACATTTTTTGGAAATAAAATGAAAAATAAGTGAATTTTTGAAGCACTGCTTATGTTTCACACAAAATAATAAGTGACCTCTTGATTTGCAGTCATCGTATGGTTTTCTATAGAAGATATTGAGGTCATTCACATGTTTTTAATCCAAATTTCAAACAGTTCTCTTACAGGAAGAGGAAATCGAAGTCATTTCCTTAATAAGTTTGTTGTCAATCATATTTTAGCGTTATCAAGTCGTCAATCAACCACATAATGATAGAGCTAGATTCATGCTTACAAGAAAGAGAGAAATAGTAGTTACGAGCAAACAAGGAAGAGGTTTTTCATTTAACAACTCCAAATGTGAACGAATACATGAGAAGAATGAGGAAAACGGAGAAGAAAAACGATAAGATGAAGAGACAACCTGCAAATGCAAATATAAATATTACTTGGATCGCATAAAAGTCGCTGAGTTTTGAGATCTTGCGCTTTGAAGTTAATCAATATTCGAACTGCGTTACAAATAAGGATTTAATACAAGAAAAGAAAGATATTGATTGTGTCAGGACAGAAAGTATACAAGTAAACAGATCTTGATGTTCTAATCCTCTTCGAATCGATTCGAGTTCCTACCGACTATGGATTGATCTGATTTGTCATCCTTCCCGCTCTAAACTACGATGCGTTATACGTCTTGTAGTTTGAGTTAACTATTACTTGTTTATCATATATTATATTAATTATATAACTGCATAGTCTAATGGTAGAGTGCTGGTTTATGAAACAAGTCACTAAAGTTGCGTCCCCCGGGGGGCAAGCCTTGTTCGCAAGGTGATAGGTTTGGGGTTCCTAACATAATACGTCCCCCGGTGTCTTGTGATTCGTAAACCTCGTTCTCTCTCATCTTTCTAATATGGTTATTTCCCCGCACAGGTTATTTCCTGTCAAGGGCTCGCTCGAATCCATTGGGTACGTCCGAGTCCTTGTGTCCCCCGAAAAATTCGAAAAAATAAGGTTGACGGGTCCAAAGACATAAGCGTTTTTGTGAAATTTTGTTCAGAATTTTGAATTTCTCAACCTTTCTCGTATGTAAATCTTCAATCTTGATCTCATATACCACCGATTCACTCTCGATGCGCACGTGAAGAATGAAAATACGTGAACGACCGTATCAAGCGCGTCAGATGGTCAAAAATGAAAGTGAACGACCGCATCTAGCGCGTCAGAAAATGGAAAATGAAAACTACCGACCGTGCTGTTCTTCAGTTTCCAAAAAATGAAATTTCTCTGTTTGTCATTTATCCGAACACGTAAACGTGTTAGCGGTCGGTTTTCCCTCGCAATCATCTGAACGTTGTTACTTTCTTGAAACTCATCCGTTTCCGAAAATTTTTTTTTTCATTTTAATCCCTCAGTCTGATTCTTATTATAATGTTCTTCCTTTAACATGATACGAAGAACGGAAAAACTTCATGACCCGAGTTTCGCTTAAAGTGTATTGTTATCCAATCAATGGATGTCGATGAGTTCAATCGATAGTTGATTACAATTGGGCGGCTGTTAATCCATTTACCGTTTTTTGTTCACAAGAAATGATAGTTAGATGATGACAACATAAGGGTTACGAATATTAATAGATCTTTAAGTGATTCCACCTGGATGATTCGTGAACCTCGTTCTCTCATCTTTCTTGTATGTTTCCATTGTTGGTTTCTTAGTAAGGTATGTACCTGGTCACTAGATGGATTTGATTGTTCACATATAAAACATAATTGTGTTGCATGTTGTATGTCTTGTAGTATAGTAAGATCTGACCAACTATTCGAAGAAGTTTAAAAGTAATATAACTGTCAAAGCTTTAATAGTATTTCATAGATATCATGAAAAAGAGAGAACACAAAGTGCGAGAGTAGTTGGGTTCGATGCTAATGCGTCATACCTATCATGTATAGCTGAAGAATTGTCTTAAGAAGACAAATTCGCAATGGATATGCTAATAAAGTTATTAAATCGTTGAATAGAAAACTTTCTAAAAGTAAAAAGCTTATTACAACTTTAAAAGCTTAAAAAATTCTTCCGAAATCTACAAGATTGAGGTGGAGAACAGGGTTGTATTGTTACAGAACTACATGGGCTCATAGAAGCTGAACGAAGAAGAATTTTTAAATAATTTCATGAATTGGGTATCTGATGAGGGACGTAAAAGGAATGTTGATCAACAGTATGCTATGATTTCTGAAGGAGCTAGACTAGTTGGGAATGCTGTCTTTAGAGTAACTGGAATGGATAAAAATAAACATAGAAAAGTGAAAATGTGTGATGAAGTACAGTTCAATAAAGCTGAAAATGATTATTTTCAAAATGAAGCTGAAGAATATGATAGAACATGTATTGTGTTGAACGAATTCAAAAAAGTTAAGCAAAAGATTCCAATTCAATGAGCGTTCACGATGATTCCGAGCTGAGAATGTTGCAATTCAATTATGATTGTATTGATTATCAAAGATCTTAGAAAGATTATCTATATTTTGAACTGAACACATGTAACAGTTAGAGAGACTGTTTATAAAGACACCAAACTATAGAAAGACCTTTCGTTACAGACTGAGATTTATAGAAAGTCAGTTGGAGGATTGGTGATCAAGACATCGGTAGCTCTCTGTGTTCCAAGGTACAACATTCCTAGCTCATTGAGTCCAAAGAGAACTCAGATCTCTTGCGTACAAAGTTATTATCATCATTATTATTTGTGTTTATTGTTAATGAAATATTATTCTAATAAACTATTTTGCTTTCATTTAGTTATAGTCGAAATCAATGAGCAAATAATATTTTGAGTCCGAGTGAAAGAGAAGCTACAGATACATCGTATTAGGCTCTTTTTGAAAGTTTCAAAAGTGCTATCAAACCACATGTGAGAGAAATACTTGAAATGAAGGAATAGAAGTTTACCTTAGACTTAGATTTTAAAACAATTGATGAAAGAATCGCCGGTTTACTCACAATTGAGCTTGATAACGCAAATCAGCGGAACAGAAGACAACAAACTTATTAAGGAAATGACTTCGATTTCCTCTTCCTGTAAGAGAACTGTTTGAAATTTGGATTAAAAACATGTGAATGACCTCAATATCTTCTATAGAAAACCATACGATGACTGCAAATCAAGAGGTCACTTATTATTTTGTGTGAAACATGCATGAGATGTTGGCAAATCTCGGTGAAGTTTATTCTCCGATGTCGTTCAGAGTTCCCAATAGTGTATTTGGCAAACAAAGCTTGTTCTTTTGAAATATTCCCTTATAATGAGAAGAGTGTGTTCTAGTTTTTCCTCAAACATCTACTTTCTTCTGTCCTTTCACTGTAGCAATGTCCTTGAGATGAGCTTTTTTCCTGTCTAGGATAAAGCTTTTTCAGAATAGCTTAGTCTTCCTGACATCATTTTTTCTTCCCACGTTTCATCTGAGATATTGATGATAACATTATAACTAACATATGTATTTTAAGTATTATACTCGTAAAAAATATGTCATATTATTCATTATATTCTTAATCAGATCTATCCATGCCAGTAAGTTGTTCATTACTCTATTTCATTCATTTTCATTCATATTATGTTATTATTTGCAGAAAAATGTCCATCAGATAACATATTAGACGTTACTAGCTTCAGTCAACAGTTACAAAGTTTACGAAGTTGGTTCTTTTGAAATTCATGGCTATCACATAGTTCTATTTAGAAACACTTGGTGGACACACAGATGTCGATTTATGGTTCCCTCAATACAAATACTGTACTAAGTCATCTTTCTTTCTTAACTATCTCAACTTAATTCAGCTTCTCCATTTGGACAGTTTGTTGTTTCTGATGTTTGTGATCTTGAATGCTATGATTTTGATTCGTTTCTAACAAAACCATGTAGGTGGGTTGCATTATTGTTTTAGCCATCTTATAAAACTTATGAGCAGATGGAGAAATGAGAACAACGGTTGTTCGGGAGACGAGCTGGATTTCATGCGCATGCGGGGAAGGTGGGATAAAGATGAAGGAGGATTTCTATTTTCCAAGCAGGATACACCTGGCAAGATTTCAGATCATGTTATTGTGTGAATATTCTGTTTAGACGGTTTCTTTTTGATAGTAGGAACTGAAAAAAAGATGCTATCAGAGCACTATTCCGCTATGCTCGTGTCAGACCCTATTCAATGTCAAGAAGGCGATGGTATTGTAACATTGAGACACTGGACAACACCCAGTGTTCATATACGTGTTTGTATTCGGTATGTCTTTCCAAAAAACTATACATAAACTAACTATGAGTTAACGTTATAGACAACCATCAAGAGGGAAGCAGTATGACTGGTGTAGCGAAAATGTAGCAAGAAACGGTACGAAGCCCGCCAAAGTTATTATTCCAGGTAGCATTTTATACACATTCGAGGTAGAACATTATATGAGAAGCTATCTCCTTAATCAGATTTGTTCAGATAGTTATAGAAGCCTATAACTTCGTGTTTGATACTTTCGGCAAACAGGGAGGAATGGCTGTATTAGATGATATCTCTTATAATTCATCGGCTATTTATCAGTGCCAAATGAGTAAGATTATAACAAGTACATTTATATATTAGATATACTTCATCGTAGTTCCTCATGTGGATCCCATGCCTAATATTGATGAGAAAACGTGTCGAAATGTTCGTTGTCACTTCGACGATGAAAGCTGTGTTAGTAAGTTGAAGGGAACGGGCTGGAAAACAAGCAATAAGGCTGAAGGACCCTACAGTACTGGAATAAGAAGTAATCTAGGTGAAATATATTTTTTTGTTAAATTGTTGAACTTAACTGTTGTAGAAGGAAAATATGCGTATGCTAGAGGACCTGGTACATTTTCATTCCATCTCAGTGATATTTCCTTGAGTAAACACATAGGACTAGAGTTTTGTTATTATGTCACAAGCTACAAAGCAGCATTAAAAATCTACTTGAAACCAGAGAAAGAAAATAAAACTGTGTAAGGGACATAATCGCAATTCTGAATTTACTGATTGTATTTTAGAATATTTGATAGCTCACAAAACACCATTGGACATCAATGGCAATGCGAGAAGAACATTATAACGGAAGGAAATTATGAATATGTATAATCCAATTGAGAGATGACGTTCTCACAATCGACTTTTTTAGATTGAATTCTCGGCGGAAAAAATTTCGAACGAACATCTTAGAATAGGACTGGATCAGATAGATCTGGTGGATTTACAAAAAGGAACGTCTGCCTGTTCTAATATTACTAGGAAATTTGACTTCAATTTCTTCATAAACTAAATATATATTTATTTGAATTTGAACTCAAACAGTTCACATGTGCCATTAAGATAAAGAAGAAAAGATTCGAAGTTTTCTCACCTTAACTCCAGTTAACACCCTGTGATCATTGAACCTGTAACAGCCGTTTCAGACGCGATTTCATCTCGAATGCATGAAATTACCTGAACTTTGTTAATGCGACTTTCCTGATTATAAAAATATCACTTGAAGTAAATAAAAGTCGCTTAGTTTTGTGATATCGCGCTTCAAAGTTAATCAATGTTTGAACTGCCGCGCTGCTCAGTGATTGACTGATTTCCTACATAACGAGGTGAACAGTCCAGCTCACCGGAAGAATCGGTGGATTTTTCTGAAACTTGCAGCTTAGGTTAACTAATACCATCCTTTTTGTAACTTTCAACAATGGACAGCAAGAAATGACTAACTCATACAATGCATTGTAAACAGTTTGCTCTATTTTCTTCCTCCCCCCTCACTCTCCCAACTCTTTCTTTTCTTTCGGTGACTCGAAGTGAAAATAGAGCAATACCAAGACTCCACACACGTGGAAAATGAAAATACGTGAACGACCGCATCGAGCGTGTCAGATGGCGAAAAATGAAAATGAACGACCGAATTAAGCGCTTCAGAAAATGGAAAATGAAACTTCTCAATTCTTCATTTTCTCGAGCAAGCATTCTTGTGAGCGGTGGGTCCATGCACCTTAATATAGCGTATACCTCCTCACAGTCTTAACTTCCCGGAAACTCATCCGTTTTCGATGATTTTTTTTTGATTCTGATCCTCTCAGTAAGATAATTAAATTAATTTGAATTTGAATTATGTGTGTGGGTAATTTAAGTAGTTCTTCAGCCTGATCCAACTGCTCAAACACATGAAACTTATCATCAACCCATAGATTGATTTCGTTGACCAATGGAAGTTACAAATAAGGATTTAATACAAGAAAAGAAAGATATTGATTGTGTCAGGACAGAAAGTATGCAAGTAAACAGATCTTGATGTTCTAATCCTCTTCGAATCGATTCGAGTTCCTACCGACTATGGATTGATCTGATTTGTCATCCTTCCCGCTCTAAACTACGATGCGTTATACGTCTTGTAGTTTGAGTTAACTATTACTTGTTTATCATATATTATATTAATTATATAACTGCATAGTCTAATGGTAGAGTGCTGGTTTATGAAACAAGTCACTAAAGTTGCGTCCCCCGGGGGGCAAGCCTTGTTCGCAAGGTGATAGGTTTGGGGTTCCTAACATAATACGTCCCCCGGTGTCTTGTGATTCGTAAACCTCGTTCTCTCTCATCTTTCTAATATGGTTATTTCCCCGCACAGGTTATTTCCTGTCAAGGGCTCGCTCGAATCCATTGGGTACGTTCGAGTCCTTGTGTCCCCCGAAAAATTCGAAAAAATAAGGTTGACGGGTCCAAAGACATAAGCGTTTTTGTGAAATTTTGTTCAGAATTTTGATTTTCTTAACATTTCTCTTTTTTTCCTCTAGAATGTTGATATTACTGTGAATGCTTCATATTTGATACGAAAAACGGAATGCTCTATTATTGGCTGATTCGCCAGGATCGGTTTTTCTGGATTTTCCTGAAACTTGCAGCTTAGGTTAATAAGACCCTTCTCGCTACGTATTGAGATATAGCACTTGAAACTATGTAGAGTAACTAAATGAATCGCCGTTTGTAAATCAAGCTTTGAATCAAGCTCAGTCACAACAATAGGAAAAGAAAAATTTGGAACGCTTCACGAATTTGCGTGTCATCCTTGCGCAGGGGCCATGCTAATCTTCTCTGTATTGTTCCAATTTTAGTATATGTTCGTAGTAATGCTCATATGGAGAGAGAGAGAGCGAGAGAATAAAAATAAAAAGTCATCAGAGTTACAATATCTACACGATTTTTAAGACAGGGATAACTAACTATCTTCATTTGACGGGATCGAACCAACATCCCTCTCCTTGGATTAGACAGTTTAACTGTAAGCTATGGATCCACATGTGTTACAGCAACTAAGGACGTTTCGTCCGGTTTTTTCCTTTCTGAACACTAAACTATAATCAAGATAGGTTTGTACTTTGAACTGCATCATTACATTTCTTGGGAGTTTGTAACTATATCTGGGTAGCAAAAAAATGTTTTTCTCCTCAGCATACAATGTACATATAGGAGTTGAACCAAATATGTTTAAAAATTGTTAATTATCATGTGATTTCCGTCTGCCGCTACTTCGCATAATGATTAGTTTTAATTTGTTAATTGTTTTATTTAATGAATGCTTTAGAGTATTCCTCTATCATTCCAGGTATACTATGATTTCAAAAGCTTCAATATGAGTGTATGAACATATAATTTTTGAACTAACATCTCATTTCATGAACAATTTTTTTGTGTTCTGTTGTTAGGCCATGGAAGTCAAATAGAATCACCCATTTCCTCCCATTCCGACTTCATCTTCCATGGCCTAGCTGTATGGACACGAAAACTTATGAAGAAGCTGACAGTTTCGTAGTTTCGGTCAGGTTATTCAGTAACATATTTATACTAATTGCCCTCCCTTTCCAATGTATTGTCTTTCAAGTATTATGGAGAAGTCGGAAGATTTCCGAGTATACCTCACCATTCTACCTTATCGTTCAAATGAACTGTATGTTTAACTGTTTTAAAGCCCACACATAACGTACTCTTAGGTATTCTTAATGTTCTTCAAACGTTTGTGAAGCTTTTAGTTGAAGTTCCTTCAACTACGGATGCTTTCCGTGAAGCCTATGCTGAAAGAGCCAACATAGGTGAGGATGATTTTGTTAAGAACAGAGCTATTTCCTTCTTCAGTTGGCAAGCTTATCAACTTCAGAAGCTATTATATATCAATGATCATTGTCAGCAATTTGGCCTATATCAGCATCAATAGGCTTGTTGTCATTTTGCACATTGACACTTATCGCGAAGTTTATAACATTTTGAGCAACTTATTTTAAAACATGTTCTCGTTTAAGATACCAACGTTGAGAACAACAGTGAGGAAACTGTTTTTCATTTGGCTTTTCTGGACCATAGTTTGTCTTCCGAAAGTTTGGCCCGTCCAATATCGAGCAATTCGTTTCGAAGCTGTGGATTATAACTTTCAAATTATTCCATCTCAACAAATGATTCAACGATTTTATCTGATATGCTCGATTGTTCACACATTCTGTGTTCTAATACTCATTTATGTCGCCTATATAATTATTGGCATCCAGTTATATAAGGTGAGCAAGTCTATTCAGAACACAAATGCTATGAATGTAAATATTTTAGGCTCAAACTTCACTTTTTAGAAAATCAGTCAAAAACGTAACTCTGGCAGCTTTGATGATGTCTTTAGGTATTTGTTTTTCTTAATTTTATATCAGTTTTCATCACATATATATTTCAAGGCATGATGCTATGCATTGGAATAGTTGCCGCAGATTACGTAGCATCCTTCTTTGGCATATACAGTCTATCTCAAAACTATTACTATTTAGTATTTAACTTTGGAATAGATTTCAATGTATTTATAACTCCATTCTCAGTTTTACTCACAAGTGATGTAATATTCGAGAAATATTATTGAATTAATGTCTTATATTTCAGGTACGTAAGCGGGTGTTCCATTCCATTAAATCAACGAAAGTACAGCCAAACTTATCACCTTTGTACTCGAATGCTAAGAAAGCAGCTTCAAACAGTCGTTTTTGATATGTCTTTAGAAGGATTGCTTTCGTCTATTGACTCACATGTCACGTGATGAATGAAGCTCATCAAAACCATTACAATGTTTCTCATTGATGAGAACAATCGCACTTGCACAATTAACTCATATAATTTCAAAAGAGAGAAATAAAAACTTAATTAATAGATAAAATGAGATAATTATTGTTTCCTTAATATTATTAAATTGCCACTTTTTCAATTTTACTCAATAATGCCCTCTCAATATCTTGATGATGATGAGAGCGACAAACGATAAAGTTTTTGCCATGTTGTTTGTTTCTGAAATATCACTTCGCTTTTCTGTTATTTTAAAATAATATGCTTTTCTGTCTCTTAATTCAGGTAATTACATCTATGTCTTGTTGTTCCTGAGCTCAATCTTATCACGTAGCTAATCGGACACGTTATCCACAATGTGTTCTCTATTGTTTTTTTTTCGTTTGAACTCAATACTTATTGCCTATTTGTTACTGCATCAGCTGAATAGATGCTGAATAAGGTCAACAAAATGTAGTTGGTAGGTGGATTAAGCTATTATGCTTGAAGCATAGGCGATAAGCTTGTAAACCGATCCGGATCACCTGTTACTTGCTTTGCGGCTCTCGTATCTGTCATTGAGATGTCGAGGAGAGCCTTTCAAGGAAAACTGAAACGATTAGACTAAAATCTGAGAAATATTTTCAACGCAATGAGTTTACTTCAGCTCAATCAACAAGGCATAACATGAATGGAGGGTGGAGAGTTTTTTTTTCCTGTTATTCTTCAGTTGTTCCCAGAATGACGAGATTCTTCTTTCTTTCTCACTATTTTCAGCTATCGGCTACTTGTTACATTGCCTTATTAATGGATCGTCACAAACTTTGAATATAGTTCAGGCTTTTTCTTAACTTCTTGACTCCGCCTGCTGCACCAATGTTCATCGAAGAAATATGATGGAGCTACTGGAAAAGATACCAAATGAAGAGTACAGGAAACCACGAGACAAGTGGTTATCTAAAATGGAAATTGTGATGAGAGTTCGAATAAAGATATTATGAGAGCTAAGATACCAAAAGCGAAGAATTAGTGGAAACGACTGAACATAGAGAGAGAAATCGAGAGAGAGAAAGAAAGAGAGAGAGAGAGGGCGAAAATAGATGTAACGAATGAGAGACGAGGTGTCGAAATTGGAGAGACATGACAGAGAAGATGTAAACCGAAATCATTACCGTATGCCATGTGAGAGGCTGCAGCTTCAAACTATATAAATAATTCAGAACATAGCTTCTCAGATTCTCTGTGTAGAAGGGCTGAAAATCGGTCTGTCCACCACCTTTCCTCGTACTCTTCCGGGATATTAGAAATTCTTCGACAAAAATCTTAAATTTTTATCAGTCGCTAGCTATGTTGCCTTGCTTACACATTTCCGCTTTTGTGATTTATGAAGTTTTCCATTTCATTTCTTTATAACGAACATCCATTTTCTTAGCTTGCTGTAGCTCATATCAGATTTACATTATCATGTGCTTATTCAGGATAGTCAGTTGTCTTTGTTTCAATCAATTCTGCTTCTTTTGATTTTCGTTCATTAAGTGTGTCGATTACGGTAGCCAAAAATAACCTTTGCTTGAACTAAACGGTGAATATGCCTTTCTTGATTGATGAGCATAAGAGACTAAACAACATGGAAGTAAGAATCGTGATAGTTTCATTCACATCTTCATCTCTAGTCAATACACCTATTCAAATGAAGAATAACAAACAAAAATCGCTTTTTTTCCTCTTCTTCTCATCATGTATTGAATATTCTTATTCTGTAAATAAGTTCTTTTCGTAGTAATAACCTCTATTATATTTTAATTGAAGAAAGAAAAACAGCTTTTACATGAGACAGCTGGCCAAGAGTTCATCTATGAATTCCTGCTGAGTTCGCGACCTCAATTCGCTTCAACGATGATGAGCATGTTATATTAAAATGATTGCGTCATCTTAAAGAACAGTCTTGAAAAAAGATGTTTATGACCTTTTTGCTGGGATGCATGGAAGATTTACCGTTTTTGACCTAACCAGCCAAACATCAATGGCACTACAAACGAGTAGGCGGATGGCTTGTAGGATTTTAAAAATTATGAAAAAAAAGAGAGAATGATCAGAATTTAGTTGAATAGTTGGAGGAATAGAAAGAGCAAAAAGGGTGGAGACTTACTTACTACATAGCATTGACAAACGAGAAAGCATGTCTGAGAGTTAAAGATAAAGACAAAAAGGTTAAGTAGAGAAAGAGAGCAAGAGTAGAGCAGATGCAAAAGATTCAAAGGATATGTTGGTGGGAGGAGGGAGGAGAAATACACAATTGAAAACCTCGTAACAACTTTTGCAGTTTTCATGTGTCGATGTACCCATTGCTGGGTATCTGGCGTTATCCCCTCATAAGCCAGGTTATCTACTTGACAGTCTATCTCTTGCTAAAAAACGAGATAAGCTGTAGTGAGATATGAATTGTTGTCGTAGTGAAGAGATATAGAGAAGAGAACGAAGAGCAGTGAGAGAATGCGAGCTGAAAAAATTGAGAGAGAGAGAGTAATGCTTTAACACAAAGGAGTGAATATACAGGCAATCTGAACAGTTTCTATCTGGTGAGGCAGAGCTGCTAAATCCCTTCTTGCCGTTCCTCTCTTCTAATGTTTCTCTCTCTCTTTCACCAATCATCGTTCCCCTCTTTCTCGCATATAATGTGAGATTACCTTTGACATTCCAAATATTGTATTGTATTGTATTATTCAAGTTATCTTAACTATAATAAGATGAATAAATAGTATTTTGTGTTATTGCTCCAGCTATTTCTTAGATCTCTCATGACGAAGCTCAGTAATGCTCATGAATCAAGGCTTCATATTAAGCACAACCATTCATGTAGAAAAGAAACTTCTTCATTGCCTCTCTGTTCAAAAACATTCTTCCTTCCTCTCGTATTTGTTTTTAAGATTCGGTAAAGAAGTTTCTGTTCGAAAATCTGTAAAAAAAACTTTTTTTTTATTTTCTGCTCATCTTTTCACCTTCTATCTATTCTATCCTCTTGTACCTTATATATCTCAATGTACCTTCTGTCAATCTGAATTTCATGTTCTCCGTTGTTTCTTCATTCCATCTATGATACCTTTCTATTATAGAATGATGTTATATGTGGCGGATGACATGGATAGTTCGTCATTACCTGATCCTATGTCTTCTTCCATAGATGTTATTGTTCCTTCTGACAGCTCAAACCCGAGTACATCCCCAGAGTCTGTCATACAGCAGTTATACACTAATGGAGGTAAGAAACTAATAATCATTTTATGGATCTATTCGAATTCTTTGTTAACGTCTTATTCTTATGAACTTTATCCCATCAATATCTGCTGTAGTCTACTCATTCCTTTTTTTTTTGTTCCGATTTACTCAAACTGCGGAACAAACTATAAATCAAATTGATTTGAGCAATCTGTAGACTATCTGAAAAATTCCTTTTTTTGTACAACCAGGCAGAATAATGTGTTTATGATAATCCCACAACGATCAGGGCGACACCAGCCAACCCAAGCGGGTTTGTTATTCTCGTTTCCGCTTGTCTTCATTGTTTTGCGACGAAAAAAGCTACAGTATTCTCGTTTGACTGAGTCTCAGCAGCTCTACATATAGCGCCTCAGGGGCAAAATGCAGCAGAAGCAGCAGCAAGAAGCCTAGATATGAGAGAGCTGAAAAGCAGTAGAAGATGAGATAGAGAAAAGATATGAATGAAGTGATGTAGAAAAAAGAAAGAATAAAAAAGGAAAAGGTGTAGTATTGAGAAGGCGAGTCGGCTGACAAAAGAAGATACTAAATTAGCATAATTTAATCAATATATCAGTTATAACTACCTTCCTATGCTTTAACTATTCCTCTCCATCATCCAATGTGCTTTTCTGTTGTTGCATCAAATTATTTTAGACTAAGAGCGTACTACATCATAAAATGATCTGTCCCAAACTGCTGTGCTATTCCAGTTGATATATCCAATTATTACATGGATTTTAATATTAAAGACAAACTATGGAAGAAACTGCAAGTGAGAAGAATCATTTTTCTTTTCAAGCTTCATGGTCGAGCTTCTCCTATTTAAACTAACTCGTACTTCTTATGAAGCTGATCCCTCCGTCTTGCTCACCAAATGATCGTATTTCGCACATGCTGGAGTCATTTTCCAAATTTTACTTTTTCTCAGTTTACTTCAGCTTATCCTACTTCTTCTACAGCATTTCTCAAATGTGCTCCATAAAGTTGTGAAGAGGTCGTCATCCAGTTAGCACTATCTCAGACATCTGAAGTTTTATGGTTTAACAGACTGTAAAAGCTTTTTAATAGAAATATAGAGAAACTCAACAATAATTGAAAGTCGGCAGTTTAGTACATATAAAACACCAAAGTTTCCCGCCAACATATCAATTCAAAGGGGGGGGGCCCTATAAAATCGCGTCATTTTTACGTGTAAACGAAATCATTTCTTAGAAGAATGAGGCAGTAGCGGTTGTGTTCTCTGAAATTATTACAAGACAATCATCTACTGTATTACAGACTTTCCAGAATTCTGTCGTCTCTGTAGTCATGCTATTAATGAAAGGCTTACATTATACATTGATAGCCTACCTTATCACTCTCAATGCCTTCGGTGCACAGTTTGTTATTTGGAGCTTGGAGTATCAGACCAGGAGATAGTTTCACCAAGTGAGCGTTCTCTCATCTTCTTTTGCTAATTTTGATTTTTTTTTCTACAGACGATCTCAAATGTTTTATGAAAGATGGATTACTAATGTGTAAAGCATGTTATAACATGTACGTTTGTCTTTCATCAGTTGATCAACAATCCTCACCTGTTTAAGGAAATACAAAAAAGCGTGTGGCCGTTGTAATCTCATTTTGATGCCAGAAGATATTGTAATGAGAGCGAAAGACGCTATTTTCCATATGAGCTGCTTCACTTGCTCCGTAAGATTTTCAAGTTTTTTGTTGTTCTTAAAAATGGTATAACTCCTTTAGGTTTGCGGATTGAATATGCGTCCCGGAGAAGTTTTTGGCATGAGCGCAATGAACGAACTGTTTTGTGCAAGTAATGATGAATCAATGTAAAACAGAACTAAACTGCTTGTATTCAGGTCATAATATTACTTTTCCGCCTTATACGCCTTTACCGCCGCCTGACACATCTACGACTGTTCTTTCGGATACAGTTGTTCCTGTTATAACTAAACGAGAAATGTCTGAAGAGCAAGAGAGTAAGTATAAGAACATCTTATCATTCCTTTTTTTTCTGAGCCAGTGAAAATCCGAAAGATATTTTACTTTAAAGTTTATTTTACGAAAGGTTATGACAACTTTCAAATACAAGCCTCCTATTGCCACAAATCTTTGACGCTCTCAATTGCCTTTGTCAGGCATTCCTGCTATTCAATGTTTTTCCTTTTTCTTCAATCAAACACATCTCATTAAAAATTACAGTATACTCGCAATTTCTCCGGCAAATCTCTTGGCTTGTCTCTTTATTCGTTCTCATTAGGTCAAGTTGAATAACCGGAAATCAAAAAGAGCGTGCTTAAGAAAACAGGAACATGCTCTATAAGGTTTGAATCTTGCCGGCAGATTACTGTCAGTATAGAGTTGAACTTTCCGTATTGTCCTATATCGTATACGTCGCACTAACCAGATATATTCCGAGGGAGATTCGATTAAGATATAAATATGCATTTGTATATTATCTTCAACAGCGATATTGATAGATGAAAGCTTCGCAAATATAAACATCATTTCACATCTAATTAAAAAACAATTAGTCATCTATCCAGCTTTTAGCTCACTAATCCCCTCTCATTAATACAGGTGCATGACCACGAGCTCTAAATATAAGCTGAGGCGTTTATAATTAACATATGCTTGTTTTATAGTGATTGTGGTTCATTTAATTCAATAATTTCAGTCATAGATGAGGGATCGCGTTCGAATAATAGCCGCTCAAAGAGGATGCGCACAAGCTTCAAGCATCATCAGCTAAAAACTATGAAAGTATACTTCAATTTGAATCATAACCCGGATGCAAAAGATCTGAAACAATTAGCTCAAAAAACTGGATTAACCAAAAGAGTATTGCAGGCAAGTTATATTACCGCTAGATTTCTCATTCATATTCTCCGTTATGTTTAAATAAGTAGCTTTATAGGTATGGTTCCAAAATGCTCGAGCCAAGTATCGACGCTCTATGCAGTCACGAGATGGGCAAAACCATTCGCCGTCCATGTTACCGTCCTTGGGAACATCAATTGGCAATAGTTCAGAGGTGATTATCAACTTCAAGTAATGAAAGCAACCAAACATCTTAGAACCATTCGGCCACATGTAGTACACATTCATCTGATATGTCAACGTCACCCGAATATGGATGTGCGCAATCGAATTAATATAAAAGCCGAACGTAACTTGTCGAGAATCTTAGAAAGAACCTAGTCAAATGATCTCAAATTTGTGCATAATGAGGAAATTAAATCATTTTATTTATACAAAAGTCTCAATTGAACCGTAAAACAATAATTTTGAAATAGTAGATATTTGATTTATGAGAGATAAGTGATTGTTGATAAGTATTTTGATTGTAAAACTTTGAAATATGTCAAACCTGACAAATGTCTTCATCTTCCTTTTCAATAAACAAATGGTATTATGGCCTTTCTGTTTTTGGGATAGTCTTCAAACTTTTCCAAATAATACCTAAAGAGATTTTTCAAGTTCCGTGTTTTCATTTGATTGATAACCTATGATGCTGGATAGCACGAGGGCCGATGTTCGATATGGTAAAGATCGAGAACGCTACTGATGGTAAAGACCTCGCCACTAGAGCAAAACCAAACCATTCGATAATTTCACCAAAGTAATTGGCCCCAGAGACATACTCAAACAGTCCCCCTGAAAACATTTTTCGAAGCTTTTTTCGAACGATCTTTTACCACGAGGGATTTTGTATCCTAATTCTCCTGGTTTTCTTAAGTTACGTAAAATGGAGTCCGATTGAATATTGATAGCCATTCCGATAAAGAAAGTAGCAGTACCTGAAACGTGAATGCTTCACTTTCAGTTTATGAATCAACAAAACCTATGTATGTCAATGGATTAGAGAAGAAGTTTGTAGATTCAAAGAACAGAGCATGCCAAGATCCTTGCATGTATCCATTATAAGTACAGAAGAGAACAGCAGCAAAGAATATATGGAGGGGAGATCCTTTGCTGGAGGTTAATACAATCGGATAGTAAACAGATCTTAAAACGATTCAAAGGATGTAATCATGAAGATGTTTTACCTTTGAGCATAATGGATCATGAACAACATTAGTACGTAACTTCCTGCATAACTATTACAAGAGAAAAAATAGTAAGTGGGAATGAGAAACGAAGGGCACTCTTGCAAAAGCCAAGCAAGTTTAGCAGGGATTTCCAACTAAGTTAATGGATATATATTCAAGAAGTTATAGCTTACTTTAACAGATGACTCATACCGCCCATATCCAGCTCTGAATCCTGCACTCATGAGGGCAAAGCATGCTATGCCTGAAGCTATCATCATGTAGGCTAAGAACTGTACGAACGATGGCTCATCCATGATATCCTCAAAAAGAAATCAGAAACACGACAAGTCACAACAAAACAGACACAACTAAGGACATCAAACCTAAAGTTCATTGAAACTGAAGCGTGGTATTTACAAAAAAAGTTTTATTAATCCGAAAACAGAGCAAAAAGTGAACAACACAACTCGATGAAGTCTCCACAAACTAATCATCAAAAATTAATTCAGAAATTTTTCTCAAATTCAACAAGAGCGACGTAACAGACCGGTTAATACAATAGACGGTGGGTGTTAGTTAAGTAAGCTACTCGGCAAAAGGGGCAGACTTAATGATTATATAGCCTCTGATAACTGATAACAAAACAGAAATCGAACAACCGATGAGATTTCTAACTGATATCATACTGAGACAAGTTTCTACCCGCAGTGCAAAAGCCAAAGAAAGGAGACCTTTTTGCAATATTGATGCCGTTAGATCGTATGCTATTAGACCAGAAAAATGATCACAATGACCACGAATTAATGCCTGCTATACCAAAACGCAGGTTGTACCTATGAGGGGGAAGTGGTGATACAATAGATCATGATTAGATACACAAGCTCAAGAAAATAGGGCTTATGGAAAACGGATAATATACACATCGTGCTTGGTCTCACACTTAAAGAAATTTGCAACTTAGAGTCATCAAAAACAATGACAAGACATAAACGAACAGCTCATGTGTACATGAAATATTGCCTATAAAAAAATATGCAATACGTAATCCGCCTATGAAGTGGTTAAGTATTTAGGGTGATACGCGTCGCAACTGTACAGGAATTTGAACAAATTACGTTCACTCACTTAAAGCTCTGCAATTAGTTACTAAAAAAAAGGCCTTACAGAGGGAGAAAAAGAGAAGAGATTTACCCAGAGACCTCATTTACACTGACACTAAACAAAGAAAAAAAAACAAAACCTGGGTTATTGGGCCATGTGAGATTATGTATGAACATGCCACAATTACAGTTTTAAAGAATACTTTCCATTTAACACGACAAAATTTTTAAATTACACCTAATTCAGATTATTAGGTTGCCATTGACCGAACTGTCTCATGTTCTGAGGCATAGGCGAGTTTTGAAAGTTTGGTCCCATTTGGGCAAAAGTGTTAGGAGCTTGTGGATAGAAATTCGTAGTCATCATTCCTCCCCCAAAGCCTCCGCCAGAGCTTCCGAAGCCATCACCTACAAGGAACAACATTACATTGAGTACTAAAGGAATCCAACCTCTTGGGTAATTCACATAGTTGTTTGGATGATTTTGAAAGCCTGACTGAACACCGTTGAAGTTCCGTTGTACATACGTTCTATGATGATTAGGATGTGGTGCAGAATAACCATTGTATGAATGCTGGCCATTGTAGCCATTTTGAACATGATAAGTTTGACTAAGATACTCAATTTTCAACAGCGAGTACTTATTAAACCCACTTATTGAAGTTGTTACGACCTGGACCTCTTCGATGGTCAGTACCACCGAATCTTCCTCTATTTCCTCGTCCCAAGGGTTTACCTTCAGAGGCGACTTTCTGAAGCCAATCAGGAACTTCTTTGTTCGCCTCAACAATCAATTGTGCTAAATCTCTTCCAAGACTACGATTCTAAAATGAAGCGTTCAACTTCCGAGTGCTTAAAAACAACAACTTTTTCATTGAAGAAACTTGTGGCTCTTCCAGTGTTTCCACAGCGACCTGTACGTCCGATTCTGTGTACATATTCATCGATATCGCCGGGGAGATCGTAATTAACCACATGCTTCACATTAGGAATATCTAATCCACGAGCAGCAACCTATAAAGAGTATTGAATGATATTCAGTAGACAGCAAACATACAGCAGTAGCAACCAGGACAGTAGTTTGTCCAGAACTAAACATAGCCAAGTTACGTTCACGATCAAATTGTTTGAGATCTCCATGGATGGCAACCGCACTAAGAACGAGAGTTGGATATCAGCTTTTACAAATTAAAACATACCCTATTCCAGTTTTTTGGAGGTAGTAAGAGAGTTCATTTGCTCCTCTCTTAGTTTCAACAAAGACAAGAACCAAATTGGTACCCTCTGTAACAAATCATCAAAAATCATCCAGATAGAGTAGTTACCTTCTTGATCCAAAATACTCATTAAAGCTTTTTTCTTGTCGTGCTCTTCAATCCACTCCAAATGCTGATCTATGTTATCAGAGGTAGAACCAACACGCCCAACTGCTAAGAAAACATAGTTTTCTCTCAAGAAATCTTGAGCTAGTTCCTGAGACAATTGTTGATTAATTTGATTATCAGGTTAAAAACAGGAGAGCACCTGAATTGCTTTAGGGAAAGTAGCACTGAACATTGCAGTGATTCGATCGCTTTTATCGGGCATCTGTCCTTGCTGGACTATCTTTCTAATTTGCGGCTCAAATCCCATGTCCAGCATACGATCAGCTTCATCAAGAACTAAGTATCGACAAGCAGATAATCCAACATAGCCCTGAACATGGAACGATGGTTTACAGCTGAACCACAAGACATACCTGTTCTAAAATATCGATCAAACGACCCGGGGTTGCAATTAAAATATGGCACCCATTTTTCAAACGAGCAATTTGTTCGCGATAATTTTCTCGACCACCATATAAAATAGACGTTACAATAGAAGTACGGAAACTGAATTTGGTAGCTTCTTTATGAATTTGAATGGCTAGTTCTCGAGTAGGCGAGAGAACTAAAGCATACGGATAATAACAGCTTCTTCCGTTGCCTTTTGCTGTCGGCTGAACAAGGTTGAGGTTATTTATTGAATTCTATTACTTACAGGCTTAAGAACCTCAGGACCTTTGCTAAGAATGTGATTAATTATAGGTAAAAGAAATGCAGCAGTTTTCCCAGATCCAGTCTGAGCACATGACATTAAATCAAGATTTCCCAATAAAGTAGGAATCGAATGTTTCTAGAATACTGATGATGAGAAAGTAAACAGTTTGAATTCTACCTGAACAGGAGTAGGTTTACTATAACCACTTTTATCTACATTAGCTTGAACAAGTTCGTGTAAATTGGCATCTTCGAACTAAAAACAAAGAATAAACGATTAAACTATCGCTTCAAACCATCTCGATTGGCACTGGAGCACCTTCTCCACTAACATTAACAGGAATACTATCATAGTTATCAAAATTAATTCCACTATTAGGTACATGAAATAGTTTTCTGCAAAAAGAACTGATAATTCACTTCAATATTGCTTATATACTTTTCAAGAGACTCCTTTCCATTTTTTTCACACCAATCATTACCATCAACGATGTTGCTAGAAATAAGAAGTAGATACAACTTCGAAATTGAAAAACCTCGAAAAATTAGAGTTAATATGATTATGATGATAACCATTAGAGAGATTTTTGTTGTAATTATTATGTGGACGGTATCCGTTTTGCCTAGAAAGCCTGATGTATTAAGCTTTCATGAATTAGATATTACTTGGGATTCCCAGAGTTGAAATTGTTTCCCTGATCTTGATTATAGAAACGATTTCTCTGCTGCTGGACATTCGGATAACCGTTTTGGTATCCTCCGTAGGTGGGATAACCATTATTAGGTGGTCCATTCGGCACGGCTGATACATTAATGTGACCGAAACTTTGGGGTCCACGGTTCCACCTTCAACAATTTCAATAAACTGTTTCTCTTTTTCAAAAACTCACTGATGTGGGCCTGGATTGGGGTAAAACTGTGTTCCAGAATTCATTTTGATGGATTATTCTTTGTGGACACCAAAAGTTGAGAACCAAGTTTTACCACAAGAAAGAGAGTGTTCTCCGATAATTAAAAGGTTAAACACCTATAAATAATGCAACAATAAGAATTCAAACTCGAAATCAAATTTGAACAAAAAGAAACAAGTAATCAGACGGGAGCAGCACTTAAATTTTGAATAATCATCCCAGGAACACATATAATCAATATAATAATTATGCTAGATAAGAAATAAACAATGCTGTAAGTATAAGTTAAAACATATATATGAGTTATTAGAACTAAGAATAGATATAAAAAAACATAAGGTAAAAGCTCCGTAATCGGAATATGCAGACAAGCAGGCACAACGCAGATACACAGAATAATCGCTGTTTGACCCATACGGACAGACCTTTAAAAACGCGACCATCACTTTTGCTGCGACGGAGACTTTTCGTGTCTTTTGAAGGCGTTCCGGCGGTAATGTTCGGAAAACCTTAGATATTGTAGTTTAATGTTCACAAGTGTAATCATTGGTAGAATGAATGATTGAATCAAGCATGATGGTTAACAGAAAAGTAAAGATTTTTGTAGTTTTTATGCTTTTAATCTCTTGAACGCTGTGAGATTTTAACCGATGGTTCGGTAACCAAGCCTAGGTTTTCATGTATTGATGTCAATGAAATATAAACGATTTAGTTTTATTGAATGAAGAATACTATGAAGAACATATGAAGATCATCATATCTATCTCTTGTCTCAGAAATTTTGCAAATATACATGATTGAAAGATTACAAGCAGTGTTAACTTATCCTTTCTTACGAGTAGCGAAATAAAGTACATCTTCTAATATTCCTTTCATTTTTGAAGATATAGATTCTTTCCACTCTAGCTTCTCTTGCTCACTACATGATCTTGTTGCCGCTCGATAAACTTCGGGAACTGTGGCTACAAAGGCCATGGCAGCTAAGCAGAAGAATCGACAATAGGAAACTTTTAGCTGTTCTATTGAAAAAATTTCCTTCCGCATAAATTGAGTCAAGGCATTGTGGTATTGCTCCAAAAGGCGCTCCCAATGAGTACGACGGTCTTCTGTTGACATACAAGTGATGAATAATCTGGCTACATCTTCTGCCACACATCCATAATGGCATAACTAAATGTGTTCCACAACATAAATATGTTTTAGATTCTAGCGTACCTGCCAATCAATAATTTTATGTAAGTCTCGATCACCATTCTCATTGTCTTTCCAAAGTAAATTTGTACTATACAAATCGCCTTGTACAAAAATTGCTGGCATACCTGTAACAGTAGTGTCAAAATAGACAGAGGGGAGGGGAGTGAGTATGTACCTAAGTCTATATGCTCTCGTTTAGCTATTCGAGTTGAGACTAATTTATCAAGTTCTTGTTCTATTCGACCAATCAAAGGTGTTAGTGAAGAATCAATCTGACGCAGTTCATCCAGGCGGAATGATAAAACCTATAATAGAAAATTATGTTTTTTTCAGTGGTATGAGACGTTATAGCTCATACATCAGGATTTAAGATATCCGCATACAACTCTTCGTAAGCATTAACAGTGAATTGTCGCTTGCGCTCTTCTGGGACACTCTCCATCACAGCTTGAACTTCCGCAAGTGATTCTAGTGTCTCAAATAGATCAATACGCTTCCAAAGAATATCTGATCAGAGGTTTACCTTTTCAATTTCATTAACAGTTAAGTTTTCATATATATGTTTAACATGACAGTTATCAGCATATTCCATACAAATAAAACCAACATCACCCGATTCGTCTTCAAACTTACGAGAACAATACATGCGCGGCAAAAAGGGTGGAGCTTGTAGTGCCTGTATTGTCTCGTAAAACAAAATTTCATTGTTATGCCACTGGAACGCAAAGCGATTAGGTATGTATAGATAAAAGTGAATCATACTTTTTTGAGTTTTTGTGCTTTCGATGTCCATGTAAGGCGATCCCTTTTCATGCTTTCAATACTTTTTTTTGATCCCGCGCGGTTATGCATAGCCACCGTGTTTAATAACGTTGTCAGCTATAAACACATTATTTATATGTTTCTATTGACTTTAAATAAAAAAATTTATTAACCTTAATTACGATTTGGTTTGGTAAGTTTTTATCAACATCGGACGGCCAGTTGCATTGCAGTAGACCAACCCGAGAAAAGAAACCCTGAAAGTAAGTTTTGATAAACTCCTAACTGATATGATAAACGTTGTCAATGTTATTAAAGTGATTTTAATATGATTACCTGATCTTCTCCAATTCGTTTAATTGTTTTATTTGCTCCACACCGTTTACTTGTACCCAGACCACGTCGTATTCCTCGTTCTATGACATCCAACTCTACACATGTTCCAAACAAGCCATCAGATGGCTCTGATAAACTCATCTACAAATATGGATGACAAGCTAATTAGAATATGAGATAATTAGGAGAAAATGAAAAATTTTAGAAAACAGAGAATCGACTTCAAACTTGTAATGTATGGATGCAGATATAAAAAGATTTTTTTTTACAAGATATTCGTTGTTTCTGTATTTAATTCTGAAAAATGATCGAAGAATGAGAGATGCTTTGTAAAATATTCTTCTGATAAGAAAAATTGAGATGAGAAAAAACACAGACAGAGACAGAATCATTGTTTTTCTCGGCGAAGACTTCGAAAAACTGTCCAGAATCCAAATGAGACAAAACAGTAGGAGCGTTCATGATGATCACGGCGACAACGGCAAGCAATCCACTCAAAGAGGAATCAAGCCCATCAACGTCCTCTATCGTTTTGAAGATGAAAAATATTTACTTCTTATGGACTGGAGACATGTAATTGTGTCATAGGTGTGGGGGGGGGGAGATAGAGGAACATATAGTAAAAGAAAGTGATGAAAGTGAAATAGGAAAGAAAAATTCTGAGAGAAATAGAGAGGGAGAGAAGTGAAAAGTGTGAGATAGATAGAGGAAGAAGAATAAAACAAAAAAGTAAATGATTGTAGAGTTGGGATGTAGAGATACTGATAGAACTAGTCAGATTGCTTAATGGCATCTTAGCTTGCCTGTTAATAACAGATTTCGAACTCGTACTGTACTCTATATTTTCATTTTGTTGTAACCGTCTTACCACCTAATCTTCTTTTTCTCTCTCTCTCTCCCAATTCATAAACTCTCTATTATTCTCCCTCTATCTCTCTTTCTCTCTCTATCTCGCTCTGTCTTCATGTTTTTTCCTTTTTTATTCTGTATCTGTTTTTGATTATTCACATGATCCAACTACTGTTTTTAGACAACATACGATTGTAACTTATTGCTTGGTGAGAAATTCAGTGGTCCCATTAACTTTGAAAAGAAAATATGACAACTTGTTTGATTTCAATCTTTGATTATTTCGAAAAATTCAGATATCATTTAATTTTTGAAAGTTTTCGAAAATATATTGAGAAATTATGAACAAGAGACTATACATAGAAAACATTACTATGGCGAAACGTCGATGATTAACTTTGAAGCAGTTTTCCAATAAACTGGAGCGAACATGTAAGAAGATTGTTATGATAGAAATTTGAATGAAGCAATCATATGAACGCATAAGGTGGTTCTTAGAAGTCAAGGATCGTTTATCAGATATAGTTGAGTTTTCAAAAAAACAAACATATCAAATGTATATGAAAAGATTGATTGCATACCGATGTTTTAAGAAAAAGTCTCCAGCCTCGATGAGAAAGAGAGAGAGAGAGAGAGAGAGCGTGAAACATAGAGACGATAAGAGGGGAAGATGAACAAGTGCACGTAGGATTTGTCCATCAAAAACAGAAACACAGAAACACACAGCTGGCATAACCGGTATTTAACGATGGCAGAGTTCTTTCCCTTAATATCTCGTGCTGTTCAACCAAGTTGCCATGTGCCTTATGTGCTATACTCATACTCTCACTTTCGAACTCTCGCTGCCTCTCCTCTAGTTCCCTTTCTGATTCTAACGATTAAACCGAATTAATCCTGTTCGTTGTAGTAAAATGAGAAACATCGATCATCTCTTCTTGCATTTCTGATCGTCAAAGTCAGGCTTATGCCCTTGAAATTGATATGGAAAGTTGAAGAAACGATCTGGCGGTCGGGAAACCCCCAGGATGTCAGCTGGTCGAGATGCCAAAGCAAGTTTCAGAAGTATTATGTATAGACCATCAATTAAATATGATTGAGAGATGCGAAACGTTTGAGGCAGAAAAAAGAAAGAAAACATTTCATGCCATATATCCAGATGAGTAATGGGATGGAACACATTCAAGCTCTCATTGTGCCAACTTAGAACACTGAAAAACCGTGAGAAAATATAAAATTTCGTGAGAGATGAAGGCACATCACTAATATAATAACGTATGCTAACAGGTTACACACGTTTTCCTTATATAGGCATCAAAACGAAAGTGTGTATGCTATGACTGAGGAACTATTTTTTTCATTTTTTTCGTTCAAGTGTTATCCTATGAGTCGGTCAACCAGCTTCTCGACCTTCATATTCTTCATAATTATGGAAAATAGTTAGAAATGTGAAAACACTCGACAGTTCCTTTTTCAGTTCAAACAATTGAGTTCGTTAGTTTGCATTTTGAAGATGTAGACTAGCGCAAAAAAAAAGAAAGAACCGCTTACTCAATCTGCAACCAGTTAGGAATAACGTAAACACAACAACATTTTGCTTTCTAACTATTCTGGGACTGTTACGAGTAGTTTCCCGAAAACATCTACGAGTATTAAACGAATTCGAAGAATGAGGGGAGGAATCCTGAAAAAAAAAACCATTTTAAAGAAGCTCATCTTCTTTTTGAAGGGTTTTCACACTTCATATCTGTATTTTTATGCCGAATTCAAGTAAATTTGGATTTCACGTGAACACCACGTGAAACGTGAATTAGTGATGTTTCATTCTTTCCTAATGCAAACATGCAAAGCGGTTGCAGTCTTCTTTTCTTAACAACCACTTTTTGTTCGGAAACATGCAGCAAGATAGTTTTATTTTTATTCGTTATGATAATCTACAAATCAACTTATTTGCTTATTGGCCTTCGTTATACAAGCTGCCACCAGTCTTCGAGTAAGACTCTGATTGTGTTTTGCTTTTACTCAGTGCCGAAACAAGCGGTTACAATACTGGAGAAGCGTATCCCATAATATATCTGAACAATCACATACAAACCAAGAAAGTATCATGAAACTATACCTCCCGTTTATCTCAATTTTGCAGACGTAAGCTCCATAAAAGTGAATCTTCTCCGAATAATCGTCCAGACCAGTAACTACCTCAAACTTTCGTTCAAATCTATTTAAACGTTTCGGATTATAGATATAAAACACGAAAAGAACCTTTCTTGGCATGCAGTTTGAATGTAATTAGTTATTTTGTTGATATTACAGTTGTTGAAGCGGGGCAAGTTAGCCAGCTCCTATAATACGTTCAAACATGAGCTTAAGTATAGATATAGCGCTCACATAATATTTACTGATCATGAGTTGTTCGAGCTCTTTGCTGCAGCATACATAACCAGCAGTGTTCACATAACAAGGTGGAGGTAACCCTTTTCCAGTTTTTCCCACAGGACTCATTGATTTGATTGAGGTTCCTGTGCTATACTGCAATATAATAGCGTGTCACAATCAAGTCAAAGAGAACGAACTGTTGGTGTATGTACTCCGCGGGTTGACTTGCTACTTTTCAAGGAACGAACAATTCGAGGACCACCGGAATATTCGAAAATTGTGTGGTTCATATCTATTTGCTCCCCGATCTCGGGCTGTTCATCCAACAGGAATGGAAGGTCGAAACTCTTTCTCTGAAAAATGAGACTTGAGTAGAATAATGGAGTAATGGTTTACCAGACTAGCCGAGTTGTCAACGATAGGGTGGGTTTTGTGTGCGTTAACATTAACAATGAGCACGAGCACAACTAAGGAGGATAACCACATCGTTGAGGAACGATGTATGAAGTGAGAAGCTTGAGGACGCTACTAAGCAGAGATCTAGAAGTCGCTTCAGACCATTTTTATTACTTTTTTATAATAGTGAAGATGAAGATTGAGCAACTCATTAAAACCATTTACCAGTTCATATATCTAATCTTGAATCATATTCGTATAATTAACGAAAAGCTGAATTCTTTTAGCCTCGAATGACAGGCTAGAAAACCAGATATTTTCTTAAAATTTGATGAGTTTCGAGATAACTTTCATCTATAGTCAATCTTTAAGCGATATAACAAGCTAGTAGAGAAACTATTGCCGAACAATAGAAACCGCATGAAGTTTGTGTCTTCCAATAAAGTAGTTCAGGCATGAAAAACAAGATAGCTTCTGTAATTATTTATTAAACTATTAAATAGTAGGCGAAATTTGGAATAATAAATGTTCTGAGATAATATGTTGTATAATAAGAGATGTTACACACGACATCACAAATTTTCTGTCCCCAAATTAGGAGATGCAAAGAGAAACTTGATGGCAGCTGAAACTCTTGTAAATTCTGAAAGCAATTAGAACATTCAATATTGTTTTGATTCAGACAATCCTTACTTTTAACGTGATGTTAGAATGAGTCCAATTATTCGAACATCTCCCTGCTGAAGTTGCGAACTGTAACCCGATTGCCTTCATTCTGTAAGTGGAAATGAACAACAATTCAACATGAACGTGTAACTATTACCTTTCGAACTTTCTTCCTCCTAGAAAATCAAACTGCAATAAAGGAGGAAGAACCAGACGTTCTCCTAAGTGCCATCTCCAGTTTGCTATTATTCTGAATTATCATGATGTTAAGTCAAATGTTTCTTTTCTCTTTTTCATTACTTATAAGGTATCTCACCACAGTCAATGTCAGCAAATCGTTTGGCACATAAACTCCCCATTATGTTATTATCTGTTGCATACAAATCTCTTAAAGTTCTTTATATTTCTTCTTTTAATAACTATTCAACGTACCGCAGAACAGTAGAAAGTTGACGAAAGTATTCGTGCGATTTTCGATTAGATCTAATATAGAAATTTCCACCTCCAATCATATCGGCTAACAACCCATATTCTCCCTCTTTGTCGAATAAAATGTCCCCTTTGGCTGACGCGACATCTTAAAACCGTAGAATGCTCATTAATCAAAAAAGACACCAAAACCAAAAACATCGAATAAGTTTTGACTCCAATGAGTGTCAGCCTGAACCATCCAAAAATTCTTCACTGTTTTAATGAGGTACGAAATTGTGTTAGAGCGGAGTAGTTGAAACATCTGATAGCGTCCAGATCCTACCATGAAGCTGTCTTCCTAAGCGATTTTTCATAGTATTGATCACTATAAGCTTTAAAGCTAGACAAACCATCATTTTGATTTTCCATCTTACAGCATTGATATGGGGAGACCATTCCCGTATAGTATCATATGTAATATCATCCAAACAAATAACCACAACTCTCTCTAAAATGCCAAACTCCTGAACGTTACAAAGCCAGTTCAAAGTGATTGCCAATGCATACTGTAAAAGATAGGTTTTAAAACATGATAAAGCATACTTGGTTCGCGAATAAAATTGCTTTGGGTTTCTTAGAATCTTGAACTAACTGCAACGAAGTGACAATATATAAAGTAAATTTATCAATTCTCACTTTAAACAGCTTTCTATCTATATCTAAAATCTCAGGATCGGCTTCATGTCCATGTTGTTTTAAAAATTTGAGAGATTCCCGTGAAGCCAGATATTTTCCTACTATCGTATGCAGAACAATTGCGCACAGTGTAAGTAGACATATTTTTCCAAAGCCATGATAATACAGCTGAGATAATAAAAGTTAGAATTCAATAATAAAAGTTCATATTATTATAAAACACTCGTGGTGGAAATTAAAACGAAAGTTCTGCGGTATGGATAGGCGAAAAGCAAAAATGCAACCGCTCTACGCGAATGAGATCGAAAAATCAAACTCATGCCAACGGTCATGTCATCCATTTCATAAATGATAGTGTTTGAGCGGGAAAAAAATGAAGTTACCTGCTGATGAATATACTTAGAGCAATATCTTATGTTAAAGATACGCATTGATGCTACTTAATAATTAGTATGCTATTTAAATGCCTTTATGGCTATGGCTTGTGACCGAAAATGCACATTGGTTAGCTCCTCCCTATACTTTCTACATTTCCTTATCCTAAAGCGAACTAAATCGCTAGCTTCATCTAGATTTCTCGCTTGATTACTTACTCTTATGTTCTTCAGATTACGCTGTTTGATTTGTGAATCTATTCAGTTATGGAAACAATCCCTTGTTAAGCCAAAAGTTGTAGCAGTCAAAAGGATTAGTTTAAAATAATGACCATGAGATAGCCTATTGAGATCATTGTCAATGAGTGACAACATTTTTAACAAGAAGAGTAGTGCTCTGTGTATTCTGCCTTTGTATAGAAAACTTAAAACTGTTCGCTAATGCGATCTCTGATTTCTGTTCTGGTTCAATTAATTTGAATGTAGGCACTGAGAATAATGAACAAGGTGGAATGAGAACAGAAAAAAATATATTTGCAAAACAAAATAGCTCAACTTGACCCTAATGTTGTTTATTAAACTAAACTGTTCCTTTAACCGATTGAGACAAATGAGGAAAAAAACGTTTAAGAACTCTTTCAGGAAGAAAATTGGTAAGTCAGGGAGAATCGGAATTTTTAATGAAGATCATTGAATATCATTTTGCCCCATTGATGCAATAATTTTTCGACTAATCCGCGCTCTTTCGGATTCCAGTTGTCCATGAAAGCTGTATGACCTCCATGTGTAGTAACTATCGATATGACACTTTCGCTCTTTGATATAACATCAAATGGTATGGCTGAAAAAATACTTGAAGAATAAGCTTCTTCAATAAAACATACATTCAATGGGAGCGAATACATCATCCACAGAGTTCAGACAAATAGTAGGAATAGGAATACGATCAGCCTATTTTAGAATGAAATTAATTTTGTATCAGATTAGGAATGCATACTTTGCGACAGAGGGCAGCGTCTTCATAATACTCACGGCAATCGCGATAACCAAAAACCGGAGTGGTAAACAAGGTGTCGAAATGACGAATAGTTTTCACTTTTGACAACTTATCGAAATCTATAACGTCTTCGAAGAGATGGCGATGTCTGAATATATAAGCAGTTTTCTATGATTAATTACAACGTACGGTTTAACTATGTTGACCAAACTCTCTGCAAGATGTTGATTGAATAAGAAACGAGGTAGAAAAGACTAAAAAGAAAGAATCAGGTTAATATAATACTGTAGTCAACCTCAAGTGATTCAGTGGATGCATGAGGATCGAAGGGAGAAGAGATGATCATAGCAGCGTTCAAGTTAACATTTGCAGAGGTTTTTGTTGCCATGTAATTTCCTAGGATCATTCTGTAATGGAACTTCATACAAGAGGAGCATGTAGGCTAACTTACCCTCCCATACTAAATCCGCATCCAATCTTCTTTGCTTTAGGAAAACGATCAGTGATTATTTGAAGAACTTGTTCAATATCACCAGAGTAACAAGCATTATATGTTCTTAAAAGAATACACATGATCAAAAATAAAAGTAACTATACTGTTTAGTCTTTAATGGTACTCCACCAAGCCCACGTGGGTTAACTACCACAGATTTCCATTCATGATCTAGAGCTTCCAGAACGCAGTGCAAAATGTAGGAGCTATCATGTGTTGTACCTTGAGAACGTCTTGTACAATATTAAAGACTTCTTCGATACCTGTGATTCCAGGAAGAAAAACGAATATGGGGCTCTCATCGTTTGATTTCTCGGGATTCATCCAGTCTACAGCAACAATCCCCGAATCAGAAAGAGTGATAATTTCTCTGAATAACGGATACCATCTATAATATCGAACAATCCACTCACCTCTCAAATGGAAGAGTGGGACACTCTCGGAAAATATGTCTGGTAATCGACATGAGACTTCCTGAAGGACACCACCATGGTGGTGTATACTTCTACAAGAACAAAAGTATAAGTAAGAGAATTGCTAAGCTCACCTCATGGAGCAAATCCAAATGTTTATGAATACGGCAATACAGTTCAGACCCAAATTTAGTATAAACCCGTGGCTTCTGAAACAGAATTCGATTTAAGCTTCTGATACAAGAACTTCTAGATATAACAACTTACTTATCAAATTATCAATTAAAATTACATACAAGACCCTGTCTACAGTACTAGACAATTAAAATGCTCTATCTTCAACCTCTCCCATACATCGAAGAAATTGCTCTCTGTGAATAATGTTTGTTGTGGCAACAAGAATGCGGAAGTTGTTTTGAACCGCCAAAAGTCGCAAAGCGGCCACTTCGGCATATGTGACGCCTCCCAGGAAAAATACAAGAATAGCCTTTCTCATCCGATTATCAGGCTTCCCATCAGCCGGAGTGTAACTGTTTTCTTCAACTAGAACTTGTCCGAATGTTTTTTTCATTTCGTTGGTATTCCAGCCATGAACCATTGAGTCCGATACTATTTGACAGAATGGAGGTGTAAAAACTCCTGAGAAAACATAGCTCATCTTGCTAGGATTTCGTAAATCTACTCCAGCGTCCTCAGAACTAGGAGTGAGGTTCAATCGTTTAGATAGAAAGGCAAACGTGGGTGTTTGATCGGTTTGTGAATTAGTTTGGATAGTCGGAATTGCTGACTGAACTAAATTACCTACTACAGGCTTGCTTTTTTCAAAGAACAGTCTTTTTGATTGTAAATTATGGAGAACAGGTAAAAAATCGTAACTATAAGCACGGAGGAAATGTTCTCGAAATGAATGATATCCCTTGCTTGGAAGTCCATTATTCGTAACAGCTGCTAAGCAAACTAGTGCCAGGACAGACCATGGTGATTGGTTTCTGAGCGCGCATTCTTCCAGATAAGTTATAACTTCATTGATATTGGCAGTTCCACTGACAAGTTCTTGCTCATACCGAAGACGTTCACTTGCCCCTACTGAGTTATTTTTCTCCAATAGCACTTCACAAGCAGTAATATGCATTTCAAGCTGACGGTGCTGCTGTTTGAGGAGTTTTAGTTCATTGGAAACGAATTGTTTCATGTCTTGTACTTGATCAATAGAGACTCCTTTATCGTAAGTGGATTGAATTTCTTTTGCCTTCGAGCTTAGAAATGGAAATACACCTGTCATGTGCTTATTTCGAACAGAAGAGAAAACTCCATCATTATTATCCAGAACAAAAACTTTGGGTTTATAAGGTTCTTCTGGCTTGACATTAGTATCCGCTTTCATTCTGGATTGTACTTCGGGCCCGAATGATATTTTACCACATCCTATCGTGAAAACTTCATGAAGCATAGCTTCATATGTTAGTCCAGTGATAAGAACCGAGGCAGGATCGAGTGATCTATCGAAAACGAATAAATGGCTGATCGGCTGATCAGGTGAGGCACGCGGTTCTCCTTTCTCGACGTATAGATGACGAAGAAGTTTCCACATCTTGTTGGACTGTTCTCCTAAACCATACACAGTTGGTATCAAACCATAGAGAGACTGCAACTGGAATAAAGAATGTGCGGCTTGGTATAAATCAGCAGGATATGTAACTGGTAACTCTAATGAGAATAAATCATTCTCCAGTGGCAAGAGGCACATGGGAAGCTCATAACTCTCGACGATACCATATACTCCCTGATTCTCTAACTCCCGATCACAGATAGAGAGACGTCGCCCTACCCAAACAACCGCTACTTGTTTATCAGGTGAAGCCCGAACATGGTGAGCAACAAGCTTGGCCATTTCCAGCGAAGATCGAAGTATATAGATTCTCCTATTTATATTCGGATCCCATGATAAAACAGAATCAGCTCGTAGGGGCATAACACGAGAGCACCCATGGTTTTTGAGCAAAGACATCGAAGCGATTTTATCGAGTGGTCTCAATAATATTGAATCAACCACCAATTCCTTAGGACCTGGTAAAGATTCTAGTAGGTGAACAAGCTCTCTGCGAGTGACCTCGCACAGTAACCCCAGCGGCTGATCTGTGAAATCCGTCATTCCCTAACTTCTGCTGGAAAAATTCAAATCAGCTATATTAAAACTGTGTTTAGAGAATCAAGAAACACAAGCTACACTGTAACTGAAGTGATAAAAAGCCCACAACACACCATCACACAATGGATTCGAACGATTATAGAATTAAGATAAAGAGCAGTTTGATGAAGATTATAACCCTATTAAGGTTCCCAGGAAACTAATTTATGGAAACTTTTTTCGAAAAAACCCACCTCAGAAGCATGTTGTGTGTATAGCCATAATAGGAACAAGAAACCTCCAATCAAACTAAATAACAGCAAAACCATTTCAAACAGTATAATGACACAAAGGGTAGTAAACCAATGGTGATGGTGTGATGTAGACACGAAGAACAAGATTTAACTGCTAAAACAAATCTCAACGTAAAACAAAATTAGTTTATATTGGTATTTAGAAAGAATTTCAAACTTAAATTCAACTGATTTCAAAATATTCTTATTGCAGCTTGTGAATGCTGGAGAGCAAGCAATGAGCGTCGCTACAAAAATGGTTGTACGCAACAAAGTAACTTTTATGATTAGCTATCAAAGCAAGGCTATGATAACATTGCTATCATAGCTTCTGCTAGAGAACGTATTGTAGAAATTGAGGCGGTGATCTTTGTTGGAAAACTAATGTCTGGTGGCTTTTTTCTGTAACCAAAATATAAAGTATACTCCTACTTTGTTCGTAGTTAAGTACTCTGTATATGCAAAAACTGAATAGGATCTGAAACTTTGTATGTAGATTCCGTTGATGTGGAGACACTTCTGTCATACTTTCTTACAACTCCATTTGGCGTCAATAAAATTCATTTACAGTTCCTGTGTAGTTTATCAGAACAATTATTGCATGTAGTGCCTACAATAGATTGAATTAAAATATCTTTCGGCCCAGAGTACAATGTACAATAAAGGTCGATCCTCATTCGGAAGAAGTCTACAAGCAGAGATTTTGTCTTGAGTGATATCTCTGGGGTCCTTTTGTTTTATTTGAAGTAGAAAAATATCCTTGCTCTTCATGCTTGAACTTTGCCCAACTGATAGAGGGAAACAAAACAAAGCTGTTCTTATAACACCATCATTGGGAACCTGTATTGGTTAACCCATCTGGACTAAGTGGAGATTTCCTAAAGATTAAATATAACTGTTTTGTTTGTTTACTTTTATTTACTTTGGTGATATGAAGTAAGTTCATCCGAACGTCGATCGCTTTATAATAACTCGTAATGAATTATTAATCAGTGCAGCTTTTGATAGTGAGAGGATTGTGTAGGGCACATCTCTACCGTACATCAAGTAACATTTCTTACGCTTTCAATACCTTTGAGGAAGCATATGTACTAATACTACTAGTAGCGCTTCAGAATCTGATTGCTTCAATTTCTTTATTCAGCCTGTTACCTTATTTGATTTACACGAACATTCATTTCTATCTTCATCTAATGTTCTCATACTCATCTTTGGTTAGGTATGCAAATATTCTATCTCTTCTATCTAAATGTCGAATTATTGTACGTATTGTAGGTTATTGAGATATATAGTTGGTTTACCATATGTGTAGTTTACATACTCGTGAGATTGGAAGCCTGTTATCGATTAGAACAATTTCCATGAGAGTTCTTAAAACTGTTTCTTTCCATTTGTGATCACGCTTTGTGCTATTTACATATAAATGGTCAATGTCTTCAACCTTTTAAACACTGTAAAACCTTAATCCTTTGAATCTCCGAACATGTCCTTACAATCGTTTTTTTTTCTCTGAAATTGATTGAGTTGTACATATTTCCTTCTGTAAACCCTTTTTGTAGTCAATATTCTCCAGATTATTCTATTATACTATATGGTTCAATCTGAATAGTATACACGACAGATGAGTTGAATAATATGATTTTGAATACTATTTGTAAACGTTTTCGCTCAATTGCCTTGAAGTTGAGATGGTCAAAGGAAAGAAGCCGATAGCCTCTTGATGATGGCTCAACAAGCAAACCATGAATAGAAACTCAACCAGAGGGCGTGAAGCTCTTTAACAGACTCTCAATGATTTTCTCCGTTTTTCGTGAATTCTCAAAATGAGCTTCACCTTTAAGTATTTTAACGAACAATAGATCTTCGCTATGTGTGTTTATATACTTGGTCAACTATTTTTTTGTCCTAAGTTAGTTACAGAATCATCTTTCGTACTTTCCTTGAGTGATTTTGGAAGTTGTTTAATCCACAATTAACCTTAATCAGATAGTCCGATTTTCTTTGAAAACGAAAAGGTTTTTTTTTGAACATATCTGTATAGAAATGAGAACGAGCTTGATGAAGATGACAGAAACCTGCTGCATAATCTCTTACAACATTTACTTTTACTATTCACATCATATCCTGGACTTGGTTTAGAAACCTCAATAAAATAAAATGAAAGCTCAGTCATATTTGTCATCTCGTTCTGTTTTTCTCACAAACAATCTCTTCTCACTTCACTCTTCATACTCTCGTAAAGTTCATATTCAAGGCCTTACAAAAAAGAATCCTTCTATTCTTTGATTCATCATTATTTTCTATAGTGATTCACAAAAGACCATGTTGAACGATCTCGTTTGAAATCATAAATCACACAGCAACCTAATTAGCTTTTGTCGGATGTCTTATGTCCTCAGGTAATCCTAAGTGCTTTCGTTTTGGACTACACGTTTCAACTAGTATTCACTTATAGAATGTTGCCAAGGTTATGTTAACTGATCCTAATTGGATAATTCTTTTTTTTTTCTTTTTTGAAATATCAGCTGTCACTAATTTGATTTGGAGCGATATTTAGGAGAATACATCTCATTCTTGTTGCTATAGTTTGTCCTCGGATCTCTTCTCCTCATAACTCCTTTTGTTCAGTTAATTTCTAGATGCTCTTTACTTTTCTCATATAACTCAGAAGTTCTAGTTTCTGTTCTGCTTTTTATATGTCACAAACGATCTTGTCATCAAGTATCCAACTGTGATTTGGCACATCGATAGGGATATTCCTCTGTCATGCTAGTTAATCGTTTGAGCGAGTTTGAAAACATTTAAGTTTTGAGAATATTATTAGATTATTCTTCACATTAATATTATAGTTTTTGAATCGATTCAAATCGTCATTGATCTGTTCTTCGAATGATGAATTCAGATCATAAACGTGTGATAGAGCTATCATGAACTTCTTAGTATTAGGTTCTTTCAAGTGATAAGCTTCTTTCTATTGATAAGTGCATTCAGAAAGAGATGTCGAACAGTTCGAATACTTCGGATATATTGCTGACCAGCAGTCTAGCTTCTACTTCTTTGTTCATACACTCCGATGTTTGAAATCTTGCCTCGTTCATCCATTTATCTTCTTCATCAAGTTTTTGAAACCTTTTCTTGTACAAACTATATAATCGATTATAATTTGTTTTCGTGTCAAACTTTCCTTGAACATACAAATCACTTACTACTTACTATATATAGATCGACTTTCGCTTATTCGTTCTACGTCTTCATCGTCATTGTAACAAAATGAATTTGTAAAGATAGATTCCGTTTCTTCAAAACATATCCAATCTTAAACAGATTGTTCATACCATCAATGAATTGCATTAATTTGAGAAATGTAGATGATGTTTGACATGTTGTTCATTCGTTATTGAATGAATGTGTTCTTCCTCAATTCAGGATGAAGATTTGTTGAGCTCATGCTGTCTTCAGAGAGCTGCAAGTATGATTTAGCTTCTTGTTTGTTTGACCATTGTCCGGATTATTCTGTCTTATTCCTCTTTGCGTTTCCCGTTTTCTTTTTTCAATTAGTTCATCGTTGAGACATGAATTTGAAAACACTCCTTTACGATGAATGAAATATTTGCATATCATACGATTGGACATCAGATTTTCTGTTATCCTCTTTCATCTTTCGCGATTTCGCTAGAAAAAACACAAAGACAGTTGAAGATTTCAAACATCTGAAGTGAGGTGAAAGCCAGACGAGCCTTGAGATTCATCTGAACATGATGACTGTTTGAAAAAATCTCTTTTTCTGCGATTTATTAAGTTTCAAGTATTCCACAGACACATTCCCTCCGTAATCTTCTAAACATATGGTGGGAAAAATGAGCTTAAAGACAAAACTGTGTTTGATTGTTCCTTCAATGTGCGAAATGCTTGAGAACAGCATTCGCTCAATAATACTAATGAAGGATTGTTTGTCAAAAAACTATTCACATGAATCAACTTTTGGTTGTTTCCTCCTCACTTCGATCCGGATTGAGGATTTTGACTACTTGTCAAGAGCTTCTCTTTGTAGTTTGTATGGAACATAGAACACACGAGGATGAGACGATTGATTCTAAGAACCGAAGTAACTTTTAATTCATCTTTACTCTCTTCTTTCATTCTCTTTCAATACCTATATTCCTGATATATAGTGTATATATACTTTGTAGTATGAATTCATTGACTATTTTCATGCAATACGAAGATTGTCCTATGTCTTCCTCCTCAACCGAATTAACTCATGATAAGCATTGTTTGACCATTTATGTTTGTTTTCAATATAAGCTGGTGTTCGTTTATGTTGTAGAACGTAGAAACTTTACTTATTCTCTGATTATCCAACTCATCTTATTCTCTTTCGGTCGACGCTCTCGTTTCTTCTTACCCGAGAAGAACAATTTCTCTCACGCATTTGTATTGCCTTGATGCAGAGTTTGTTCAAGTCTTTTAGCCAAAAACTGTTTATTATAATTTTGAAGAACATACCCTCTATTCTATATACTCATCTAGGTACGAAATGTTCCTCAAACAAGTTCATTTTACGATTTCTCTTGTTTCCATACCGTTCACATCTAACAAAAACATGAAAACATGATGTTCGTGAATGAAACTGAAACAGTATCACGTTTTTTTAAGAGTTTTGTCACTTTTTTTTCGGAACAGTTGTTTGAGGAATAAAGAATCTCTCTGCTTCTGTACAGTGTTTGAGACCTAGTGAGGAAGTGTTACTTGTCGTCATTAGTTCCTTTTATGATATTCTTGGTGTGCATTCAATAATAAAAAAAAAAGCAAATATGTCTATGATATCTAGGATTTTCTCAATTTTCCTTCTCATTTTCTTCTCATTTTTTTGTGCTGCGTCCTTCGAATTATGGTTGTCAGTTACCGATTTTCTCTCCGGAACCTCCACCAGTAATTACCGAGCGTCCGTTAATTAGATGTTGGGTTTGCCTTTGACCATCTAAGATCATGCGATCTGTAATAGCAAACATATGGATTGAAATGGATGAAACATACATGACGCAGTATGTCAGGTTTTCCTTACCATAATAAAAAAGAAAGTTTTCCATATAATTCTGTCAATATTGAAAACTTGAAGAATGTCTTAATAGGATTAGCTGTTCCTTATACGCTTCTTGTGGGTACTATCTATGCATTTGCCTTACAACTCGTAATTCCTTTTATCAACATATTAATTAAGAAAAATAAAGAAGAGATTTTTACTTTTTTTTTCAAACACATACTTGAAATGAAAATTCCTTTTGAGAAAGCCGACCATCTTCTATCCAAGCACTTGATGAAAATATAAAAAGTTCTGAGGATGAGCTCTTCGTTTGCCTGTTCTTCTTCTTCTTTTTTTTTTTTTGAGAATTCTTGGCACTTTTGTAATGTTTATTCAGAGAAATGAAAGAAATTCAGTGCAATACTAGAAGATGAACTAATTTGCAAATTGTAATTCCTTTCTCTCTTTCTATTCCTCTAACAGTACTCTGTTTCATCATCTTCTTTGAGTTGATGCGAAATGAACTGTAAGCTTATCGCTCTTCCTTCTACTCGATTACTTTCAATTCAATGGATTATTGTTTGGAGATGAGTCAATATCCACTTACATTCTATTGGATGATGATGCCATCAACTTCTTACTGAAAGAATATGACTGAAAAGCTTTATTTGATTAATATTAATTTCTTATCAAGCAGCCTTTTGCGATGAGCACAGTCTGCTTGCAGTCTATTGCAACAAATACATCTGAAGAAACTGCTTGCCTATAGCTTAGATTCTTTGTAGGATTCTGCTGGACTCATCTTACAAACTGTTCTTTGCTAATTGTATCGGTTGATTGTTGCCTTGTCCGAGTAATGATTCCAAGCTTCTTCGTTCTGTCCTTGGCACACTTTCAGCAATCATTGTGACGTCAAGTTGTCTCCTTATTCGAGCAAATAAACTCAAATGGACTTCCTTCAGTCAACACCAATCACCAGTTTTCTGTTCGGCTTTTCTTTGAATCACAACATGATTGTTCAAATCATAAGCCTTTCTTCAGCGGTTTTTTTCTTCATCTCGTCACTTTTTTATTTTCATGTAATCGAGAGTGTGATGTCTCATACAAGTCATACGCATCACTTTCTCTTCCTCCCACACTATCATCTTTCACATTAGGTGTTGCTACGGAGATACTACCTGTTTCAGTCATTTTTTACCTTTTATGTAACACAAAAAAACTGTTTTTGTCCTTCTGAAATCGTCTAATTTTATGTGAATTCCCTCAAATAACAAGTTGATGAGACAAAATAACATTCGGGTTCTTCTTTACCGCTCTTACCACCTCCTCCCCTCACCTTCTACTCTCTATTCCCAACTCTATTCTCATAACGATGTTTTATTACCCTTCCCTTCTACTTCTAATTTATATCAAGAAATCATGCTTGGAAACAAAAAAAAGAGAAAGTTACTTATCCTATTGTTCTATGACAGTCCTTATCAGTGCTCACTGTGTTTTCTAATTATATATTTAAAAAGCCTCATATTCCATAAAAAAATCATAAAAACGTTTTCAACTTCTATCCTCAAAATTACCGTTTCTCTTATCTATCCAGTATTATCGAAAATTTTCGTGATGAAACATCTTTCCTTCGATAGATTTCAATTTTGAGGGGAAGAGGTGCTTTCCTTCCTTTCTTGTTCATCTTTTCTATTCTTCATCATATGCTTGAAGGATCTGGAACAACGTGTAACGGAGAACTAGTCAAAGTGATCAGGAAAAAGTTCCTTTTGACGTATTTTTTCCCTTTCAAGGAAGACAGCCTAGCATTTAGAATACCGAGATTCTGATGTCGAAAAGAATGAAAAAAAAAGTGTGAGAGACGTCTAAGTTTGCTCCAGAGAACTGGTTGATCCTCAAAAGGAACAAGGAACAAGGATGTTTCTGCAAACTTTCTCCGAAAATGTTACTAATCAATAAGATCGTACAACATCTTGTAATGTTACAGTTGTATCTCATAGTCCAAGGATTGTAGTTTATTCTACAACTCAATGATCATTACGGTAATGTACTCGCACTCACGAGAGTTGTCTCGCTCAGCTGGAGCTGTCTCTTTTCTCTGAACCGTTACATCCGGTCTATGGCTGTTGATTTGAGAAAAAGCTGTCAAATAGATGCCTTGAGGAAAAATCAAATATATATATTTTTTCTCGTAGCTTTAAGAATATGAAAACAGGATTTGATTGGATGCATTTCCTTATTTTGTACTTGACATATGCACCTTCGTAGAATTATAGAAGACGAATATCGTTTTTTCATTCAAAATCAACATTCATCTCATTTCCCCTCAATTCTGAGAGGGTCAACCCATTTCTACGAAGATTCATACTGACCAGTTTCTTGTGGTTGTTAGACTGAGTTGTCAGAAGGTTTTCTCTAATACTTTATTCGTATGCAAATATTTTAGACTTTTGCTATACGTCTTGCATTCCTTAAGTAGGAACCTATGTCCCTTGTACATTGCTTAAGAATCGAATACACGTTCATAGTTTTTGTACTCTTCTTCATATTCCAAATACACGACACTATTAAGTGATTTAAACAAATGAATAATTCGCCCTCTTGTTCAGCATTTGACTTCATAGCCCCATAGTCTCTCTTTTCGAGGCAATTGCTATCCTTAAACCTGTCAAAAGTCAAAACGATTGCTTAATAGATTTTTCGCCCTTTATGTTGCCATACAAACTTTTCTCATCTTTCGCTTTCTTTTGCTGTCATCCTTATTTTCCTTCTACGCTCATCTCATCGTCCCTCTTCTACCACCTCCTCAAGCTATCTTCTTCATGTCGTAAAGTTTTTGAATGTTGCCGTTTCATTCAATTCAATAGCTGTGAAAATGTTGATAATTGAAGAAGATTTACAATTATCTCACATGGCACAATCTAGTTTTCAGAAATGGATATTGACAACTTATTTCTTTTTTTACTATTTTTCGGATTGTTCTCTCAGCACACACAATATCCAAGTAGTTCGTCTTACACCATAATACTTCGATTCATTTTCTTATCACATTTTTGATCTAATTCACACGATTTTTACAATGAGTTTAAGGACTACGTTATGCATTTTTTTTTTGTTCATCTGAACAATCTCATGTTTCCATTCAAATCTAATTTCTGCACTCCAATCAGATATCAAATCAATTAGACTCATATTTTACAAGATGCATTGTCGATCTTCTTTTTTTCATCTTTCTTTTTGCTCATCAAATGATTTTCCACCGTGGATACTTGATAAGCCATGATAACAAATCAGCTCAAAACTCTTTTCAGTTTTCAGTTTTTATCATTCTGTTCTATAGGGTTGAGGTTGTTTCAATTTTTTTCCGTTAAGAGTATCCAGATGATATCCGAATCTCGTTTCTTAACTTTCGTCTTCTGCTAATAACATTATATGAGAACAACTCTTTCATTATATCTTTGTTTATTACTTCTAAATATAAACATAATACTTTATTCTGTCTTTGTTATAGGAAATGACTGCCACTCTACGAGACAGCATCTGCCAAATGGGTAGAATGGAGATTCCAAGACCTGAGTTTAAAGGAATGCAGTTTGTTGCAACTCGTGGTAAAATGGGATTTTATAGAGTATGTTTTCAATATTCTAACATTTCCCTTCTGTAATTTCATAAAGTTTCATATCCTCATTATAGACCATACGAGCCAATGGAGCTCAATACGGATTACAAATGAAGCAGCAACCTCCCCGACGTCCTGCTCTCAGCAGCTCCCTCTTCCAAAGGTTTGACCATATGATTTTTTGAAAAGTTGATGTCATCTTAGAGTTTATAAAGACGATTATAAAAACTTACGTTCTTAAGTGGGAATAATCTCAACAACTACATTTTGCGTACGACTTGAAAATCTTGAACTCTCCACTTTTTGATAGATCATTATCTACGTTTGATCTTTTGCAAAAACAAAACTATTAGTGTCATTAAGATATTCGTAGAAGAGCATAGAACACTGAAATTAACCGGTGTTTCATATTTGCAGACCCGATACTGTAAAGGAGGAAGATTCAGATGATACAATTTCACCACCACAAACTCCAAGAAGACAAGAATATGGACACAGTGATAACGATGATTCCAGTAGTAGTCAGGTTTGTTAAAAATCAGTTCAACAAGAAAAACTTCGAAATGCAACGCATTAGAAAGAATATAGTAGTTGGTGATAAGTGAACAACCGTTCCCTGAGCCGATTAAGTTTGAAATGAGCAACGCCCTTCCTCTTGCACTTAATGGAAGGTTGCGTTCGATTGCGTGAGATATGTGAAAGTAATTTTTATCAACAACCTGTATTTTGCTCAGAAAGCAGTCCTTATGTATAATGGACACTTGACGTCATTAAAAATGATATACAATACACAAACAATCAATAAATCTCTCTTAATTCTCAAAAATGATAATGAAGAACAAGGAGCATTGTGAACTTGTATATTGTCTTATCAACATTTGAAAATGAAAGAAAAAAGTTCGTTGTCTATAATTTGAAATATGGGAAAAATTTAAAAATAAGAACAAAGATCCTATTCCGAAATGATCGCTTTCAGATGTCGAATTATTCAGTCTCTCCACAACCACCTTCTCCAGTCGATTTACCTCCAGATTATCCAGATGATTATGTGCCAATTCATCTACGAAAACAGCCCCCGAAACTTGATAGCCGTTACATTAAGCGCTATCAGTAAGAAAACAACATTTGTCAATCAAAACGATTCAAGTCCGAATTCTTCGGACAACATTGTCTCAAGCACGTTGTAGCCACTTCCTCCTCAAATAATCTGTTCATAATTATTATTATTATCTATTAAGTCATCTTTTCTCTCTTCTTTCCGGTACTTACACACATACACATGCACGCACACACACACACACATACACACTCCAGATACACTTACATACACAATACGATCTGCAGTACGATATTTCAAGAAAAAAGACTCGCCACAGGAGTGAAGATGTTGTTTCGTCATTACACAACATCTCTTACCTACTCTACTTCTCTGATGTAGGAAGTACATCTGAGCAGTCATTTTCTCTTGTGGGTATATACGTACACTGATTTGCTCATTTACTCTTTCTCCTCCTCTTCATCATTAACTCTTGCGCCTTCCTCATATTTCAAAGGAAGTTTATACTCAGAGTTGTCGACTAAATATTGAAAAGAAGTAAAACATATCAACATAGTTGGTAATGATTACATCGTGTTGTTTGTATATAATATAAATTCTAATGAATACTTTTAAATAATTTATGAAACGTTCATTGCTTATGTACAAAAATGGCAATAGCAAACAAGTGGCTAGCAGTAACTGAACTGAAAATGCACAACGGCGAGATGGCATTGAAAAAAGAGAAAACCTAAAACTCTAAAGCTCTATTGGATATAAGTGATGAGTTAGATCTGTTTCTGATATACAAGAACCGTATTGATTAAATAAATGATTAACCTATCTCATTAGAACCTACAATTATTTATAGTTTATCACATGGAAAGGAACACGAGATTTTGATATTGATTAGTGAATAAGATGTATTATTTACAAAGAGAACATTTCTCTGTTTAGGCAAAAAGCATTTCAGCTGCCCTATCCAGATCCCAACCCGTTTTGTCTAAGGCATCAAAAGCTTTTCCTTTCTCTGATATTACAAAACACTCCATCTATAACATCAGAAGATATGATTCATGTAACATATACTCCTCTTACCAAGTATTCCATTTTCAGCTCTTTTAATGCTACCTCAATATTACCATTGCAGACATTCACCATTTCATCACATTTGCAGCGACTATAAAAACGATCTCAAATAAAATATTATCAAAATGACACTTACTCAGCGAACGGAGCTTCTCGATAGAGAATTTCCATTTCATGCGCTCTACCAATTCTATTCGTTCCTGTACCATTTGATCTTGCTGCAGGGGTTGACGATGGTTGGCTCTAAATAAGGATTTTTTGCATTTTTTGTATGAGAATTATAAATTACATTTCGGAAAGGATCTAAAGCTTCTATGATATCTTCCGTGCTTCCTATTCTGAAGATCGACGAATTGTTCTGAGCATTGTCGGCTGGGATGAAAGGAGTATTTGTAATTGCTAGAGGGTATGGTGCTAAACACAAGAACCTCGTGAACAAAACAAAAATAAGGTACATACCATTAGAAGTTCTCATCATATTCTGCGAGTAGGGGTTGTTTTGACTGTTGTTTAAAGCAAACAGAGGAACCTGTAAAGGTGAAATGAGAAAAAAACTGAGGGAACGATGAATTAATAGAGAGAAAACAGTTTATTCCAACCTGAGTGGGAAGAGGTTGGGCAAGGGGATGATAAGGTGAAAAATTATAAGCGTTCATAATATTAGAAATCTGAAAAGAGCATGCAAGGTTGAAGCAGTGTGCGAGCTATGATTCCAAATACCTCTACAGTTCTATCAACTAAAGGTGTTGCCGGAGCATTATAATTTACAGGTAAACGAGTCGGCTCCAACACACTGTTGAGGGAAATTGGTAAAGGGTCCACAGGTTGACATGGACGACTAATATTTGCCGTTGCTGCCGAGGACCCAACCCCTGAAAGTGGCGTTGGCTGCCTCGGTAAAGCCGGCGTTGAGGCAGCTTTATGCAAACTTGGCTAAAACAGAGGGAATGAATAGACATCTTTCCTGACAAAACCGTTTATTTTTAAAAAAAAACCTCACCTCAGCTGAAGTGCTGACAACTGATGTGTTATTCTTCTTATCCCCCAGCAGTAAGGGACTAGGATGTCCCAAAATATTCAAAACTTCTTCTTCGATTCTCGACTTCCTATCTTCTGCACTTTCTCTCTGGTTAACCACTCCAGCACGCATACTCACAGAGCTGGTAGATGTAGAAGGCTTGCTCTGTGCGTTCAAAGCGTTTGAGGCTGATGGTGTGGGATTTGGCTTAGATTGAGCCGAGTTGGTGACAGGAATATTTGTAGAAGTCGTTTGTTTTGACTTAGAACGCTCATTCAGTACTGAATCTGATGGAGGTCTAACAACCGAAGTGGTGTGTCTATGACTAGTTGAAAGACTATCAGACACCATGCTGTTAGTTACTGATCTTGGATTTAGACTCTGGCTATGATACATACTTCCAGGAGGTAGAGTTTTCCAAGCTGTAGGGGTGATGAAAGAAGTATTTTGGTGACTCGAGTTAACGGAAGAACTGGGATTTCCACGGTTCGAATTCTGATTTTGCGAAGAATAATTAAGAACGGGGTTGGAGTGGATCTGTGGAGTTGAACTGAAAGTTATGAATTATTCTTCGTTTTTTTTACTAAGACTCAATACCTAAGAGTGTGCTGGGGAGTATTTGAAACACCAGAGTTCTGCAGTGGTAAAGGAGTTGGAGTAAGACAAGGAATTTGCTGAACAAGAGAAAATAACAAAAATCCGAAATAATAGAATGCTTACAGATGTTAAAGGGATTCCGAAGCTCTTGGTGTTTTCAGTGGAATTAGGAAGAGATGACTGAGGAACCCCTGTGGAAGAATGAGGACGAGGTGTTTGAAGTGATACAGACTACAATCCATTTGTATTTCTTTAATTCATTTTGAACCTACAGGTGGTTGCTGAACATTTTGAGTAAAATGTTGTAACTGCTGTTGCTTCCAGAGAAGCTCTCGAATACTCCTGTCATGGGCTTCATTAAGTTGTTGCCGTTGTAATGCTTGCAAATGGTTTTCAGGTACCTGAATGAGTCATTATTGAAAAAGTTATGATCTTTCATTATCAAAATGATAAAAGAAAAGTATATAAAGGACATACAGAGGTCGGTTGTTTAGACGGGGACACCGTTATACCCGACGGAGTGAATGTGACGAAGTTCTGTTGTACATTACTAGCAGCAGGTAGTGGTTGGATTGCTTCTGGAAAAAAAAATAAAAAATAATTCAAATTTTATTTAAGAAATCATTCTAGATATAAAAAGTAGATTTCGATAATTTACCGGCAGGTTTCAACTTCTTATTCAATTCTTCTATAACATTCCTGTTCGGTCCTTGGGATGGTATAGTTGGCTAGAAAGAAAATAACAAATATTAATCATTCAAGAAAGTTTACTCTTCTAACGATGCCACGAGGTTCCGAAGACATTTGCTGTGTAGAAGTCGGTAAACTCTGGAATGAGGCATATATTAAAGAACTATTACCTAATAACTTACCGGAGCAATGAAACTATTAGGATTAATGGTTGGTGGCGTTCTGTTTTCATTCCTTCTAATTTCTCCTCCGGGTCTTGGAACTGAATGAATGTTTGGAGGGGCTCCTGTAATCCAATTATTGTTTTGTCATTCATCAGAGTATATCCTACTTGGTGTGATGCTACCAATCGAACCACTCGTGGAACTCCCGGTAGAATGGAATGAACCAGAGAGTGCAGTTTGCTGCGATACTAGAGGTGGTTGATGACTTGCGAAAGATTTCGATGGCATATTAATACTTGCTGAAAAGACATTTTCTAAAATACATAGGAAAAGAAAGACTACCTGTCCCGCTTTGAGTTGGGAATATCAAACTGGAGGAATTATGCGAAGAGATTGATGATGACCAAACTTCTCTAGCACTGTGATGAGTTTCCGTATTTCGACTGAACGAAGCAGGAAGCCCGTTAGATACTGGTGCAGCAGCTGAAAATAGTTGATGGAAAGTTCAATGATAATTATTACCTTTCGGAATAACTTTTGGTAACGGTGGTGGGTTCGTTGCCGTCACTTCGATTCGACTGGGTGAAAACGATGGGGACTGGGCAGCATCAAAATCTCCCCAATCCGGATGAAGAGGGTCGGCAGCAGTTTTAACAGTTAATAGATTAGGTTTTGCTAAGAAAATATTGTTCAGACTGGATGAAAGCACATGAAAAAAAACCTGAGCTTCCAGCATATGGTGGGAGAGGGGCTACTCGGGTGGGTTGGGGAGCAGCATTCCCTAGAATCTTTGGAATACCACTGGAATATGAAATTTCATGAATGTTAACATTGAATACATTACAGTTCCATCGGAGATCCTAGAATGGGGTTCTTCAAATATATATCATCGATTTTTGTAGAATCGCCCCATGATTTCCCACCAATATCTCCATGACCAGCATGTATGAAGGAACCTAATACCATTATAAGCGAAGAAAAATTTTCTTAAATATTCACCTCGAATGGGAAGCGATATTCTGCTGATTCCACCAGGATCTTCACGAACAGGAACAGGCGGTAATGGTCTAGTTGGATGTTGGATAGTTGGTGGAGGTTTGGGTGAAGCAACAGAGGGGGATGCAGCACTTTGACTGGCTAACCCAAGACCTTTCCCGTGAACAAATACGCAAGATCTCAGGAAAGTACCAAACTTTCGTGTATTCACATTCTGTCCTTTCCAGATAACCCCTCTGAATGAATTATTTTCAGATATCCCGAATTAAACTGAAACTCACGTATTCTGTGTGACGATTATCTTATCTCCCGTTTGTAAAGTCATAGCATTCTCACCTGAATCCATATGTACTTCTCTAACCTCTGCCATATTGAATTGAGCCTAAAGTATCCATACAAATGCAGAAATATAAAAAAAATCAACTTGTTGCAAAAAGCCTCTCAATTGTGTAAACTTCGGGCGAACATCGGGGTTGACATTCCAACATAACGATATAATATCATATATCTGATCAGAACAGTAATCCGGCTTCTTTAACCTCTCTCCTTGGTCTAGCAATTTCAATACCTTGAAAATAAAGGATTCAAATCAGTTCATTTCGAATTAAAATCATACATCTAAAGCACGGCATCCTATCCAAGGTTCTTCTCCGTAACTGAATAACTCCCACACTGTTACACCAAAAGCCCAGACATCCGAGGCGTGAGAAAATTTTCTATGCTTCAATGATTCTGGGGGGCACCTGTGTTTCATATTATTCAGATATACAATGAAACAATGTTGTTACCACGAAAACGGAACTCTTTTTTGAGGACCCATTATATACATCTGTTCGTTCTCTTTCAAATTTCGCATAAGGCCAAAATCACAGATCTTTACAATCTGTTAAATAAAAATGCTTTGATTATTTGTATACTGCGATGTCTATTACCTTCTCATCTTTTGTTATTAAAATATTACGAGCCGCTAAATCACGATGAACACAATGCTTCGATTCCAAATAAGCCATAGCCTGCAAGCAATAAGAATGCTCATAATGTCTTTCAATGGCTATCACCTTCACAATTTGTTGACAATATTCCAGAAGTATATTTAATAAGAGTACAGGTTTATTGGAATCTCTTAATCTCTCCAGCAAAGAACCTCCTTCGCATAACTCGAAGACCTAAAGTCTTCAATTCATATCGTTAATTTCCATGTTTGAAAAGCATGAAAAGGACCCGTCCCCGCGTCCGGTACTACGTCAACATTTACTAAACCGGTTTTACACTGATTTCAATGAAGAAGCTGAGAAGTGAAAACTCATTCTCATACAAACTACAATAACGAACGACGAGAGATGAACAAAAACAAATAAGCTGAAGAATAAAGCTAACTTGCCATTATAGGGGATTGAGAGACGACGCCATACAGTCTTATTAGATGTTGATGTTGAAGATTCAGTAGATGACCAGCTTCTACCTGTGAACTCGAAACTAATGCAAGATTTGCGATTATTAGCTCACTTTCAAATCTTCCATTACTAAAGGAGAAACATCTCTCAATATTTTCACAGCAACATTGACTCTTGGACCATCCGGAGGAGTCCACACTGCCTTCTTTACAACAGCGAATGTACCTTCACCAATTGTTTCCAATAGACGAATCTGTGAATTAATGAGTTGATAACAAATGAGGGAAACATCATTAACCTGGTCAAGAGTGATTTCTGTTTTCTTTACATCACTTGACAATGGTTGAGCATCCCTATCTGTTTTTACAATAACAACTTTGGAGGAACTTAAGTTTTTTCTACTCTGCACAGAGTAACGCAGTCGTTTGATTTGATCAGGTAGCATACCCATGTCCTGAAATGAGTCACAACGTGCAAAAACAGTGTTGGTGCCAGTATCTACGATGAAATAGGTTCAAGTTTCTAGCTAGCATAAAACTGTATATGTTCTATATTCGAATAACACTTCATTCATGCCTCTTTTACTTGTCACGTACGTTTCATAATGCTGAGCTACATTTTTTATACCAGCTTACCTTGAAATCTTTATCATTATGAAGGGCGAAATGCTGAACTCTACGTATTTGTAAGCCAAAAACAATTTGTTGCTGCCATTGTGCTAAGCCTGCTTCTTTCAGAATATCTAGTACAGCTTCTTCCACAGTCACATCTTGAGGAGGATGTGTGACCATGGTATTTGTAAATTAACTGTAAAAGAAGCGAGGATTTCAAACTTTAACAGTAGATTTAAACGCGGATTTCTATTTTTTCGAGAAGAAAAGAAAATTAAAATGTGGAGATGATGAAGAAAATTTGATGACAACAGTACGAGTCAGCTTCTCATCGACATAACACTGGGAACTATAGATATAATCAAATCGATAACTGCGCTTCTTAGTAAGCACTTTATCAAGAGTTTATAGCGTTTTCAATAATCGATGAATTGGTTCATGCATAAGCTAAGGTGTTCTACGTTTGTTTGTTAGATTTCATCACAGCTTAAACTACAGTTTTCTTGTTAATGAGAGAGAGAGCATGTACAATTCTTAGAAATATTAGACATGACGCGTTGCGACGCTGCGCGTATGACTAGAGCATGACTTCAGGGTCAGTTGAAAGCAGACGAACACACAGACACACAAGCATACGATGACTGACGCAGACATATAAACATACAAAGAACAAGCAGAAGGATCAGGTGGATCGTGTGGTTGCCTTCGCCGATTCATGAAAATAACTGTTTCTTTCAATGGTTTTTACATTTTGAAATGGAAAAACTAATAGACTGTTTCGACTAAGGTTCATCATGCGTGATAAAGTGGGTCATCATTCTAACTTAGTTAGTCTGATTCATTGTTGTCCAAACATTTGCCAAGACAATCGTAGCCTAAAGGCAGTCAGAAAATTCAAGACCATTTTTCTGCGTAGGGAAATGGAGGTGTATATAAGTTGATTCATCATATAGTGATGACTCGTTCTTTTAGTTTCATGATTGATATCGTTATATGTTTGTGACGTAATGAATTAGCATATCAATAAGCTGTGATATGGCGTCATTCACGTGACAAGTGAAAAATTCATTCTCAACTAAAGCCAGACAGAGATCGGTTGCATTCTCCTAATCTCGTACTTATCGTGAATTATTTTAATAACCTCGTTAATTTGATTCTTAATATAGTTCCAACATACATATTTTATTGCTAGCTTAACTGAACATGTAACGAAACAAATCAAATTTCGAATAAAAATGAGAAATGGCAATGAAATCAAGAGACAGGTAGGAATTGAATCTTAATTGTTCAATTGTATAAAGAATTTCCGTTCCGTCGCAGGCCGGAAGGGAAAATGTTATGCTTACCAAGACTGGTTTGATAGACTTCGTCTTTTTTCTTCCAACTCTTGTGAGCTTCACAGCTCCGAAGTTTATTTTAAGAGTTCGGAATATTTGATCGAAGGAAACTTTAGGATGAATTTAACGAGATGTTCATTCCCGAAAGCGATCCAGATGTTCAAATTAGACAGTAATCTCATACTATTAAGCTTGGTGGTTTTAATTTCAGGTGCGATTACTCAGATTTTGTTTAATTGATCTCCGTAAAAGTTCATAACATGCAAGTTGTTTGTAGTTTATACAATGATACCAAATTGAGAATGTTGCAATTCAATGTTGATTGTATGGTTTGTTTTAAGACTAACGATTTGAATAAATTGACTGATCTACAAGTTGTTGTAATAGAATGATGGGATTCACATCAGACAAATAACTGATTTTTTGAAATCAGAGTTTACCGGTAACTTTAGAAGAAGTAAACAGTGATTGTAGTGATGAGTTCGGAATTCTTGTATTTGAAATGAGTCTAAAAAGCACAAAATGGTGTGAAAATCAAGTTTGGGCAAGATGACCGTCCAGCGTCAACCATTTATATACTACTTAACTAATATAAATGTCAAAAGAAAAATATATAGTTATGAATGGATGTAGATCGTAGATTTTCGTTTCGGACATGAACTATCATGAGAGCATTACTCGATTGAAATGTTTATGAAAGACTATATCCTGATGCGAAATTCATTTTTTATTCTCGATAGTTTTTCAACACAACAAGAGTGTAGTTTGACTACCAACCGATAGCATGTATAGAAATGAAAACTAGCTTCGCAGATGTTCTATGTGCTAAAGAGTAGAACTGTCATAGGCCTACCTGACTTATCGGCCTCTGAACTTCTTCCATTGAACTGATGAACACTGTGCCGGTGACAATAGCTTTGCTGAATTTAACATCGTCTATGAGCAAGCCTTCGCCTATTTTATGTTAAAGAAGAATTTTTTTTATTAAAAAAACTCGAATACCTCTAAACAAGGACTACTTTCCCGCCCATTCAAAAAATCCTGTGAGAGGAATAGCATTGAGACAGCATTTTTTTAAAAAATTTTTCCAAATATGTTGTAAGATGTTTGAGGCTAATGATATCAAGATTGGTTATGATCAATCAGTTATTAAGATTTCTCTTCTTTCATGTGGTTTGAGATGTGTCAACTTCGTTTCTGACCATCATCGATTTCATTTTTTGCAATGTCATCTAACAACCACATCCTTCTGTTATCATTCAGCTAAATATCAGTTTTACCTGTTTTAGCATCTTCGAGAAATCAGTCATCATTGTCACATGGCTATTCGTAGAATGAAATATCTATTAGTTTAATATAATTTTATTTATTTTTTATTCTTTTTAAAAATCTAATTGAAACTTTCTGAATACTAATTGAATCATAGCAAGCGGAGCCATATAAACTGTCTCATTTCCTGTTTCTTACAAATTTCCTGCATTTTTCGTTTCTCTCTCTCTCTCTCTCTCTCTCTCTCTCTCTCTTAACAGTTTCTTGTACATTTTTTCATATTTTTAATCAATCATGCGATTGTTTTCATACATTTTGGACAGTTTGTCCCACTAAAATTGACATTTTTCTCCAATTAACGTTCATCTTTCGTTTAGAAGAAACTGCTTCGCAATGATATAACCAACTAAGGTTATGTTCATCATTCATAAGCTCATACAGATCAAAATGTTTTTGAAAGAATGCCTTTACTAACTGATTATCAATTAGCTGTAGTTTGCTTCCTTTTCTGAATACTTTTTTTAAGAAAATTTTATGCTTCAAAAGAAAAAAAAATAAAAGAAAAAAGGTTTTTAGATGAAGATGAAATGCTTGAAATGATCAATGTGGATGATAAACTTGTTGTTATGAGAATGATCACTTAAATGATTTCATATGTTGATTAAAGTGTAATTTTGATGATTTACAAGATCTGTGTTAGTCTCCACCCTGTTGCAAACCCTCGATCATTTCATTTTGTCTCGTTCAATCGTTTGATTTTTTGAGTTTTCGTTTCTATTATCTCGTGTACAAGAGAAGGTGCCCTTTTGAAAGTTTTGAGGCGAATATTCGAATATAGAAACAAACTTTCAATAAAAAAATAGGCAAATAAGCAAATACTAAATGATTGGTTTGCATTTATTGTGAACTAGCTACGTGCTTTAAGATGTTCAATATTAGACTGATCTGCATTTTTCGTTCCTTTTTCTCTCTTTCTTTCTTTCTTTTTAAAAATACAGTTCATTTATAAAGAGGGTGGGGACTTGAGCCAGAAAATGGAAAAAGACTGCAGAAAGCATGCCGAGATATTGAGAGAGAAACTGTCGATTCTTTCGCTTCTTTAAGAGAAATAAAAGAAATATGTTAGAGACAGGGGCGCGCCTACGTAATTCATATAACCGGTAATTTTTTTCCTTAAAAAGAAATACGATCATTTCACGTATCTGATTCACTTTATGTACGTGTGTAAAGAAATTATATGATCTTGAATGACGTAAAATCTTCATTTTTGTTTTATTTTTTTTATGAAATCGGTTGGTAGTTGCCGATTGCATGTTGCACTATCCTTTTGCAACCCCTATGTATGAAACCTATATAATGGTATTGAATACAGTACATGTGAGTTAGTAGATCAGTAAAGATTCATATGAGGGATGAAGAGAGAGAGAGAGAGAGAGAGAGAGAGAGAGAGAGTGATATGGAGTAGTGATGGATAAAAGAAATGGAAAAAATGATGCAACCGCTCTTGACGTCTATAATTGTCTAAATGAAACTTCAACTCACTCCTTGCGTGATACGTGAACAACGTGAGATGATTATGCAAATTTAAGCTCAGTTGATAAGATTGCAAACATATAACTTGTTGAGTTATCATGATCATATGAGTTAAAGATCTACTCATGTGAATATGTAGCGAAATCAATATCGACAAGTAATGATCTCTCGAAGATAGGTCGATGTCTCATCATCATCACGCCTACTTTCATTTAATGAAAATCTTGCATTAAATGAAAGTAAGCATGATGAAGTTTTGCTTTTTTGTTTTTATTGAAATGTTTTTTGTGTTCTGCACCAATACCAAGTCTCTCTTATTCTTATCGTTTAAGCTCATGGATTCCGTACCTCAGCTGCGTGCCGTGCCCATTAGAGAAAAGAAGCTGGTATACAGGTAAGCAACTTGCCATATGATCATCTTACATATGCTGTACTACATTCGTCATACTCAAAAACATAGGTTGAATATATGTAAAGATCAATCCGATTATAATGCTCTTTATAAGATATTCGTAGAAGAATGCAAGAAAGACATGTTTCCATCATGTTATTCCATGTGTCTACTGTATTTTGAGAAAAAAAAAAAGAACGTGCGGCTCGCTCTCACTTCATTTTGCATCGATTCAAACAAAAGAGAATCTATTTAAAAGATTTTTAAAAAAAGAAGTTCATTAAAGAACTATTTTTTGAATGCAACGAACAGACTCTTTTCTAATTTCCGATAGGACTAGTTCCATTTACTAACAGAAAGCTTACGAGATGCTACTAAGACTGAGACATTTCTCATTGTCAACTTCAAAATAAACGAAAAGATTCCTTACGAGTTTTTTTTTTCCAATTTTTTTTGTTGGCTGATGAATAACGTTTCTTCAATATACTCCATATGAAGAGTTGAGCATGCATATGTATTGATTCCTTTAGCCTATCATCGTCTAATTTTGAAACATTTTCTTTGTGTGTGTGTTCGTGGGTTACTTCACAACGTAACTTGCTTCCTGGTTCGTTTGATCGCTAGACACCGAATGGATTTGTTGCAAAAACATAGAACCATATTATTGTGTTTCCATTAACATCTCTTCGTTTTAGAGCTTCAGCTTTTCAGCCTTTTTTCTTCTTCTTTTGTTCCAACAGCTATATGTTTTTTGGTTATAGAATTTCCTTTTTTTGAGAAACGATATTCAATCTATTTGATTTATCATGAAAAATCGGAGAGCGAAGAGAAAATTCTGAAAATTATCTGATATTTTCTATTTATTTCTACATTTTTCAACTTGCTCCTCAGAACATTCATTTTCTTGCATTCTCTTTCTCTCGTTCTCTCTCTCTCTCTATCTCCATCCCCTCTATCTAATCCGTAGCCCACTCTCTGTGTGCAATGCTAACAAAAAAAGCTGCTATCGAACTCTTTCCGGACTTCCGATTTCCATATTTTACCTTTCTTCCTCCATCACACATTAATCGAAGTTTATACATATTCTAGTAATTTCTGAGTATCCAAGACGAACCAAGTAGCTTCCCTCTTGTTGCAATAGCTGCTAAGTTGTGAGCATTCGTTCAGCAACTTATTCTTTTTCCATTTTTTTTTGGGCTCCAATTGTGGTCATTTCGTTTGTCATTTCATCCAACCTAATTGCATTGTCTTCATATCTCTTGTGATGAGGCTAGTGCTTTGCAATTTTTCCAAAAAAAGCCTATAAATGAAAACTTTTTTTTCTTCATTTTTTCATTAATTTATTGATGAATTAAGATATTTTTATTGCGCGTATTGATGCTTCTGCTACTTCTCCTCCTCCTCTTCTTCTTCTTCTTCTTCAGAAGAAAAAAAAAACGAACAATCACAACAAGCAACTTGTTATCGTTTGTGCAGAGAAAAAGAGTACTCTTTCTCTTATGCTGTTTTTTCTAATCATTTCTTCACATAATACTCACAGAGATGTAAATGAAATGAGAGAGGGAATAAAGAAAAACAGAATGAGAGAACGAAAGCGATTGAAGGTAACTGCAGAGTGAAAGGGAAGATACAACATCACAGATGACAAAGAGGCTTGTTGAAGACCCACTGTGCTCATTGAAAGTTGATAGCATTCTCATTTTGTTTTCTTACAATCTCTATCTTTAAGGAAATTTTGCTGTTTCAAAATAATATGAAGCTTAAAAATGCAGAGAATGGAAAAAAAAGGAAAAGTTAAATAGGAACGTTTGGTTTCATAAGTTGTTTGATCTTTTTATCCGTTTGTAAAGTGAGAAAAAGAAACAGAGAGAGGTAGAGAGAGGTAGAGAGAGGTAGAGAGAGTTATGAGATATGAAGAGAGATAGATGTAGGAGGGTGGCAGATAAAAACCTTTTTTTTCCATTATGGATTGAGGACTAGCAGTTTGTCATCATTCATTGAGCTTCAGAGGAATGAGGGAAAAAAACCTTTTAAGAGGCCGATAATTATATTAAAACCAAATTGTTTTCTTTTTTTTCTTTTTGTCATGCCATTCGCAAATACGACCAGCAAGTGTGATCTTTGTTTTTTTGTTTTTTTTTTCATCTTGTCGGAGATACTTTCATATCCTTCTCATCCTCTATGGTGTTGTGCTCTTCAAGTTATATCCTCACAGCATCAACCAACGTCGTACACTCTCGGCAGCATTGCTCTTGTTCTTCATTTTTCGTTTTCTCACAAAATCTTTTTTTTTTTTTGACTTATTTGTTGTGCTGAATGGTTCACAATATTCATTTCGTTCTATTCAGTTCTTTTTTCTCTCTTTTCTTCCGAAACATTGCAGACCGACAATTGATTCGTATTTCTTTTAACAAGCTATAAAAGAAATGCAATTACCTTAAGCTTAGCTTCTATGAAAGCTCTACTAGTTATTCTTACAAGAAGCTTGAAACTATCAACAAATGCAAATGTGCTGTGTTCCATTGTTTATAACATCAGTTCGGTATGTTTCATATATGATTATCAAGTGTAAACTTGAATAAGTCGCAATAAGAATATTCAATCTCAACACCCATAATCCTTCCTTTTATATTCTCTCTTTGTTGACTTTCCTACAGATAATTCACTTATCATCATTCACAAATTGTAATCGATTAAAGAGTCAAAAAAGAAATAAAGAGAGAGAGAGAGAGAGAGAGAGAGAGAGAGAGAGAGAGAAAGAGAGAGAAAACGTAGTATAGATGTCTATGAGCAACTCATCTTTACCATCTCTGTGGCATATTCTTCAATTCCTCAACTACTTTCGTTTGAATAAAAACGAAAAAACAAATTAATCTTGTCATAAGCTTTCCTAACTATTCACTTAGTTCATCTATTTAATAAATAAATTGGTTTAAAGATATCTGAGAGCACAATCAGCTGATTCTTTATTGACATTCTCAAAATCATTCTAACCTCCTTGTCCTCTAGCTGGTCCCCCCCCCCCAACCGGAACATGTGATGTCCAGAAGTAGAGCGTAAGTTTTTCAATCCAGAAAATGAAATAGGAATATCTCTTATCATCTAATAAATGATATTGGTTGGCTATTGTTCAGCTTCTCCTACTCATACTACAACAAATCGTTCTTTCATTAGACTCTTGGCATCTTTCAAATCGTTTTGTCGCTTCATCTACAACAAATCTTGCGTTCCGTATGTTTAAAACAAACATAAAATGACTTGTCTGTTCGTAATTAGCGCTCAGTTCAAGAATTAAAAACAACTAAAAGAAACAAAATCTAAAGATAGGGAGAGAGAGAGAGAAGTTGCTCTCATATTAATATGTTCTCATTGCAGTAGTTCAACATCTCGACTCTTTGCCCAACGCAAGGCAATAACAGAAGAGGTTCGTTCTATTTCTTGTTTTTACAAAAATTGAATGATTGAGGATGTGATGTTACTCATTAGAGCCAAACATTCAAGTTATAGTTTAGTTTTTGATTTACAAAAATCAATAAACAACTTGTTTTTTTGGATAGTTCATACTAGAGACATCTAGTAATAGATGTCAATGAGGGTGTTGCATTGATCTTTCGTCTTAGATATAATGAAACAATCAAATAAGCTTTATCAACATGATATCTATGGATATGATTGAATGAACATTGTTTATAATAATATAATACTAACTGCATGTATGTTATAGCCTACAGAAGAAACTCCTAAGAGATTTGCTTCAACAGAAGGACGATTCAGTATCATCGATGAACATTCGAAGGATAGTGAAAGCGATTCGGATACAGATGCTCCACTTCCAAGCTGTAAGTAACATATACTATATACATATAGTAAATTATAATTTTCTAATTAACTAAAACGAAATGATCATTAGCAGTTCGCATCACTTACTTTCATTTTTGAATTGATTAAGCAAACGTTGTTCAATGAAGTAAAGAACAACTGCATTTGTTGCACATGTCTCATCCATCGAATGTCATTCATGATTATGCTAATTAGAGGGAGAGAGAGAAACGTGAAGTTCACGCAAGGACAAAGTTCATTTTGTTGAATTGGCTTGCGCCTTGAACGGTTGATTACTTGACACCCTCTCATTCATTCGTTCCCTCCTCTTCCGTTTCGCTTCTTCAAAACGGTTTAGCGGTTTGTTCGTCTATCTATGTTAGTTGTTGCCTATTGCAATTCATTTGCGAAACAAAATATTTTCTTTTTTTGTTCAAAATTCACTTGCAAAAGCTATTTTTGTAGAAAAGATGTGAAATTTATCCTCCAACCCACACATATATACACAGACACATCCCTCAGACATGTACCAGATGCAAGTGATTCATCTGGATGTCTTCAGATATGTGCAATTTTGTTTTTTTTTTTGTTAAATTTTCATTTCTCATTTTCATTTCTCGATTCTTCACATACAAAGACATTCTCCCCCTCTCTCCTACTTCCCCCCCCCCATCCTAAGTTGAGAATGTTTTTGCACATCAGATGTCTTTGATATTTATTTTAATATTGTAATGTATTGAATTCAATGATGTGACATAGCTAACAGGACAATTAAAACTTTAATTAAACTATCACGTCACTTCAATTTAAAAACATTTTTGGTTCATTTTCGGTTCAGTAATAGTCGTTTGAAATCTCTTCAGCTGTGCTCGCATAACATCTTCTGCTATTCCTTTCCTTTTTTTTCAAAAAAAGTTTTCATTTTCTTATTCATTTTGCAAATATTTTCTGTGAATATGCCATTTGTGTCGTTCAAATTTTGAAAATTCCATTTCCAAAATCACTTTTTGTTCTCATTGTCGTGTGTTTCCTTGAAAGAGATGAAGAAGCAATAGTTGAAGATTAGCTTACTGCTTCACAAACTGAAAAAACACTTTATCATATTGAAATGATTTTACGAAAACAAAGTACAACATTGGGCAACTTTTTTTCTTTTTCATCCAAAAGATTTTTGTTGGAACGGCAATCCTTTGTTGTTCTTTATGGATTGCCGTACTCTCTATCTCTCTGTCTTATCATCTGTATATGAGGGTTCTCTTTCTCTCTCTCTCTCTTGATCACAACCTTCATCTCTATATCTGAGGTTTTTCTCTCTTCCTTCTTCCCTCTGTCGAGAATTCATCTATCCCTCTCTCTATATCTGAGATTGTTTTTTTCCAAAATTAGTATATTAAATCAAGATGAACAAGAAGACGATTTAAGATAGATGTGCAGAGCACTCATTAAAAAGGAAATTGGGATTGTATCTAACAATGTGAATGAAAAAAAGGATGAAATTGTCTTGTTCATCCCTATAATCGCCTTTCATTTAAGAATATATATTTGGCAAACAATATCCTCGAAACGATTATCTTATTGCTGATAACATATTCAGTGAAGATGAAATGAAAGTATCGTTGGAATGGTTTATCGTTTCATGAACTGTCAGACGATTAGATATAAAGCTGTTTGATGCTTAGTCTGTCATATCTTACTACAGCTTATACGTCATCAACTTTGATGTATCAAGGCGTCAAGACAACAACAACATCACTTGTCCATCCTATCTAGGGCAAAAGTATAAGATATACGTTTCATAAACATATGTGAAGTATGTTTCCGTCAATCTTCTCATTCTTCATGATATGTAATGGAATGGAAAAGGTTAGCGCTCAACAGCTTTTCATCTTTGCCCTTGCTTCTCTCCTCCTCTCGCCGTTGACATAAGAAGTCATTAAGCTCAAGCGATGATTACAAAACGTTTTTTCAACTGCCTCTTCTCTCATCAACTAAAAATGAACTTCATTAAAGTCATACAAACATCAAGAATTCTTTAAAAGGTTCATGTAAGCCTAAGCAACAGGATTATTTTTGGATTCAAATGAAAGTGAATGATTTGTGATCGGAAAAGACTGTTTATTCGATATTTCCCATGATAAATCATTAAGTTTATCAGTGAATTCTCGACCAAAAAAAGTTCGCAATGATTAGTAAAGGGGAAAGGAAACGGTTTTTTCAGCGACAGCCTTCATCAAAATGTAATTTTTAATGAAAAGACTGTTGCGAATGTACAGACTGCATCGTCTCCTCCTCATACGCTTCATGCGATGTCAATGATCATTCCGTTAAACCCATTGGAAAACTGTCTGCATGATATGAGAACGTATATGGCACGTGACAGATGCACACTGTTTCATCTGATTTAATCACATTTAATATGCTAATTAGGGTGAATGAATAACGTTTTACCTCCGATATGAAAACTGTTTATGTATGAATGATAAAAATGGAAACAAGCTCTGATATTACCCACAACAATACAGTCACCATTTTGAATGATTAATAGACTACTTTCAATCTCTCTCTCTCTTTCTCTCTCTTTCTCTCTACAAGAGCTTAATATGTTTTTCGTACTCTTACGGCTGCTCTCTCAATTCGTTAACCACTATTCAACATAATTCTTACTGCCATTTGTACTTTGTAATTAATTTTGTGTCCTCTCCTTCTTCATTCATATCAATTACATATTGTTTTATCTACTACCTATCAAGAAATACATCTTCTCGGCCAATTAAAGTACCTCTTCCTATTTCAATCGTCTAACCTCTTTCTTCATTTCCTCTCTTTCTCTTTCTCTCTCTTTCCTCTCTTTCTCTTTCTCTCTCTTTCCTCTCTTCTTCTCATTTTTATCTCTTCTACCTCTCATACTTTTACTATACATTCTATTCTCCTCCCATGGCTTTTGACTTCTACATTCACTCTTCCAATCCATTATCTCTTCTTTCTCTCTCTCTTTCTCTTCTTCCTCTCTCACGTTTTCACAATCGCAGCCTAGGGCTAACCACTATCGACAACGTCAGTCAGTCGAAGCTACCAGGACAAACCATTCCAGCCCATCAACGGCAGCTTCCTTTCTGTCTCTACATCGTCTGATATACATATATATCATCTTGTGATTATTCACACATCATCATATAACTTCATATCGTTACTTGAAATTATATTTTGTTCAGCCATACAACACGAAACCATATTCAATCATTTCGTCAGTTGGTGAATTAAAAAATATTTTTTCTTTCTTAAACGATTCCTAATTAATCGCAATTATGATAAAACGTGGTCCTAGTCGTAAGTTCTTTATATATACTTTAATAACATTATTTCATGATTCATATATTGATTTGTGTTCGTTTGTGATGATTATCAAAGAGCACTCACTGTTTTGCTCATCTCATTCCTGAGATCAAACTACTGTTCACACGGAGCAAATGGGCTCAATAACATGCAACAGTGATCCAATCAAATGTTTCAATTTTGCATGTTCACTCATTCAGTTGTTTAAGAATTTCATTTTGCAATTTCGTATAATGTTGAGAAATAGCTTCTCTCTCTCTCTCTCTGTCTATCTCTCTCTTATTCTCTCTGTGCCATTAGCTAATTAAATTATTCTCTCTTGGGTGATCGGTGAATTGTTTCATGAACTGATCACAAAAAAAACTGAATGAGCTAATCGGATTTCATAGATGGTGCAAGAACAAAAATGATTACATGGCGGAAACGATGAATGATTGGATAAGATGAATAGCATAACTTCATCCATTTACGACGTCATTACTTCCTATGAAACTTGTTTTTGAGTTTCTCTCTCTCTCTCTCTCTATCCCTCTCTCTCTCTCTCTCTCTGTTCGTCTTTTCTTCTTTGCCCCTCTTGTACTTCAATTTGTGTTTCTCGTTATCTTTGTTTCCACTCTACAACTACTCCTTCATCTTCTTCGATATATCTGCTTTTGACGTCAAAATCACAATATCTCCTGATGAAAAGCTGTAGAGAAGAAGTCATTTGAAAATACACGAAAAGTTTCTCCTAAGTTCTGTTTACAATTCTCATCTACTTATCACCTCTGATAACGACTGTTTTGTATGTGTTTTCACTTCAATCTCGAACAAATTTTTTTTTGTTGTGAGATTAACAGAGCGACAAATGACAGAAAGAAGAAGAAGCAACGAATGTAAGAACATATTGACATATCAGGCTAGATATGGAGGGTCGAGGGGCTGGATCGAATTATTTTTTTTGTTTCAAAAACCAAATTCAGCGGATAGTTTTGAGATATTGATGAATGGAGCATGAAGCATATGAATCATTTAAAGCTCGCAGTTGAATATAAATCAAACACAATGTTTCTAAAACAAAAAAAAAAATAAAAGAAGCGCTAAAGCTTAAAGACATTTTAGCTTATAGTTTGCTTGAAAAATCTCATTCTCCTCAAGTCTCAGAGCTCTTGGCTCAATCAGCTGATGCTCTTACTCATTATCTACGAGAGATAGGCACGTGCAAATGATATGAGATAAAAACGATTTACGAAAAGCTGTATCTTCAAAAATCGTATTTTGCTTTGTTTTTCGTGTACTTTACTATTCGTATAACTCATTGAATGTTTATTTGTTGTCATACACATAGTAAGAGTTTCATAATTGATCAGTTTTTGCTTTTCATGAGCCTTGTTTCTCTGTGCTCTGTTCATCTCATCGTCTCTGTTTCATCTTTAAGTGAAGAATCATTCACGGAGCCATTCTGTGAGTGCTCACATTCAGTGCAAAAAGTAAAAATAAAAGAAAAAAAAAGCAGTGAACTTTCATAATTCTTTGTCCATCTCACGGTATTCACTTTCTGTTTTTTCCCTCCTCGTTTTTGGGAAAAAAAGGAAAGAAACCTTGGAGTACATGAATGTATTCAGCTTCCATACGTATATCTCTATTTCTTTTCATTCTTTCCGTCTTCTTCAACTTCTTCTTCGTTTTCTATATTTGGCAACAAAAAAAAAAATTCTTCTGCTTTTGGGGTTAAAAAAAGAAAAAAAAAGAAAAAGAGCATTGAGCTTATGGAATAAGCTGAAAATGAAGCAAATGTTTAAAGTAAAACTTATTAAAATTAATTTAGTTCAACAACAACGCTATCTTCAACCCAACTTTTCGAAATCTGTTGATTATTCCCACACACAGGGAGCGATGGCAGCATCTCGATTTAGGGTAAGATATCTGTAGTGAAAGAGGACGTATGCGTTCTTTCTCACAACATACACATCTAACACAATACAAAAGTATTTTCAGATTGTTCCGGTTGAAAGCAAATATAAGCGAGGTCGATGGAACTGTTTTGATTATTATGAAAAAGATGCCATTTGCTCAAAAAGTCCCAAAATGTCGTGTCCAGGACCTTCGCCATTCAAACCGGTTACTCCTAAAAATGGTAAATATGCCAAAGTTCACAGTTTAATTTCTATTTGTGCTTACAAAATAATTTGCATAATCCTCGATTTATCAAATTAAATAGTATATGTCAGCAGCAGAGCGTCATCAACAGATGAGAGGGTGGTAAACATGAAAAAAAAAAAAGATTTTTATTGTTTCTCATCATCACACACGTAGACAATCCAGTTGTACGGCAGCATTATATGCTGAATAGCCATTCATTATTTCATTTTGTTAATGCTAGCATATGCTTTAAGTTGTGTTAAGTTAGATTAAGAAGGTTATTAAGTAGCTTAGTGACCGGTCATTCATTTGTTTCTCCTATTTAAGGAAATACAAGCTCCGCCCATAATGATCGTTCATTTCCGGTCTGATTTATATGAAAAACACGTGTCTTTCGATACTATTCTAAAAAAAAAAAAGAGATTTTTCTTAATGTAGGAAGTCTTTCCCATTATAGAGCGTCCAAACATCATGCACAGCCGGTGCAGTTCTATTCAATGTTGTTTAACATCCTTCCCTCCTTCCTTTTTTTATATTTCCAGAGCTTGTGAATATTAATATTAAATCTCTCTCTCTCTCTCTCTACTTTACCCTTCCTCTCTCTATCAATTTGCTTCAAATAGATTTGAGTGCTCTTGCAACAATTTGTTGTTGATACAATAATCTATAGATTTGTAGTTTGAACATTCTCTAATATAACTTTCATAGATCGATCAGTGCGCTCGTTGACAGAAATGGCTCCACCAGCTACAGCTCCAGTTACTCAGGTTAATCATTCTTACGTGATGGCTTCTCTCTTCTATGTCATATCAGTACCTTTGCTTTCTATTTAACCCAAAAAAAAAAGAAGAAAAACATTTGAATGTTTCATGTTTTCCCTTGTTGCAGCAAGTTACTTTCAATTTCGACATATCAAGCGATAGTGATAGAGAAAATTCTGAACCAAATTTTTCCCAAGTAATCGCTATATAACTATTTGATATAAAGATAATATAATATATATAATTTAAGTCTCAACGTGGTTTTATGAATGGAGATTCAAAGCTTATCATAGAGCCTCCATGTAGCAAGCCTAATGTACTTAATACGATGACAATCACTTCTAGCAATAATAAAAACATTCGTAGGTTCATAATATGCTAATAGAATCTATGAGAGTTGCAGCATCCTCACAAACTGAAATATCTGAGGGACGCATGACTCCAACTGAAATCTTACAAAATGGCCTTGAGACAACTTTAAAAACTTCGGAAATTAAAATTGAATCAGAGGAAGAATTACAAACAACAAGGTTAGTCCATATTTCGTTTCTCATCATCTTGAACGGCTTTTGATAGTAAGTTTGGGTGATAAGCTGAGTATAACAGGTGATAACTATCATACACGTTCATGATATTCTAGCTGTATGATTCTATTACTCCTTTTCTCATTTCATTATACATAACTCAGAGAGCTATGATGAAATGACAGAGTGACGAACATTTAAAAATCATGTTATATGATGTCATAGCCTTCAATTAATTTGCTACTTGCATCTATGGTGCGAAAAAATGGGCGATTAATCTCTTCTAATCCGATTAGGCTTTTTTCGACTTTTTTTTTCTTTTTAAAAATTGAAAAATGAAGTTCGTTTGCGGTCGAGAGATCTCTGATAAAGTCAGACGTGGTTAAGTCTGTGATTGTTATTTAGTGATAGGTCCTCTTCTCCGCTTAGCTCTTTGTCTCTCTCTCTCTCTATCGTTGCACACACTATATGCTATCGTCTGAAGAGAAGCCGATATTAATGATTGCACTAACATTTATCTGAATTTAAATATAATAGAAGAGATGCATAGGATATATGTAACATCAACGATGAAACAGCTGGCATTACTCGTGCCTTCGCATTCGTATTCTTCTCCCCATTGTGTTTTTTCATTCTTCCTCTCCGTCATTATCTTAGTCTTCTCATGAATGAATGGTTGAAAAGTTAAATGTTCAAAAATTGTTTTAAACATTTTTCCTTTTTTTTTTGAATTCTCCTAAGTGAGGGAATGATCTAAAGATAGTGCGAGAGAGAGAGAGAGTATCCTTTAAATAGTATCTGTAACAGATCCATTTGTGTATAGAGAGACAGTTCAAGTTTATAATTGAAATCAAATATAGTTTCATTCAACTTCTGATATCATTCGAATCTATTTCAAGCCTGTATGATATATGTGATTGAACGAGATTCGTTCATTAGATTTGTAAAATCGTTTTTTCTTCTTCTTGCTTGTCGTCGTCTTCTTCTTCTTCTTGTCCTCCTCCTCCACGTTCTTAAACTTTCCATTATTGAGATCAGTTTGTTTCCTTTACATCTACTTCTAAATCTCAAATAAAGCTGATTACGGTATATTTGATTATCTCTTTCTCCTTCCTCAACTTCGTTTTTTTTTTTTTTTAACTAAATGAGATACGAACGATAACTTTTGAAAACAGTTTGGTCTCTCTGTGACTTCTGATACTTGGGGGCTTGATAGTTCCGATAATGTTTGTGTCTGCTCAACTCAACTATGCTCCGACTTGATTGCCTTTCTCTCCAAATTACCTTTTTTTCTTAATATCTCTCATATAAGTTTGTTCAGAAACTATTTCAAATTGAAATGTTTTCTTTAACGTCTATGAACGAAGCAATCTCAAATTACATTCTTGCTTCTTCGCTCATTTTTTTTTCTTTTTATCTCTCTATACTTGTGTAGCTCTCTCTCTATGCCTCTCTCTAAGATGATATTATCTTTCTCTTCCGGTCATAAAGAAATACCTTTGGGTAATTTTTTGTTCCACTCAGTACCATTTCCTATTGCTTTCTCTATAAGTCAGACCATTGCTTATCGCATCTTCATGACTACAGAACCCCCCCCCCTTTAAGAACTCTCTCTCTCTCTCTCTATAACTTAATTTTCATTTTTCTTACTATTCAAAGGCTTAACATTATAATGCATTATCTATATATGACTGCATTATTATTATTGCTCATTCGACAATGTTTTGTTTTGTTTTATTCTTTTTTCAAGACGAAAATCCGTTGTCGTTCTCTTTGTTTCTTTTATTTGCTGAAATCATTCGAGTAATGATCAGCAACGTCCATTCTTACAGTTATTCTCATATTTCTTCACTTTTTTTGCATTCATTCAGCCCTTTTGAACATGATTTTTCATACAATTCTCAGTATAAATGATGTATTAGAGACAAACGTTGACAAATCATTCGAACTGGGTTTCAAATGATTTGAACAGTAGTTTTGCTTCTTTAAAATATATGTAAATATATTGTTTTATTCAGTTCAAACAGCCCATAAATAGAAAATAGAAAAACAGATATTATCACAGAAAGAGAGAGAGAGAGAGAGAGAGAGAGTGAGAGAGAGAGAGTGAGAGTGATCAACATCATAGCTAAAAGGGAACGTGAGAGAGAGAGAGAGAGAATGAAACATATAGAGAGAAACAAAACCTATCAAATGATAGAAGAAACTTTCGTAACAATGTCTTCTCATGTTCGGTACTCTTTATCAAATCATTTTACCAAAACTTTTTTTTTCTTGTACCTTGCTTCTCGTTGTCAATTGCTGATCAACCTACAGAACTCTCTTAATCGAAAAATATCTTTTGCCTTTTTCTATTTTTCTTATGTTCTCGTTAGATCTCCCATCATCATTATATATCTCTACCTACTTACGCACAACAGAACAGCCAGCTTTGTTTAAGCTTCGACTTTCCATAGTCAACTTTAAAATCTGCTCGCAGACTTCTTGGCTAGCTAGCATTGTCCTTCTCACGGCAACATTTATCTGTCGTTGGAGCAGATCTTTACTGATTTTGTTGGTAAGAGTTGTGTTATCTGGCAATGCTTTCACATATCTCATACATAGTAGCATTTGATTTCTATATTCGTACTTCGTACTTTCGTATTTTTGGCATAACAGTTATAAGCTTTATCTATTAGGTCTTCTTCCAATCATAGATGACGTCATTATCTTCTCATTCTGCCTGGAGATTGAACAATCTATTTCTTCATGCTAAGCCTGAAGGCCCTCCATTTCCGCGTAAACGGTGAGTTTCAGTTATATTTTGAAACAAACGCAGATACATTCGTACTGAAAACGCCCTTATCGTATTGATTCAATTTCAACGAACCATGATTCTCGAACTTTGTTAAAGAAATCTTATAAATTATGAAAAAGCTCATATTTTTCTTTTTTCCAGCTCTCATTTTCGCGTTTTCTTCTTCCCTTCCATAACCATTCGCTCATCAATCAGTAATCCCTAAGGGTTATTCTATCCACTCTTTGAAAACTTTTTTTTTCTCTCCTCTTCCTCCTCTCTTAACAAAATCTTTCAAATATTGCGAAGCCCATTTCATTCAACGGAACTAATTTTTATGTAAATTTCACGTTAATCACGTGACAATCGTGAATGAGTTTGCACTAACGTAAATGAAATTTTCATTTTGTACCCCCATAAGGACGCTTGAGCGGTTGGTTGTAGTACGCTGCTTCGTGTCGCCCAGATTTGACTCTTCCAGACGTCCTAATGAGTTCCACATCTTGTCAGTCTGTGTGCCTTCAGAAATATTATTATATTTGCCATATAACCTATATAATATAATATATTTTCTGTAATATAAGATGTTTAGAGTAAAAATCTATTTAAAAGCCAAAAAACAGAAAGAAAACAGAATAAGAAGCTGAGTAGGTTCTCCCATCTCTCTCTCTCTTTATTTCATTTTTTTTGTGATTTTTGTTCATGCATTTCAAGAATTTTCGCCCATTTATCTCCATAGTTATTCCATTGAGGATTGCAACTGAGAAAGATGTTTGGATGGTGAGAAATCGTTATTTTTGAGATTGAATATCTTCCAAGACGGTGCAAGCGTTTATCTGATGATTCATGCCTAATCTGTGACCTTCTATTAGCTTTTGGATGAAAAAATAATAAAAATTTATTATTATTATTATAATATTATAATAACAAAGCTATATTTATATAATAGTGAAACAGCGGACGTTGTGCCTTTTCATCGTCTTGACAGTCCCCCCCCCCCTCCCCACACACTCTTCGGTACATTCGTTATGCGATATGTTTCTCTATCATGTTGTCATTCAAATGCCTTCATATTCAATGTTTTATTTTATTCTTTTTTTCGTTCCAAGAGAGCAAACACACAGCATAGTTTCTGCTTGACCAACATGTACCTTGATCTACCTTTCTATCTCTTGAATCTCTCTCTCACTCTCTCAGACATCATTTTCATTGCCTGAACATGATAGGTAAAAGCAATCTCACTAGTCAGACACTAAACTCAGTATGTCTGTTCCGTGTTTATCCATCTAATTGTGTTTATACACTTGTAGTGTTTCGGCACATCTAATAGTATAATTGATCATTATTAATCCATTCAAATCCTTGTTTGGGGGTCAAGTCACATTGAGTTCTCAAATGGCTCGCAGAGCAAAATATGGTTTTGGTTGCATGGCAACGAAAGAACAACACGTCAGCAAAAGCCTTTTTCGCGTTGTTTTTTCATGAATCAATCTGAATCATACGGAATGACTCCTGTTTCTGATCTCTCTTACTCTCTCTTTTGCCTTTTTTTTACATTTTTTTTGATATTCAGTAAGAAGAATGCGAGAGTTCTCTTTGTTCTTCGTCAAAAAATCAGAAAGTGAACTTCACATGAAAGGAGTTAGTAAAGACTTCAATTCAATTAATTGTCTTTAGTATGATAGTCTTTGTGTTATTGGAAGGAAAAAAGAAGTAAAATGAGACACAGAAAGAAAGGACGTGAAAGAATACGAGATAGTATTAGAGAAAGATAAAGAGAGAGGGAGAGAGAGAGAGAGAGAGAAAAATAAAAAAGAGATGTCGGGAGTGTTTTGGCGATTCGAATGTTGTTATGTCGTTGCTTCTATTGCTTACTGGCTGACTGAGACTACTAGTAGGCTTCCTATGTGCAGTTCTCTTTGCTTCTGTTACTGAGACATCAACAGCTGAACTCATATTGTTTATTTCCAACGTCTTTATTAGGAACAATAAGATTATATTTGTGTCTTTTACTTTCTGCATTTTACTTTTATTCTTGTGTCCACTTTATCACTCTCTCTCTCTCTCTATCTCTCTCTCTTACTCTCCATTTCCATCCTATCCTATGGTGCACGGCTTCTCTTGCATTACAAGCCGCACCACCACCTCTTCTGTTTCATTTCATTTTTTTCTGATTTCTTAAACTTTGTAAATGACAAAAACATTTTTCTTTTATTGTCATTTGACCATCTAGTCATTTTGAACATTCATAAAGCACATTGATATCAGGAAAATGGGCCTTTTTTCATTTCTCATCGTACAAGCAGGGGCATGCTTGTTTCTCAACGATTATTACGATTTTTATATTTTCAATAATAGAATTGAATGTATTTGGATTGATTGCATAAATTCATTTTCTCACCATCATCATCTCAAACATTCAGTTTGTTCACATTTCTTTTTTTTTTTCCATTTTTACAACAAAAAAAGAAGAAGAAGAAGGAAAAACCAAATATGTTCATAATATGCTCAGACAAGTTCATCCACTTTTCTTGAATTGTTTTTCAGAAATATAGAGAAATGCCCTCTTATTTTGTTCTTTTTCTTCCTCTTTATAACAACATTGCTTTCTGCGAGCCGTTTTTTTTGTTTCCAAATATCTCTTCTTCATATGGACAGAGAGAGAGAGAGAGAGATAAGGAGAGTGAGAGGTTTCGGATACATTGCCTTCTATCTTGCCCTCTCTCAGTCAACACTGGTTGGATGATGAACATCATATCATGTTAATCACTTACTTCGTGCTTCTTCATCGTCTTCTTCAACGCCCAATAATCAAAAAGAAAACATCATTGAAACGGGGTAGCTTGTTCGCTTTCACATAAACAGAAAGCTCAAATCTAGGAAATATCAGATAAAAATATTATTTAATGCCAACTGTCATGAAATACTTTGATTAAACGAGCAAACGAAGTCCCTTTGGCCGAGAAAACATTGCGATAAAAGTTTTTTTTCTTTATTTCATCAACTAACAGAACAAGTACTCAAAGCACTAGTCGTTACTATGAGCTTTGACTATTCAGATGTTCACTGTATTCATCTCACTCCCTGTGTATATCCGTCTGCAGTCACTCCCTCTCTCGCTTATCATCTGATAGTTCTCTCTCTCTCATTTGGACATTTAATCACATTAGCTTTTCAATGCTCAGAAATTACGATAATACAGCGGATCGAAAGACATTCGCCTTTTTTTTCTTTCTGAAGCAAAATTAAAATATGTTCGAGTAAGCATAATTCAACTTCCATAGAAGCAAAGAAGGCGGAGAAGGAGAGGAAGAAGGAGACTGAAAGTGTTTCTGATCTTCTGCAATTTTGTCATCTAATTACCATATTATTCTTGATATTCACGTGACTTTTCACATAATTAGCTTGCTCTCGAAATCATTCGTAAAGCGTTAGACGTGTAGAGCGGTTGGTTGTGTGGACGAGAAGCAACGAAAAAAAAAAAGAATTGTGGAAGCTTTAGAAGATGAACGCATTTCCCATTCACAATATATTTTGGAAACTTAATCCTAATGGCAGCTTCATGTTGTGAATCATTACGTTTGTTCGCCAAATGGAATTTGATGATTCAACGATAACAACGAACATTCAGAATGATTTTGAAGAATACAAGAGAGAAGCTCCAATCAGAGATTAAACCGGCACCGATGGAAGATATTTATTAAGAAATTCATCGAATCACATCATTTTATTATATTATTGAACGAAATTTGAATAATCTTGTTTCGACAATCATAAAGCTCTCTCTCTCTCTCTTCTTCTCTGACATACCTTGTGTGAACAGATAGAGGAAGAGACAACAAGAGACTGAGCGAGATTGAGAGAGATGAGCATCGTCTATGTTTGTAAGCATCTTCCCCCATGTTGATCGTCAGATGGAGCACCTTGTATGTTTCAGTTTGACTGAGCCTAAGCAAAATACATGCTTGAATTTTGTTTAGAAGCTTAAAGCAAAAGCAAAATGTTTCGCGTCCTTGAGTAAAACATTTTCAATAAGCAACTGCTTATCTTGCTAACATATATGTTTCTTAACAACTCTTATTATCTTCATCTTCAACTAGTAGTATTATATGAAATGTTAGGTACAAATGATGAGATTCTCTCTCTCTCTCTCTCTATCTATCTCTCTTTAACTAACAAATAGTGTTATTCATTAAGAAAATTATATTTTTTTCGCTTTCAAACATAAAAGCTGATCATTGAAGCAGTCAAGTGAGCTAATTAATCTTTCAAAATTTATTTTTCTCCAAAGAAAATATAACAAAATATAATTTAAAATGAGATACTTGTTTCTCAGTCAAGCGATTATTCACATATATCATCTATATATTACGTATAACTACTCTTACTTTCCCACTGCTTCATATCTCGTTGAAGCTTTAAGCTTCTTTGAGGAGCTGAATGAAGTTCAGCTTGTTTCTGCATCCAGATGGTGCCAGGTCTCAATACATCTCTTTGGCTTTTGACTTGTTAAAGAAAAACAATTGTTGAAAGCTTCATCTTTCTCTTTCTACCTGAGATTTCAGAAAAAAAAAAGAGTTTTGTTTCTTCGAATCTCTCATTGTTCAACTATTTTTTATGCATAATAGTCTTCTTTTTGCTTCTTCAAATTGGACGTCAAGTAAAAAGAGGTTTCGTCTCATTCCTTTCTTCCATCTATTTACGATGGCGGTGAGGAAGTTCACTAACTGTGAAGTTGACTGGACTAAGTGATCTGGAAACCAACCGTTCGTTACGTAAGCAGTTCAGAGAATGTCTCACACACTTCCACTTTGATTCTCCCTCTCTCTCCCTCTCTCTCTCTCTCTCTCTCTCTCTCTCTCTCTCTCTCTCTCTCTCTCTCTCTCTCTATGATTCTGCTTTTTCTTCTTTTCATTTTCGTCGAACAGCCGTTTTTGTTTTCATTTCTAATTGAATTTACTCCTCCAATATTTCAATTTGTTTTTCTTATTGCTCTCCAGGCTTTCATGATCTCAACGTTTCATTCAATCCTCTCTCTCTAGCCAATCAAATGGTTCGAATCATTTTTTGAGGCTTATTTGTTTTGGTCGTCTCAGCTTCTTCCGTAAAACTTTGCGCCAAAACTGATTGTTTGAATCAGAGATCATCATTAGCAAGTGGACGCAAGAGACAAAAATAAGAGGTAGATGAAGAAGCTGTAGAACGAGATGATAGATATAATAGTCTTGAAGAGGAAGAGAGCCAAAGAGACAAGGTAAAAGCGTAAGACCAGCTCGGAGAAGCTGACTAAAGTCGTCGACCATACGATAGTGATCGTCGTCCTTTTCGTCCATCTACTTCAATTTCAATTCTCAGACTCTCGATTGAAGCTTTATTTGGTTTTCATTCCTTCGCCATTACGCTCTCTGTGTGGTCTGGTAGAAACATTTGAATTCTTTATATTCTAAAGGTTGAAAACTTTCATTAATTGACTTCAACACCTTAAAGAGTGAGAGAGAATTCCCACCAACCATCCATTACCCATTCCATAAAGTATTGGAGAGCCAAAGAATCAGCAAAGTAAAACAGCAAAGAAGAAAGCAAATTTAAAAACACGACGTTCGATTCTTAAAGGTTTTGGGTGTCAAAAAACCTTTTAACTTTCATCTTTTCGTCCATTTCACACAAAAGTTTCAGTGATCTGAGATCATTCAAAGAGCTCTCCCGAACTTTTATTTTATGTTTTTTTTCAAATTCTCTCTGTCTTCTCCTGTTTAAAATACATTTGGTTTGAACTTTTGTTTCGATTGTCCATCCTATTACTATGCCTCAGTATAATAAGACAGTCAACGAGGTATTACGTATAAATCGATTAGAAATTGGTTGGTCAACGGTTTGCATGTTCATATTTACCCAATAAGGAAGGAGGAAAGATGATAGTTTCCGGTATCCGATGATCATTTGATGAGCAGAATTTCTTTCATTTTTTCTTCCAACTGAATGAGCAGAAAAGAAATTCTTTCTTACTGTGTGTGTCCTCACTCTCATTTCATCTCTTTTTAGTTTCAACTGTTGTGTTTCTACTTGATCATTCTTCTTCACTTTTCATCTTCATCCATATGAATATGTTTTTGAATGTTGAACTTGCTTCAGTCAAATGTTGTTAATTGTAAACATTTCGTTGATGATCTCATTTAACAAGGATTTGTATCAATTGTCTGCAATAGCTTTGATATTGATATGAAAGGCTTAATCTTCGGCCTATAAGAAGTAAGAGGGTTAAATAAAGAGAGATTTTATAAAATTGAGAGAGAGAAAGTGAATAAAAGGAGAAAAATGACCAATGGTCGTCAAGCTTAATATATTAAGATATTCACAACACAGAGCTCAGTTCTCTCTCTCTCTTTTCAACCTAATGGCCCTGTTGAGTGAGCACATTATTTCATTTTTTAAATTTTTGTTATTTTCCCCTTTTTTTTCTGATAAAAGAGTGAAAGAGAAATACGTTTTTTTTTGCGTTTTCATCTCACGAGCATAGTGTTTCAACTGATTTTTCTCTTAATTTGAGAAGTTGACGAGAACTTCATCTATCAGTTATGAGGTGAAACAATGAGAATCTCTCGTTTACTTGAGAAATCTGAGAAAGAAGGATATGATATGCTCTGATAACAAACTTTTTGTCCACTTTTTATTGTAAAAAGTCATACAAAGGTTGAGAGTTTTTGTGAAGCAAATGAAATAGCAGACTTCAACTGGACATCTGTTTTGGCTTGTTCTATGATGTTTCACGTTCTATGACTGATGTTAACAGAATGATGTGAGAGAGAATAGAAGACTTTGAGATATTATGTGATGCGAAGAGAAAGAGTTCTTTCTTATGTCATCTGTTCTTTGTTCTTTATCTCATTTTTGACCACAACTGCTGACCACTCCGAGTGCGTTTAGCTGTCTCGTGATGTGTGGGAATAAGAGAAAGAAAAGTGAAAAAAAGTCATTCGAATGTGTCAGATGAAGAAGACGAAAACTTACTTTGACAAGAAGCTTTAGCAAGTAAGTATATATGTGAAATAAGAGAGATAGAGAGATAGAGAGAGAGAGAAAGAGAGAGAGAGAGAGAGAGAGAGAGAGAGAGAGAGAAATGGAACAATGGATAAGAGAAGCAGGGAGAAAAATGAAAATTTTGCTCTTCGGAGCTCATCGGAGTGCATGAATGCCATGTGTAGGAGAGCACCAAGTTCATCTGCCAGTCGAATCGATGTCTGCACCCGGAGGCCTCGTTTTGTCCCTTCTCTCCTCTTTTTTTCCCTCTTTTTCTGTTCACCTCTATATCTCTAACATACGAATTCACACTTACTCTTCTTCTTTGGGCTCTTAATTCACTTGTTGAATTCAGAAGAATATCCATCTTTTCCTTCCTTTTATACACATACTAGCAAATTATGTGCAATATTATGCAAAAAAAGCTGAAAAAACTTCTGCTTCTTGTCAACTTTCAAGCTGAAACGAAGCATAGCCAAGTGATACCAAATACGCTAATTGGCTGCATATTCTACAATCTATGTTATGTTACTCTGTTTTTATAACATTTTTCATTAAATCAAATATAGATTTCCTCTTCTTCTTCTTCTTTTTTTCTGCTCAGTGCCATTTCAAATCATATTTCCGAAGTATATTTGGCGTATGAAGTAATACACAAGTGCCAAGCCATTTATAGCCAGCCATTAAATGCTTTTGAGGAGACCTCCGGCATTCTTACTCGTTTTGCTCTTTTTTTTTTGGTGTTTTGTGAGCTTGAGTTGTCCGTCCGTTGCTAGAAGAAAGGAAAACGAAATAGCTTAACCCAGATAGTTGTGCTGATCGTTCAAATGACACAAAAGTGCCTTTAACTTCCTACTTCATCACATTTGCTCTCTTTTTCTTTCCTCTTTTCTAGAGCTCAATCAAACAGCTCAGATCTCTTGCCGTGGTTGTTTTCTTGACTCTCTAGTGAATTTGAGGAAAAAAAAGGAGAATATGGAGTAGCTATTTTTCCATTTTCTTCTTCAACATCTCTTGTATCCATCTAATACTTTAGCGTTTCTTTCATTCATGTACTCTATAGATTGAGAATCATGTATGCTATCAGCTGCCAAATGATCTACTTGTTTTTTCCCCTTAAAACTGTGAGTACTTTGCCACTCATCCAGCCCCAATACTCAATGAGTTGCATAAAGCCACCATCATTTTATATTTTTCTAATTCATTATACTTATTATTCAATTATGACTTAGCTTAAGATGATTTTTGAACAGCTGCTCTCTGTTTCCAAGCTCTTCCGGACTTTTACACATTCACTCATACTCGCATAGTCCATAGAGAGAGAGAAAGCTAATAGACAATGATTACGGAATGATTCTGCTCAGCTGTACTATACTCTGTGCAACATTCACTTTATTTTTCTGTCTTTTAATGTCTAAGAAAGTTGATTTTGATCTTTCTGCTCTCGTTTTCGTCTTCTAGAGATCTAGCAGATCAAATGAGGAAGCCTTTCGCGCCATGAAAACATGCAACAACACACAGAAATCCTTATACGTAACCGTATTAAGGTAAAAAGGAAGAAAAAAAAACAACAATGGTTGAATAAGAGATCACATTTCGTTCGATCAAAAACTTCCATACATAAGAACTTTCTTTTGTTTCTTTTTCTCCTTTTTTTCCGGCTGTTGAACTTTCATTTCAATGGCTATGCATGGTAGTGAGAGCGTTAGCCATATCTTGAGAGAGAAGAAATGAATGAATGAAGTTTCGAAAAACCACTTTTACTCAAAATGAAGATGTGTTCATTCGTTCGTTTCAATCAGCTGTTCATCTATCTATCAGTAAATGAGTTTAGAGAAGAGATGTTGCTCTTAACTGATAGAGTGATCTATGTGTTAATCACATAGTATTCATGTTTATAACAATATTCTTAAATATATATATTTGTCGTTTTACTCTTCTATCATTCATTTCTTTTATTTTGATTTTCAATGTCATTGCTCAATGTTAATCTGAGCTTTCAAAGAACTTTACTTTTCTACTCTCTCTCTCCTAACCTCAAAAAGATGTTTTGATGGCAAAAGGCATGATGAATCGGATGATGCTTGGCCTCAATAATTTGTTTGTGACATTAGCATATGTACGTCAAATTCACGTGGAGTTTATCAACACCATATTCCTCATCTTCCTCTTTTTCTATTTTTTCAAACGCGTTGATCGGTTGCTTTTCTCATCTCTCCCTTCTCTCTCTCTCTCTCTCTCCCTCTGTTACGTTCTTCCCTCCTCTTACACCCTCTCTTCTTTCCTTCTCCATTTTTTGTGCTGTGCATTGCGTTTAATTCCTCTGCCAAAGCTACGTGTTTTTGCATCAAAAGTCTTGCTCTAGAAGATGAAAAAGATTATTACACCCTAGCTATTCAGCCTATTGTTGGCGAGAATTCTCAAATACATAACATGCTTCCTACAGCATTACACATAGCAAATCTTTCGCCATAGAACATGCCCTGAGGACATTTCCATTCAAACACATAGACAAACACACGTTTTATAATGGTTTGTGATTTAATTTTTTTTTCTTCTCCACTATCTCAGCTCCTTAGTCCTTCTCCTATTCTTCCCCATTCTTGCACATATAATTTAAGATAAGAAGATTGACTGAAAAATTGTATTTTCATATTATCCGTCCAATAATTAAATATATCTTATACTCTAATTTGGTTTTCGCTTGTGTTTCTGCCCTTCCTCCACTTGTTCCATTCTTTCCTCTCTTCTATTCTCTATCGCTATTGATTATCAGTTAAACAGTTAGGCAGTTAGGCTATATATAAAGGAAAAATGTGTGTGTTTTTTTATTCTTCTTCTCTTTCTCATCTCTTCGTAAGACGCACACGAAGACACAGAAGAATGAAGAAGAAAAAAAAGAATTTTTGTTGGATCATGTTGTGCCTAAAGGGCTCTCCCAGAAGCTTTGTCGTTCTTTCTTCTCATCATCATTTTTGTCGTTTTCGTGTCAGAATTTAGTGAACAACTGATGTCTCTCTGTGAAGAAGTGAAATTGAAACCGAAAAACACTTCATTTCACCTAAGACAATCGTATTTTGTCCTTTTGCTATCATTATGATCATCATCAATAGATGAAGCAGCTGGCGTGCTTACTTTTATTTCCTTCTCTCTCTCTCTATCTTTTTTCTCTGAATTTAACGCTCAAATGTAGAGAGGGTAAGAAATATCAAGAAAGAATCAAAGAGAACGTGAAATTTTAAAGAAATGAGGGATATAGGGTGATCAATCAGCCTCAAAACCAAAACCTCAGAGATCGCTTAAACTATCTCAAACTATCAAACTACGAAAAAAGAAACTTTTGTTTCTTCCTCATCATCTGGCAGTGTACAACACGTTCAAACAATACATATATAGGTATAATAACAGTAAATAGTATATATCTATCTATTTATATATCTATCTATCTATCCAGGAAGATTAGCTATCGCATATGAATAACAAATATCTTTTGGATAGTTATTAACGGCCAGATTATTTTATTGTTCCAGGATTTCTTTGTAAAATCCAAAATATCAATTGACGCTCTCAGAAGCTTCTTCTCCTCTTTCTCATGTCTTTTTATGTGAACAAATATCAACTGAACATTGTAATTCAGTGTTTCTTCCGCTGCTCATTTTTCAATTTTTCTGCCCAGCTTACATCTTACACTCTCATACATCCTCATATGTATGTCAGGATTTTATTTTTTTTCAAATTTAAATAAAAAGAAATATATATATATATTCAAATCTATGTACGATGTGGAGAATATAAATATTTAAAAAGAAATTTTAGATTTTATCCGTAATTAGATTTCTTGCTATCACATTCCTTCTCATTTCATCCAATTCCCTTTATTCTCCATTCTCATATCTCTGGACATTGGCATAACTTACAAAAGCAGGTAGAAAGTGGAGAAAACGTTTTTGGTTGTTTCTCTCTCTCTCTCTCTCTCTCTCTTTCTTGCTTACGAGCAAAGAAATTATTTGCTCCAGAAGATCTGAGTTTGCAGGTCAACGACCATTCTGAACTCAGCGTAGGTGTCTAACAAGTAAGCATGGTCAAGACGATAAGAGAACCAAATGAATGAGAGAGAACGTAAACGATAGGCGACATAGGTGTTGGAATGTTTACATAATGATTTGTAAGCTAATTTCATATTTTCTTTTCACAGATCTATTCAAACCTTTAATTAGTTTGTAGTGTGAGCAGAGTAACGTGTCGACAATTTTGTTGAGATTAGAAGCATTCAGCTCATTGCTCTCACATTAAATCTCAGACCACAAAAGATATTATCACATCCGAGTCGGGCGATTAATTCGAATTTTTTTTTGAAAGAAGATAAGAGCAAGTTGTCTCAACCGATAAGTAGCTGCAATGCTCTTGCTCTCAAAGTTACATTTTTCCAATTTTCATCATCAGCATTTTTGTTTTTCAAAATTATAGAAAACCAAATATGTATCTATCATGAAATTAGCATATGAATATTTCATTTTCAAAGATTTTTGATCATTTTCCGAAGAAGTTCACATTCTCAATTCTGTACCACGCTTGAGTATCTGAGGGGGTGGGAATCTCAGAGCAGCATTACCAAAACGAGCTTCACCGCCGCGCTCTATCCAACCCCCCCCCCTTTTCTGTCCGAAAAATCGAGAAAAAAGTTTTTTTTTTTTTTTTTGCAATTCAAACGAACTGAACCCAAATTTCCCGCCAATGTGAGAGTAATGTGTTCACAATTAGAATTCTATTTAATTAATAATTAATATTTATATATTCTGCCACATGTATTCATTTCCTGATTAAATGTCCGAGTTAAGCGAGCAGTTTCAAGTTTCATTCAGCTGCCATTCGTTTTTCTTTTTTCTTTGTCTTTCTTCTCTTTTTTTTTTGTGTTTTTCTTTTCATCTTCTGTATGTGTTGCTGCATCGTTGATAATCTATCAAAGTTAACAAATGGTTTTTACAAATTGCAGTGTAATCCCTCAAAAGGATCTCTCGCCTTATTCATTTTAATAGCTTCGATCTCAACCAGATGGCCGTTCGCGCATGTCTTTTTCCTCTTAGTAGCGAATCTTTTCAACAATATGTTTCAACAGATCGGTAAATATCTCTATTCAATTATACAAAAGTATTGTTTCACAAAAATTTTTATGAAACAAAGATTGAAACTTTGTTGAAAGCCAAATTCAAATAATCATATCCGTTGGGTAGTGAGCGGTGCAATAGAGAGTAGGAAGCATTTGATATCCGATTGTTCTTCAATTGAATTGTGAAAGAAAGTGAAAAAGGAAAGTAAGCTGATGACTTTCAACTTTCATTTTCCTTTTTTTTTCAATATTTTTCGCGACAGAACCATTTATAGCCAATGTCACCTATCATGTGGATTACGGTATGAACAATAAAATAATCACATGAGGCAAAATATTAGAAGAGAAAAAGAATGAAATTAGAGAAAGAGGGAGAGAGAAAGAGAGAGAGAGAGAGAGAGAGAGAGAGAAAGATAGAAAGACAGAAAGACAAGAAAGGGAGTTCAATGTTCGCCAAAAAAACGTAACAAACAGTATGGTTTTATAAGAGAAATAATTGCATATTCGACTTTGCTTTGCTTTTCATTGATAAAACTGATGGAACAATAAGTAAGTGGGCATAGCTTACTTTAAAGCAAATAACGTAAATATGTTGAAAACGTCATATTGTGATAATAGTAATGATACATGAATGAGAGACAAAACGAATGTATCATCAGGAGGTTGACGAGGAGAACGAGGAGAAGGGTAAAGGGGAGGGGGCATCAAGAAGGCGACGGCATGTCGCGCCTCGTCTAGTTCAATCACGTGTGTTTGTACTTAAAAGACGAGCCCAGATGAACAAAGCAGTTCTTGACTTTTCTTTTCGTCTCCATCCTATCTTTATTTTGTCTATTCCGTCTGTCCTCATCACGTTTATTGCTGTATCAGCAGCTTTAGCTAGGCTTGTCTCATCAAGCTTGCTGATCTCAAGTGGAACAAAAAAGTTGTTGTACAACAGACTTTTATAGTCTTGTCCTGCATAAACGTATCTACCCAGACAGCTTTCACTTCAAGCTCATACGTGTAGCTCAATCTATTCATTCACTAAATCACATTGTCATCATTTGAACGGATTTTGAATATATTTTGTTAAAAAAAAAACAAAATATTCAAATCCATCCTACATCATTCAAATTGATTTCATCAAAGAAAGAACATCATCGAGATCAAGAAAATCTCTTGAAAATGGCTTTAATCCGTCGTGCACGTTATGAGACGTGCTATTCACCTGTATGCTCAGCTCCATCAACTCCAGCATATTGGAGTCCAACAGCCTCAAAACATTATAATTCGCGATCAAATCATTGGAACTCTCGATCTTTCAGCACATCATCCAACAACAATGGTACATCTCCGGCATTAGTTGCAATTGATTCAAAAATCGAACAAGCTATGGTATGATAACACATTTCTCTTTCTCTCTTTATCTGAACCCTATCTATAGGATTTGGTCAAAACTCATCTAATGTTTGCTGTTCGAGAAGAAGTTGAAGTTTTAAGGAGCAAAATTGTCGATTTGGAAACTCACGTAAGTCCTCATCTAATCATTTTCATTTACAAAACATATCTTCATAGCTGTATCATTGATCATGAACGAATTATATTATCTCTTAAAGTGTCTTATCACTTTCCTATCTTGTTGAGTTGATTCCCATCATGTTCTGAAACCGAAAAACAAGTTTATAACATATGGAGCTCCTCTACGTTTCTTGTTATCATCTTTCAAATTTAAAAATCAAAAAAAAAAAAAGGAAATGTTCTCTTTCGTGAGCTTCTCATGTGAATGAAACAGAAAGAAGTTGTTTCTGCTTCCTATATCTATACATATAAGGTCAATTGTTACGGTATTTTCTAAGTTTTTGTTTGCGAAACAAGTTCATTTTGAGTATTTAATTTGACTTCAGCACACAACTTCATCTTCTTTTTCTCCTTTTTTTTTGTTTTATGTCTTCAAATGACCGTTCTCACTCTCGTGTCATTTCATCTTAACAGTTCTCAACAAGCTCCTGGCTGTCTATCTCTATTTCCTTAACTATGCTAGTGTCTTGTCTCTCACTCTTTCTCTGTCAATTATGATACAGTTCAACAGCCTTCTCTTCCCCCCCCCCTCTCCTCTACTACACATACATTGACATCATTGTTCTCACGCCAAACAACAAAAAAAAAGGGAGAATTATTTATAGAAAATGTTTAAAATAAACTTTTTGACAAAAAAAAAAGTTCGTAAAAGTATGATAGAAGACTATGTCATCTACACTAAGACCATTCCCCCTCTCTGTATCATCATTCATACACATTGATACTAATCACGAGATGATGAACAGTTAATGGAAACAAAATAAGTTTTTAATTTGTTCTCTGAAAATCATATTTGCATTCCATCTAACTATAACTCATTAATTATATCATTTAATTACAGATACATCATTTGGAGACAGAAAATTCAATTCTTAAAGATCACATTCCGGACGATTTACTGAAGAACTTGAATTTGGGCAAAAAGTGAAATAATCATAACGAACGGATATCAAGATTTCTTAAAACCAATGGAAAACTTGTTAGCAAATTGAAAGTTTTTTTATGAGATTTCTTCTCTTTCTCACCCCCCCTCCATCCTCTCTCCCAAACTATTCGCGATTTCCTTCGGGACTCACATCTTATCTACTTGTCCTTTCAATTCAGTTTCTTTGATCACTTTTTCCTTGTTTGTTAACTATGAGTTGATAGTTAACGATTGATTACTCTAAAGCCTCTCTATCCATACCAATCTTCTCTTCTTCCCCCCCCCCACACCACCTCTTTTCTCATTTCTTTTTTCCTGTTTTTTGTACAAACTACATGCATAGCGGGCTCACTTTAGGAAGAAGTTATTGACCTTCTTCGCTTACTCTTCAACCACACAAACACACATATAATATATATATTATATATATATATATATATATATAGACATCTTCATATATAGAGTACAGTCATTTCCATACATTTACTTTGATTAGACAGGTTCAATCGTTACGATTTTTAAATTCGTGTAAATCAATCCCGTGGTTATACCTCTGATACATTTGTTTAAGATAACACTTGTATCATCCATACTATTCGAAGCTTCTGAACACAAGCTATACTGAAAGTTTTGTTTGTTTCTTTCAATCTCATCCTTATCTGCCAAAAAAGCATGTTTTAATAAATTTCCTTTAATTATATATTATATATATATATGTATATTTTGAAGAAACAAACATACTTTCTTCATATTATGTGTTCATGACAGCTTGTGTTACATCTCTTCTTACTCTCTCTCCCCCTCCCCCCTTCTCTACTTATCCCTGAGCGGTATTTCTCTTCTCTTGGCGCTTGTATGGGATGAGTCGGGATGAACTGAAACATTTAGTTTTTATTATTTTGTTTTCATTCTGTTTTCACTTTTATTAGTTTGATTCACATTATACATAGCTGTACATACTTTTTTTTTTTTTTTTTTTACAAATTTTATGCGAAAATGAGAAAAATAATAAATGTTCATCTGAATGTTATTTCTTACAATATTGAACTCTGAATCTCAAATTGATCACAGTTGTTGATGATATGTGTAGTATCATCAAGTGTAGTTTAGTCTTTGGAAATGAAACGAAATAGAATTATGTGGTTATGGTAAAGGTAGTGTATGGTTATCGGATGTCGATATTGTTGTGCTTTTGTTATATTTTAAATGATTTGAAGGGCAACAAACTGTATGTGACGTTGTTACTAGTCGTGGACAAAGATAGCAATGCGAGGGACGATTATATAATTGTTTTATAACTGAAAAAGTATAGAAGTCACAGACGTATTTTCATTTCCGTCATTATCACATAGTAATTTCCTTTTTTTATATTTCAGCTTATAAATATATAACATACGTAAGAAAAGCTATTTAGTTATGCATGAAATAGGAAATCATGGGGCTGATAGATAGGAAATGAACATTTACGGTATGCTAGGAACAAATTGAAATGATGCTCAGTTTCAATACTTACATTGATGGCAGTACATCTGCTAAGCATAGTCAATAGCTGAAGCTTACTGAGTAGTTGCTTTGTATTATCGTTATTCATTTTTATATTAATTGATGCTTTTATTATCATACTAGGTCATACTCATGCTGGGAAGGCTTTGTTTCATTTATTACATTATTCTGTCACATTGTGTTGAAAGTTTCAAAGTTGGTTATGTTGGTCGTGTTTCGTGTCAGTATGAGGATGAATGCGCTCCAGAAGCATACATGGCACAGTGTTTCTATGAAGGTATTGCATAGATAACACTTACTTGTGTTTTACGACAATCATCTATTAAAGGCCTTATTGACGCTGGCATCAATAAGGATGCATCAATTCCTAATAAAAATGTTACTTTTGTTTTTCTTGATCCATATAATGTTTTGAAGAATACGACGTCTGTTGAATCAGACAGTTTCGGTGTTGTTAACTCTGGACAGAGCACAAAGTACTTTTTTCTACTTTATTTTAACTCTTATTAACTAGTCTCCTTTTCACAGTTCATTTAGAGCTGCATTACGTGAATTACTGGATGAAAAGGCGGACGATCCTCTCATAAGTCTTGTTGGCTATGCAGAAGACTGTAGAGCTGTCGCCACTTTGGCTGATACCTATGATAAGGCAGCAGTTATTAATGTAATTCTATACTTATAGTTTAAAACTTTGCTTTGATGAACATACGTTTTAGGCTTGTTATGAACCTATCGGAGAATCTGTTATACCTTTAGTACGAACTATTCATTTCGATAGAACTCTTGGGTATGCTCTTTACAATCGATCTTCAAAAAGCTTCTTATTCCATTATTTACAGAATGATCTACCGTGCTGTAGCACACTTTCTCGAACAGAACAATATCAAACACGTTACTGTAGTGAATATGGTTCAAAATACCTTTGACATGTATCCATCTCTACTTCTGGATGCTTTAGCTTCTCATGGCATTCAAGTAAAGTTATCAGAAGAACAGTGTTAAAACTCTATTACTTCTAACAGGTTGCTAGTTACGATAAGAACGTTTTTGCTTACAACAGCAAATTTTTTCCATTTGAAACTGTCATACAATATGTCATGTCCACATATTTGCGCACACGAAGTTAGACACATATTGTTTTCATGGTTCTTAAGTGGTTTCATTCAGTTTACGTATGCCTGGGACACTTTGATACTCTGTCTCTTGCTTACGCTCTGGATAAGTTAGGGTTATTAGAGTCTGGGAAATATCTGATTGTCAATATAAACCATTTCGATTTCCAAGATCAGTTTGAAACACGTTGGATAACCACTCGGAGTTAGGCTAGATGAATTTCATTGATATAAAACTTATTTTTAGGGGAAAGGTTCATTCTGTCATCTAATGATATAGCCTGGCTTGCTCGTCATGTTATTACCTTCTCTCATTCACCATATTGGCCTGCCGTATCGGGTTTATTCAGAAACTACTTCTTATAAACATGACTGGTTCAGAGAATAAGGAATTTCTTGATCTTCGGAATCGAGTAACAAACAGTTTTAAACAGAAGCTATGCCCACCGTTCTGCGATCGTCAGAATGATAAAATGGCTAATATAACATTGGTAACTCTCATCATAGTAAACTACATTGGAGTGTTCTTTTCAGAGTTCAACGACTAGGTACGATCTATGGATAACAGCGTATGATTCCGGAAAGCTTATGGGTGAAACGCTTCAAAATTTGACCGCTGTGAACAACTCTACCGAGCTGATAGAAAAAATGAGGCAAAAAATTTACCGAAGTGAACCAATAAAGTGAACATTGTACCATCTAACCCGATTTTTGAGGCTTGACTGGTTACGATACATTCTTTGACGAGTCTGGAATAACTCAGAAACAGATCGATATCTGGGGCTCCGCTTTGAATGATGGAATTGGGTTCTCTGCTTATTACAATCAGATTGGGCAGATGACACCACTCAAAAACGAAACTTTTGTAAGGCGTGGTTTCAGGAAATGATAGCAAAACACTATTTGAGGCGATTTCAATCGATATCAGCAAATCACTCAACTTCTTAAAAGCGATTCCGGAGGATATGCCAAAATGTGGATTCAATAACGAGAACTGCCCACGCCCAGGTAACCGAATAATATGAGAAATCTTATAAAAATTTACAGGTGGATTGGGAACGACAGAAATTATAGTGATTATCATAAGTTCGATACTAGCTCTGGGAATGCTTGGTTTCATGGGATACATTGTGAAGTAAGTGGGGGAAAATGAAGAACGTAATTGCTGTGAGAAAGAATAAGTACTCAATAGTGAAACAATGCTGAAAGTTCGATTAGAAGAACGTTGAAGGAACTTGAACAACTCGCCCAGAATGACTTGTTAACAGTGGATTGACACCGTTTTCTCGATGGGTCATGTAGTGAATGGTCTAGAAACGTAAACAGTAAATACCTTACAGATGGTTTGTGGGACTTCCCCAAGTAAAAGTATGTCATCCGCAGGATTCGAACCTGCGCCCTCCGGAGAGGACTGCGACCTGAACGCAGCGCCTTAGACCACTCGGCCAGAATGACTTGTTATCAGTCGATAAACAAGGTTTTCTCGATGGGTCATGTAGTGAATGGTCTAGAAACATAGTAAATACCTTAGTGATGGTCAGTGGGACTTCCCCAAGTAAAAGTATGTCATCCGCAGGATTCGAACCTGCGCCCTCCGGAGAGGACTGCGACCTGAACGCAGCGCCTTAGACCACTCGGCCAGAATGACTTGTTATCAGTCGATAAACAAGGTTTTCTCGATGGGTCATGTAGTGAATGGTCTAGAAACATAGTAAATACCTTAGTGATGGTCAGTGGGACTTCCCCAAGTAAAAGTATGTCATCCGCAGGATTCGAACCTGCGCCCTCCGGAGAGGACTGCGACCTGAACGCAGCGCCTTAGACCACTCGGCCAGAATGACTTGTTATCAGTCGATTAACACGGTTTTCTCGATGGGTCATGTAGTGAATGGTCTAGAAACATAGTAAATACCTTACAGATGGTTTGTGGGACTTCCCCAAGTAAAAGTATGTCATCCGCAGGATTCGAACCTGCGCCCTCCGGAGAGGACTGCGACCTGAACGCAGCGCCTTAGACCACTCGGCCAGAATGACTTGTTATCAGTCGATAAACAAGGTTTTCTCGATGGGTCATGTAGTGAATGGTCTAGAAACATAGTAAATACCTTACAGATGGTTTGTGGGACTTCCCCAAGTAAAAGTATGTCATCCGCAGGATTCGAACCTGCGCCCTCCGGAGAGGACTGCGACCTGAACGCAGCGCCTTAGACCACTCGGCCAGAATGACTTGTTATCAGTCGATTAACACGGTTTTCTCGATGGGTCATGTAGTGAATGGTCTAGAAACATAGTAAATACCTTACTGATGGTCAGTGGGACTTCCCCAAGCAAAAGTATGTCATCCGCAGGATTCGAACCTGCGCCCTCCGGAGAGGACTGCGACCTGAACGCAGCGCCTTAGACCACTCGGCCAGAATGACTTGTTATCAATCGATTAACACGGTTTTCTCGATGGGTCATGTAGCGAATGGTCTAGAAACATAGTAAATACCTTACTGATGGTCAGTGGGACTTCCCCAAGCAAAAGTATGTCATCCGCAGGATTCGAACCTGCGCCCTCCGGAGAGGACTGCGACCTGAACGCAGCGCCTTAGACCACTCGGCCAGAATGACTTGTTATCAGTCGATTAACACCGTTTTCTCGATGGGTCATGTAGTGAATGGTCTAGAAACATAGTAAATACCTTACTAATGGTCAGTGGGACTTCCCCAAGTAAAAGTATGTCATCCGCAGGATTCGAACCTGCGCCCTCCGGAGAGGACTGCGACCTGAACGCAGCGCCTTAGACCACTCGGCCAGAATGACTTGTTTTCAGTCGATTAACACGGTTTTCTCGATGGGTCATGTAGTGAATGGTCTAGAAACATAGTAAATACCTTACAGATGGTTTGTGGGACTTCCCCAAGTAAAAGTATGTCATCCGCAGGATTCGAACCTGCGCTCTCCGGAGAGGACTGCGACCTGAACGCAGCGCCTTAGACCACTCGGCCAGAATGACTTGTTTTCAGTCGATTAACACGGTTTTCTCGATGGGTCATGTAGTGAATGGTCTAGAAACATAGTAAATACCTTACAGATGGTTTGTGGGACTTCCCCAAGTAAAAGTATGTCATCCGCAGGATTCGAACCTGCGCCCTCCGGAGAGGACTGCGACCTGAACGCAGCGCCTTAGACCACTCGGCCAGAATGACTTGCTATCAGTCGATTAACAAGGTTTTCTCGATGGGTCATGTAGTGAATGGTCTAGAAACATAGTAAATACCTTACTGATGGTCAGTGGGACTTCCCCAAGTAAAAGTATGTCATCCGCAGGATTCGAACCTGCGCCCTCCGGAGAGGACTGCGACCTGAACGCAGCGCCTTAGACCACTCGGCCAGAATGACTTGTTATCAGTGGATTGACACCGTTTTCTCGATGGGTCATGTAGTGAATGGTCTAGAAACATAGTAAATACCTTACTGATGGTCAGTGGGACTTCCCCAAGTAAAAGTATGTCATCCGCAGGATTCGAACCTGCGCCCTCCTGAGAGGACTGCGACCTGAACGCAGCGCCTTGGACCACTCGGCCAGAATGACTTGTTATCAGTCGATTAACTCGGTTTTCTCGATGGGTCATGTAGTGAATGGTCTAGAAACATAGTAAATACCTTACTGATGGTCAGTGGGACTTCCCCAAGTAAAAGTATGTCATCCGCAGGATTCGAACCTGCGCCCTCCGGAGAAGACTGCGACCTGAACGCAGCGCCTTAGACCACTCGGCCAGAATGACTTGTTATCAGTGGATTGACACCGTTTTCTCGATGGGTCATGTAGTGAATGGTCTAGAAACATAGTAAATACCTTACTGATGGTCAGTGGGACTTCCCCAAGTAAAAGTATGTCATCCGCAGGATTCGAACCTGCGCCCTCCGGAGAGGACTGCGACCTGAACGCAGCGCCTTAGACCACTCGGCCAGAATGACTTGTTATCAGTGGATTGACACCGTTTTCTCGATGGGTCATGTAGTGAATGGTCTAGAAACATAGTAAATACCTTACTGATGGTCAGTGGGACTTCCCCAAGTAAAAGCATGTCATCCGCAGGATTCGAACCAGCGCCCTCCGGAGAGGACTGCGACCTGAACGCAGCGCCTTAGACCACTCGGCCAGAATGACTTGTTATCAGTCGATTAACACCTTTTTCTCGATGGGTCATGTAGTGAATGGTCTAGAAACATAGTAAATACCTTACTAATGGTCAGTGGGACTTCCCCAAGTAAAAGTATGTCATCCGCAGGATTCGAACCTGCGCCCTCCGGAGAGGACTGCGACCTGAACGCACCGCCTTAGACCACTCGGCCAGAATGACTTGTTATCAGTGGATTGACACCGTTTTCTCGATGGGTCATGTAGTGAATGGTCTAGAAACATAGTAAATACCTTACAGATGGTTTGTGGGACTTCCCCAAGTAAAAGTATGTCATCCGCAGGATTCGAACCTGCGCCCTCCGGAGAGGACTGCGACCTGAACGCAGCGCCTTAGACCACTCGGCCAGAATGACTTGTTATCAGTCGATAAACAAGGTTTTCTCGATGGGTCATGTAGTGAATGGTCTAGAAACATAGTAAATACCTTACTGATGGTCAGTGGGACTTCCCCAAGTAAAAGTATGTCATCCGCAGGATTCGAACCTGCGCCCTCCGGAGAGGACTGCGACCTGAACGCAGCGCCTTAGACCACTCGGCCAGAATGACTTGTTATCAGTGGATTGACACCGTTTTCTCGATGGGTCATGTAGTGAATGGTCTAGAAACATAGTAAATACCTTACAGATGGTTTGTGGGACTTCCCCAAGTAAAAGTATGTCATCCGCAGGATTCGAACCTGCGCCCTCCGGAGAGGACTGCGACCTGAACGCAGCGCCTTAGACCACTCGGCCAGAATGACTTGCTATTAGTCGATTAACAAGGTTTTCTCGATGGGTCATGTAGTGAATGGTCTAGAAACATAGTAAATACCTTACTGATGGTCAGTGGGACTTCCCCAAGTAAAAGTATGTCATCCGCAGGATTCGAACCTGCGCCCTCCTGAGAGGACTGCGACCTGAACGCAGCGCCTTGGACCACTCGGCCAGAATGACTTGTTATCAGTCGATTAACTCGGTTTTCTCGATGGGTCATGTAGTGAATGGTCTAGAAACATAGTAAATACCTTACTGATGGTCAGTGGGACTTCCCCAAGTAAAAGTGTGTCATCCGCAGGATTCGAACCTGCGCCCTCCGGAGAGGACTGCGACCTGAACGCAGCGCCTTAGACCACTCGGCCAGAATGACTTGTTATCAGTGGATTGACACCGTTTTCTCGATGGGTCATGTAGTGAATGGTCTAGAAACATAGTAAATACCTTACTGATGGTCAGTGGGACTTCCCCAAGTAAAAGTATGTCATCCGCAGGATTCGAACCTGCGCCCTCCGGAGAGGACTGCGACCTGAACGCAGCGCCTTAGACCACTTGGCCAGAATGACTTGTTATCAGTGGATTGACACCGTTTTCTCGATGGGTCATGTAGTGAATGGTCTAGAAACATAGTAAATACCTTACTGATGGTCAGTGGGACTTCCCCAAGTAAAAGCATGTCATCCGCAGGATTCGAACCTGCGCCCTCCGGAGAGGACTGCGACCTGAACGCAGCGCCTTAGACCACTCGGCCAGAATGACTTGTTATCAGTCGATAAACAAGGTTTTCTCGATGGGTCATGTAGTGAATGGTCTAGAAACATAGTAAATACCTTACAGATGGTTTGTGGGACTTCCCCAAGTAAAACTATGTCATCCGCAGGATTCGAACCTGCGCCCTCCGGAGAGGACTGCGACCTGAACGCAGCGCCTTAGACCACTCGGCCAGAATGACTTGTTATCAGTCGATTAACACCGTTTTCTCGATGGGTCATGTAGTGAATGGTCTAGAAACATAGTAAATACCTTACTAATGGTCAGTGGGACTTCCCCAAGTAAAAGTATGTCATCCGCAGGATTCGAACCTGCGCCCTCCGGAGAGGACTGCGACCTGAACGCAGCGCCTTAGACCACTCGGCCAGAATGACTTGTTTTCAGTCGATTAACACGGTTTTCTCGATGGGTCATGTAGTGAATGGTCTAGAAACATAGTAAATACCTTACAGATGGTTTGTGGGACTTCCCCAAGTAAAAGTATGTCATCCGCAGGATTCGAACCTGCGCTCTCCGGAGAGGACTGCGACCTGAACGCAGCGCCTCAGACCACTCGGCCAGAATGACTTGTTTTCAGTCGATTAACACGGTTTTCTCGATGGGTCATGTAGTGAATGGTCTAGAAACATAGTAAATACCTTACAGATGGTTTGTGGGACTTCCCCAAGTAAAAGTATGTCATCCGCAGGATTCGAACCTGCGCCCTCCGGAGAGGACTGCGACCTGAACGCAGCGCCTTAGACCACTCGGCCAGAATGACTTGCTATCAGTCGATTAACAAGGTTTTCTCGATGGGTCATGTAGTGAATGGTCTAGAAACATAGTAAATACCTTACTGATGGTCAGTGGGACTTCCCCAAGTAAAAGTATGTCATCCGCAGGATTCGAACCTGCGCCCTCCGGAGAGGACTGCGACCTGAACGCAGCGCCTTGGACCACTCGGCCAGAATGACTTGTTATCAGTGGATTGACACCGTTTTCTCGATGGGTCATGTAGTGAATGGTCTAGAAACATAGTAAATACCTTACTGATGGTCAGTGGGACTTCCCCAAGTAAAAGTATGTCATCCGCAGGATTCGAACCTGCGCCCTCCGGAGAGGACTGCGACCTGAACGCAGCGCCTTAGACCACTCGGCCAGAATGACTTGTTATCAGTGGATTGACACCGTTTTCTCGATGGGTCATGTAGTGAATGGTCTAGAAACATAGTAAATACCTTACTGATGGTCAGTGGGACTTCCCCAAGTAAAAGTATGTCATCCGCAGGATTCGAACCTGCGCCCTCCGGAGAGGACTGCGACCTGAACGCAGCGCCTTAGACCACTCGGCCAGAATGACTTGTTATCAGTGGATTGACACCGTTTTCTCGATGGGTCATGTAGTGAATGGTCTAGAAACATAGTAAATACCTTACTGATGGTCAGTGGGACTTCCCCAAGTAAAAGTATGTCATCCGCAGGATTCGAACCTGCGCCCTCCGGAGAGGACTGCGACCTGAACGCAGCGCCTTAGACCACTCGGCCAGAATGACTTGTTATCAGTGGATTGACACCGTTTTCTCGATGGGTCATGTAGTGAATGGTCTAGAAACATAGTAAATACCTTACTGATGGTCAGTGGGACTTCCCCAAGTAAAAGCATGTCATCCGCAGGATTCGAACCAGCGCCCTCCGGAGAGGACTGCGACCTGAACGCAGCGCCTTAGACCACTCGGCCAGAATGACTTGTTATCAGTCGATTAACACCTTTTTCTCGATGGGTCATGTAGTGAATGGTCTAGAAACATAGTAAATACCTTACTAATGGTCAGTGGGACTTCCCCAAGTAAAAGTATGTCATCCGCAGGATTCGAACCTGCGCCCTCCGGAGAGGACTGCGACCTGAACGCACCGCCTTAGACCACTCGGCCAGAATGACTTGTTATCAGTGGATTGACACCGTTTTCTCGATGGGTCATGTAGTGAATGGTCTAGAAACATAGTAAATACCTTACAGATGGTTTGTGGGACTTCCCCAAGTAAAAGTATGTCATCCGCAGGATTCGAACCTGCGCCCTCCGGAGAGGACTGCGACCTGAACGCAGCGCCTTAGACCACTCGGCCAGAATGACTTGTTATCAGTCGATAAACAAGGTTTTCTCGATGGGTCATGTAGTGAATGGTCTAGAAACATAGTAAATACCTTACTGATGGTCAGTGGGACTTCCCCAAGTAAAAGTATGTCATCCGCAGGATTCGAACCTGCGCCCTCCGGAGAGGACTGCGACCTGAACGCAGCGCCTTAGACCACTCGGCCAGAATGACTTGTTATCAGTGGATTGACACCGTTTTCTCGATGGGTCATGTAGTGAATGGTCTAGAAACATAGTAAATACCTTACAGATGGTTTGTGGGACTTCCCCAAGTAAAAGTATGTCATCCGCAGGATTCGAACCTGCGCCCTCCGGAGAGGACTGCGACCTGAACGCAGCGCCTTAGACCACTCGGCCAGAATGACTTGCTATTAGTCGATTAACAAGGTTTTCTCGATGGGTCATGTAGTGAATGGTCTAGAAACATAGTAAATACCTTACTGATGGTCAGTGGGACTTCCCCAAGTAAAAGTATGTCATCCGCAGGATTCGAACCTGCGCCCTCCTGAGAGGACTGCGACCTGAACGCAGCGCCTTGGACCACTCGGCCAGAATGACTTGTTATCAGTCGATTAACTCGGTTTTCTCGATGGGTCATGTAGTGAATGGTCTAGAAACATAGTAAATACCTTACTGATGGTCAGTGGGACTTCCCCAAGTAAAAGTGTGTCATCCGCAGGATTCGAACCTGCGCCCTCCGGAGAGGACTGCGACCTGAACGCAGCGCCTTAGACCACTCGGCCAGAATGACTTGTTATCAGTGGATTGACACCGTTTTCTCGATGGGTCATGTAGTGAATGGTCTAGAAACATAGTAAATACCTTACTGATGGTCAGTGGGACTTCCCCAAGTAAAAGTATGTCATCCGCAGGATTCGAACCTGCGCCCTCCGGAGAGGACTGCGACCTGAACGCAGCGCCTTAGACCACTTGGCCAGAATGACTTGTTATCAGTGGATTGACACCGTTTTCTCGATGGGTCATGTAGTGAATGGTCTAGAAACATAGTAAATACCTTACTGATGGTCAGTGGGACTTCCCCAAGTAAAAGCATGTCATCCGCAGGATTCGAACCTGCGCCCTCCGGAGAGGACTGCGACCTGAACGCAGCGCCTTAGACCACTCGGCCAGAATGACTTGTTATCAGTCGATAAACAAGGTTTTCTCGATGGGTCATGTAGTGAATGGTCTAGAAACATAGTAAATACCTTACAGATGGTTTGTGGGACTTCCCCAAGTAAAACTATGTCATCCGCAGGATTCGAACCTGCGCCCTCCGGAGAGGACTGCGACCTGAACGCAGCGCCTTAGACCACTCGGCCAGAATGACTTGTTATCAGTCGATAAACAAGGTTTTCTCGATGGGTCATGTAGTGAATGGTCTAGAAACATAGTAAATACCTTACTGATGGTCAGTGGGACTTCCCCAAGTAAAAGTATGTCATCCGCAGGATTCGAACCTGCGCCCTCCGGAGAGGACTGCGACCTGAACGCAGCGCCTTAGACCACTCGGCCAGAATGACTTGTTATCAGTCGATAAACAAGGTTTTCTCGATGGGTCATGTAGTGAATGGTCTAGAAACATAGTAAATACCTTACTGATGGTCAGTGGGACTTCCCCAAGTAAAAGTATGTCATCCGCAGGATTCGAACCTGCGCCCTCCGGAGAGGACTGCGACCTGAACGCAGCGCCTTAGACCACTCGGCCAGAATGACTTGTTATCAGTGGATTGACACCGTTTTCTCGATGGGTCATGTAGTGAATGGTCTAGAAACATAGTAAATACCTTACAGATGGTTTGTGGGACTTCCCCAAGTAAAACTATGTCATCCGCAGGATTCGAACCTGCGCCCTCCGGAGAGGACTGCGACCTGAACGCAGCGCCTTAGACCACTCCGCCAGAATGACTTGTTATCAGTCGATAAACAAGGTTTTCTCGATGGGTCATGTAGTGAATGGTCTAGAAACATAGTAAATACCTTACTGATGGTCAGTGGGACTTCCCCAAGTAAAAGTATGTCATCCGCAGGATTCGAACCTGCGCCCTCCGGAGAGGACTGCGACCTGAACGCAGCGCCTTAGACCACTCGGCCAGAATGACTTGTTATCAGTCGATTAACACGGTTTTCTCGATGGGTCATGTAGTGAATGGTCTAGAAACATAGTAAATAGTTTACAGATGGTTTGTGGGACTTCCCCAAGTAAAAGTATGTCATCCGCAGGATTCGAACCTGCGCCCTCCGGAGAGGACTGCGACCTGAACGCAGCGCCTTAGACCACTCGGCCAGAATGACTTGTTATCAGTCGATAAACAAGGTTTTCTCGATGGGTCATGTAGTGAATGGTCTAGAAACATAGTAAATACCTTACTGATGGTCAGTGGGACTTCCCCAAGTAAAAGTAAGTCATCCGCAGGATTCGAACCTGCGCCCTCCGGAGAGGACTGCGACCTGAACGCAGCGCCTTAGACCACTCGGCCAGAATGACTTGTTATCAGTCGATTAACACGGTTTCCTCGATGGGTCATGTAGTGAATGGTCTAGAAACATAGTAAATACCTTACTGATGGTCAGTGGGACTTCCCCAAGTAAAAGTATGTCATCCGCAGGATTCGAACCTGCGCCCTCCGGAGAGGACTGCGACCTGAACGCAGCGCCTTAGACCACTCGGCCAGAATGACTTGTTATCAGTGGATTGACACCGTTTTCTCGATGGGTCATGTAGTGAATGGTCTAGAAACATAGTAAATACCTTACTGATGGTCAGTGGGACTTCCCCAAGTAAAAGCATGTCATCCGCAGGATTCGAACCTGCGCCCTCCGGAGAGGACTGCGACCTGAACGCAGCGCCTTAGACCACTCGGCCAGAATGACTTGTTATCAGTCGATTAACACCGTTTTCTCGATGGGTCATGTAGTGAATGGTCTAGAAACATAGTAAATACCTTACTGATGGTCAGTGGGACTTCCCCAAGTAAAAGTATGTCATCCGCAGGATTCGAACCTGCGCCCTCCGGAGAGGACTGCGACCTGAACGCAGCGCCTTAGACCACTCGGCCAGAATGACTTGTTATCAGTCGATTAACACCGTTTTCTCGATGGGTCATGTAGTGAATGGTCTAGAAACATAGTAAATACCTTACTGATGGTCAGTGGGACTTCCCCAAGTAAAAGTATGTCAACCGCAGGATTCGAACCTGCGCCCTCCGGAGAGGACTGCGACCTGAACGCAACGCCTTAGACCACTCGGCCAGAATGACTTGTTATCAGTCGATTAACACCGTTTTCTCGATGGGTCATGTAGTGAATGGTCTAGAAACATAGTAAATACCTTACTGATGGTCAGTGGGACTTCCCCAAGTAAAAGTATGTCATCCGCAGGATTCGAACCTGCGCCCTCCGGAGAGGACTGCGACCTGAACGCAGCGCCTTAGACCACTCGGCCAGAATGACTTGTTATCAGTGGATTGACACCGTTTTCTCGATGGGTCATGTAGTGAATGGTCTAGAAACATAGTAAATACCTTACTGATGGTCAGTGGGACTTCCCCAAGTAAAAGCATGTCATCCGCAGGATTCGAACCTGCGCCCTCCGGAGAGGACTGCGACCTGAACGCAGCGCCTTAGACCACTCGGCCAGAATGACTTGTTATCAGTCGATTAACACCGTTTTCTCGATGGGTCATGTAGTGAATGGTCTAGAAACATAGTAAATACCTTACAGATGGTTTGTGGGACTTCCCCAAGTAAAAGTATGTCATCCGCAGGATTCGAACCTGCGCCCTCCGGAGAGGACTGCGACCTGAACGCAGCGCCTTAGACCACTCGGCCAGAATGACTTGGTGTCAGTCGATTAACACCGTTTTCTCGATGGGACATGTAGTGAATGGTCTAGAAACATAGTAAATACCTTACAGATGGTTTGTGGGACTTCCCCAAGTAAAAGTATGTCATCCGCAGGATTCGAACCTGCGCCCTCCGGAGAGGACTGCGACCTGAACGCAGCGCCTTAGACCACTCGGCCAGAATGACTTGTTATCAGTCGATTAACACCGTTTTCTCGATGGGTCATGTAGTGAATGGTCTAGAAACATAGTAAATACCTTACTGATGGTCAGTGGGACTTCCCCAAGTAAAAGTATGTCATCCGCAGGATTCGAACCTGCGCCCTCCGGAGAGGACTGCGACCTGAACGCAGCGCCTTAGACCACTCGGCCAGAATGACTTGTTATCAGTCGATTAACACCGTTTTCTCGATGGGTCATGTAGTGAATGGTCTAGAAACATAGTAAATACCTTACTGATGGTCAGTGGGACTTCCCCAAGTAAAAGTATGTCATCCGCAGGATTCGAACCTGCGCCCTCCGGAGAGGACTGCGACCTGAACGCAGCGCCTTAGACCACTCGGCCAGAATGACTTGTTATCAGTCGATTAACACGGTTTTCTCGATGGGTCATGTAGTGAATGGTCTAGAAACATAGTAAATACCTTACTGATGGTCAGTGGGACTTCCCCAAGTAAAAGTATGTCATCCGCAGGATTCGAACCTGCGCCCTCCGGAGAGGACTGCGACCTGAACGCAGCGCCTTAGACCACTCGGCCAGAATGACTTGTTATCAGTCGATTAACACCGTTTTCTCGATGGGACATGTAGTGAATGGTCTAGAAACATAGTAAATACCTTACAGATGGTTTGTGGGACTTCCCCAAGTAAAAGTATGTCATCCGCAGGATTCGAACCTGCGCCCTCCGGAGAGGACTGCGACCTGAACGCAGCGCCTTAGACCACTCGGCCAGAATGACTTGTTATCAGTCGATTAACACCGTTTTCTCGATGGGTCATGTAGTGAATGGTCTAGAAACATAGTAAATACCTTACTAATGGTCAGTGGGACTTCCCCAAGTAAAAGTATGTCATCCGCAGGATTCGAACCTGCGCCCTCCGGAGAGGACTGCGACCTGAACGCAGCGCCTTAGACCACTCGGCCAGAATGACTTGTTATCAGTCGATAAACAAGGTTTTCTCGATGGGTCATGTAGTGAATGGTCTAGAAACATAGTAAATACCTTACAGATGGTTTGTGGGACTTCCCCAAGTAAAAGTATGTCATCCGCAGGATTCGAACCTGCGCCCTCCGGAGAGGACTGCGACCTGAACGCAGCGCCTTAGACCACTCGGCCAGAATGACTTGTTATCAGTCGATTAACACGGTTTTCTCGATGGGTCATGTAGTGAATGGTCTAGAAACATAGTAAATAGTTTACAGATGGTTTGTGGGACTTCCCCAAGTAAAAGTATGTCATCCGCAGGATTCGAACCTGCGCCCTCCGGAGAGGACTGCGACCTGAACGCAGCGCCTTAGACCACTCGGCCAGAATGACTTGTTATCAGTCGATAAACAAGGTTTTCTCGATGGGTCATGTAGTGAATGGTCTAGAAACATAGTAAATACCTTACTGATGGTCAGTGGGACTTCCCCAAGTAAAAGTATGTCATCCGCAGGATTCGAACCTGCGCCCTCCGGAGAGGACTGCGACCTGAACGCAGCGCCTTAGACCACTCGGCCAGAATGACTTGTTATCAGTCGATTAACACGGTTTTCTCGATGGGTCATGTAGTGAATGGTCTAGAAACATAGTAAATACCTTACTGATGGTCAGTGGGACTTCCCCAAGTAAAAGTATGTCATCCGCAGGATTCGAACCTGCGCCCTCCGGAGAGGACTGCGACCTGAACGCAGCGCCTTAGACCACTCGGCCAGAATGACTTGTTATCAGTCGATTAACACCGTTTTCTCGATGGGACATGTAGTGAATGGTCTAGAAACATAGTAAATACCTTACAGATGGTTTGTGGGACTTCCCCAAGTAAAAGTATGTCATCCGCAGGATTCGAACCTGCGCCCTCCGGAGAGGACTGCGACCTGAACGCAGCGCCTTAGACCACTCGGCCAGAATGACTTGTTATCAGTCGATTAACACCGTTTTCTCGATGGGTCATGTAGTGAATGGTCTAGAAACATAGTAAATACCTTACTAATGGTCAGTGGGACTTCCCCAAGTAAAAGTATGTCATCCGCAGGATTCGAACCTGCGCCCTCCGGAGAGGACTGCGACCTGAACGCAGCGCCTTAGACCACTCGGCCAGAATGACTTGTTATCAGTCGATAAACAAGGTTTTCTCGATGGGTCATGTAGTGAATGGTCTAGAAACATAGTAAATACCTTACAGATGGTTTGTGGGACTTCCCCAAGTAAAAGTATGTCATCCGCAGGATTCGAACCTGCGCCCTCCGGAGAGGACTGCGACCTGAACGCAGCGCCTTAGACCACTCGGCCAGAATGACTTGTTATCAGTCGATTAACACGGTTTTCTCGATGGGTCATGTAGTGAATGGTCTAGAAACATAGTAAATAGTTTACAGATGGTTTGTGGGACTTCCCCAAGTAAAAGTATGTCATCCGCAGGATTCGAACCTGCGCCCTCCGGAGAGGACTGCGACCTGAACGCAGCGCCTTAGACCACTCGGCCAGAATGACTTGTTATCAGTCGATAAACAAGGTTTTCTCGATGGGTCATGTAGTGAATGGTCTAGAAACATAGTAAATACCTTACTGATGGTCAGTGGGACTTCCCCAAGTAAAAGTATGTCATCCGCAGGATTCGAACCTGCGCCCTCCGGAGAGGACTGCGACCTGAACGCAGCGCCTTAGACCACTCGGCCAGAATGACTTGTTATCAGTCGATAAACAAGGTTTTCTCGATGGGTCATGTAGTGAATGGTCTAGAAACATAGTAAATACCTTACTGATGGTCAGTGGGACTTCCCCAAGTAAAAGTATGTCATCCGCAGGATTCGAACCTGCGCCCTCCGGAGAGGACTGCGACCTGAACGCAGCGCCTTGGACCACTCGGCCAGAATGACTTGTTATCAGTCGATTAACACGGTTTTCTCGATGGGTCATGTAGTGAATGGTCTAGAAACATAGTAAATACCTTACTGATGGTCAGTGGGACTTCCCCAAGTAAAAGTATGTCATCCGCAGGATTCGAACCTGCGCCCTCCGGAGAGGACTGCGACCTGAACGCAGCGCCTTAGACCACTCGGCCAGAATGACTTGTTATCAGTGGATTGACACCGTTTTCTCGATGGGTCATGTAGTGAATGGTCTAGAAACATAGTAAATACCTTACTGATGGTCAGTGGGACTTCCCCAAGTAAAAGCATGTCATCCGCAGGATTCGAACCTGCGCCCTCCGGAGAGGACTGCGACCTGAACGCAGCGCCTTAGACCACTCGGCCAGAATGACTTGTTATCAGTCGATTAACACCGTTTTCTCGATGGGTCATGTAGTGAATGGTCTAGAAACATAGTAAATACCTTACTGATGGTCAGTGGGACTTCCCCAAGTAAAAGTATGTCATCCGCAGGATTCGAACCTGCGCCCTCCGGAGAGGACTGCGACCTGAACGCAGCGCCTTAGACCACTCGGCCAGAATGACTTGTTATCAGTCGATTAACACCGTTTTCTCGATGGGTCATGAAGTGAATGGTCTAGAAACATAGTAAATCCCTTACTGATGGTCAGTGGGACTTCCCCAAGTAAAAGTATGTCATCCGCAGGATTCGAACCTGCGCCCTCCGGAGAGGACTGCGACCTGAACGCAGCGCCTTAGACCACTCGGCCAGAATGACTTGTTATCAGTCGATTAGCACCGTTTTCTCGATGGGTCATGTAGTGAATGGTCTAGAAACATAGTATATACCTTACAGATGGTTTGTGGGACTTCCCCAAGTAAGAGTATGTCATCCGCAGGATTCGAACCTGCGCCCTCCGGAGAGGACTGCGACCTGAACGCAGCGCCTTAGACCACTCGGCCAGAATGACTTGTTATCAGTCGATTAGCACCGTTTTCTCGATGGGTCATGTAGTGAATGGTCTAGAAACATAGTAAATACCTTACTGATGGTCAGTGGGACTTCCCCAAGTAAAAGTATGTCATCCGCAGGATTCGAACCTGCGCCCTCCGGAGAGGACTGCGACCTGAACGCAGCGCCTTAGACCACTCGGCCAGAATGACTTGTTATCAGTCGATTAACACCGTTTTCTCGATGGGTCATGAAGTGAATGGTCTAGAAACATAGTAAATCCCTTACTGATGGTCAGTGGGACTTCCCCAAGTAAAAGTATGTCATCCGCAGGATTCGAACCTGCGCCCTACGGAGAGGACTGCGACCTGAACGCAGCGCCTTGGACCACTCGGCCAGAATAACTTGTTATCAGTCGATTAACTCGGTTTTCTCGATGGGTCATGTAGTGAATGGTCTAGAAACATAGTAAATACCTTACTGATGGTCAGTGGGACTTCCCCAAGCAAAAGTATGTCATCCGCAGGATTCGAACCTGCGCCCTACGGAGAGAACTGCGACCTGAACGCAGCGCCTTGGACCACTCGGCCAGAATAACTTGTTATCAGTCAATTAACTCGGCTTTCTCGATGGGTCATGTAGTGAATGGTCTAGAAACATAGTAAATACCTTACTGATGGTCAGTGGGACTTCCCCAAGCAAAAGTATGTCATCCGCAGGATTCGAACCTGCGCCCTACGGAGAGGACTGCGACCTGAACGCAGCGCCTTGGACCACTCGGCCAGAATAACTTGTTATCAGTCGATTAACTCGGTTTTCTCGATGGGTCATGTAGTGAATGGTCTAGAAACATAGTAAATACCTTACTGATGGTCAGTGGGACTTCCCCAAGCAAAAGTATGTCATCCGCAGGATTCGAACCTGCGCCCTCCGGAGAGGACTGCGACCTGAACGCAGCGCCTTAGACCACTCGGCCAGAATGACTTGTTATCAGTGGATTGACACCGTTTTCTCGATGGGTCATGTAGTGAATGGTCTAGAAACATAGTAAATACCTTACTGATGGTCAGTGGGACTTCCCCAAGCAAAAGTATGTCATCCGCAGGATTCGAACCTGCGCCCTACGGAGAGAACTGCGACCTGAACGCAGCGCCTTGGACCACTCGGCCAGAATAACTTGTTATCAGTCAATTAACTCGGCTTTCTCGATGGGTCATGTAGTGAATGGTCTAGAAACATAGTAAATACCTTACTGATGGTCAGTGGGACTTCCCCAAGCGAAAGTATGTCATCCGCAGGATTCGAACCTGCGCCCTACGGAGAGGACTGCGACCTGAACGCAGCGCCTTGGACCACTCGGCCAGAATAACTTGTTATCAGTCGATTAACTCGGTTTTCTCGATGGGTCATGTAGTGAATGGTCTAGAAACATAGTAAATACCTTACTGATGGTCAGTGGGACTTCCCCAAGCAAAAGTATGTCATCCGCAGGATTCGAACCTGCGCCCTCCGGAGAGGACTGCGACCTGAACGCAGCGCCTTAGACCACTCGGCCAGAATGACTTGTTATCAGTGGATTGACACCGTTTTCTCGATGGGTCATGTAGTGAATGGTCTAGAAACATAGTAAATACCTTACTGATGGTCAGTGGGACTTCCCCAAGCAAAAGTATGTCATCCGCAGGATTCGAACCTGCGCCCTACGGAGAGAACTGCGACCTGAACGCAGCGCCTTAGACCACTCGGCCAGAATGACTTGTTATCAGTCGATTAACTCGGTTTTCTCGATGGGTCATGTAGTGAATGGTCTAGAAACATAGTAAATACCTTACTGATGGTCAGTGGGACTTCCCCAAGCAAAAGTATGTCATCCGCAGGATTCGAACCTGCGCCCTACGGAGAGGACTGCGACCTGAACGCAGCGCCTTGGACCACTCGGCCAGAATAACTTGTTATCAGTCGATTAACTCGGTTTTCTCGATGGGTCATGTAGTGAATGGTCTAGAAACATAGTAAATACCTTACTGATGGTCAGTGGGACTTCCCCAAGCAAAAGTATGTCATCCGCAGGATTCGAACCTGCGCCCTCCGGAGAGGACTGCGACCTGAACACAGCGCCTTAGACCACTCGGCGAGAATGACTTGTTATCAGTGGATTGACACCGTTTTCTCGATGGGTCATGTAGTGAATGGTCTAGAAACATAGTAAATACCTTACTGATGGTCAGTGGGACTTCCCCAAGTAAAAGTATGTCATCCGCAGGATTCGAACCTGCGCCCTCCGGAGAGGACTGCGACCTGAACGCAGCGCCTTAGACCACTCGGCCAGAATGACTTGCTATAAGTCGATTAACACCGTTTTCTCGATGGGTCATGTAGTGAATGGTCTAGAAACATAGTAAATACCTTACAGATGGTTTGTGGGACTTCCCCAAGTAAAAGTATGTCATCCGCAGGATTCGAACCTGCGCCCTCCGGAGAGGACTGCGACCTGAACGCAGCGCCTTAGACCACTCGGCCAGAATGACTTGCTATAAGTCGATTAACACCGTTTTCTCGATGGGTCATGTAGTGAATGGTCTAGAAACATAGTAAATACCTTACAGATGGTTTGTGGGACTTCCCCAAGTAAAAGTATGTCATCCGCAGGATTCGAACCTGCGCCCTCCGGAGAGGACTGCGACCTGAACGCAGCGCCTTAGACCACTCGGCCAGAATGACTTGTTATCAGTCGATTAACACCGTTTTCTCGATGGGTCATGTAGTGAATGGTCTAGAAACATAGTAAATACCTTACTAATGGTCAGTGGGACTTCCCCAAGTAAAAGTATGTCATCCGCAGGATTCGAACCTGCGCCCTCCGGAGAGGACTGCGACCTGAACGCAGCGCCTTAGACCACTCGGCCAGAATGACTTGTTATCAGTCGATAAACAAGGTTTTCTCGATGGGTCATGTAGTGAATGGTCTAGAAACATAGTAAATACCTTACAGATGGTTTGTGGGACTTCCCCAAGTAAAAGTATGTCATCCGCAGGATTCGAACCTGCGCCCTCCGGAGAGGACTGCGACCTGAACGCAGCGCCTTAGACCACTCGGCCAGAATGACTTGTTATCAGTCGATTAACACGGTTTTCTCGATGGGTCATGTAGTGAATGGTCTAGAAACATAGTAAATAGTTTACAGATGGTTTGTGGGACTTCCCCAAGTAAAAGTATGTCATCCGCAGGATTCGAACCTGCGCCCTCCGGAGAGGACTGCGACCTGAACGCAGCGCCTTAGACCACTCGGCCAGAATGACTTGCTATAAGTCGATTAACACGGTTTTCTCGATGGGTCATGTAGTGAATGGTCTAGAAACATAGTAAATACCTTACAGATGGTTTGTGGGACTTCCCCAAGTAAAAGTATGTCATCCGCAGGATTCGAACCTGCGCCCTCCGGAGAGGACTGCGACCTGAACGCAGCGCCTTAGACCACTCGGCCAGAATGACTTGTTATCAGTCGATTAACACCGTTTTCTCGATGGGTCATGTAGTCTTGAAACATTGATAACTATTCAAATAACTGCATATGAGTGTTATATTACAGATGGATTGCTTATGAACGTCGTCTTGAGTCTTCTTATTACTTATTGACTCGACGTGATGTTATTTTGCAAGACCTGAACAATTTTGGATCTAGTCGAGCAGGAAGTTTGATGACTTCTATGCTGAGTATCAAGGTGAGTCGATATGCTATTTTGTATTAATTCTTCCTCAGTCCACACAGTCTATAAACATGGATGTTGGTGCTATGCCTGGTACTATGGAGTTTTATACCAACAATATCCGTAGAGCCTACAAAAGAAGAAACAATAACAATGAAGTTTCTGTTTACTTATAATAATTCATAAATGCTGCTTTTGAGAAAGTAGATGTGAATACTGATGCTTGGAAAGACATCGTCGATTGGCAACTGGCTAAGCTAGACAACATGCTTGTGACAGTCCGCAGAGTGCAGAAAGATAACTTGAAGCTTACAAGAGAGATGAAAAGAGAAATCGATTTGGTAAATCTTGTTAAGTGGTTTTTTAACAAAAGAAATCTAAAGTTAATGAACTGCGGACACGAAAACTTGAACAAGTTCCATGGAATTATCATTGAACCGGAACTGGTATTCACAGTACACTCATATGGGCTCAGGAAAAGTCTCAATGTGAGTTCTATTAGTTGATACATTAATGAAAAGTCATGATCGGATCCTTAAGGACCTCGTACGGAATCCAGATTTGAGATTGGATCGTATGTTCAAAGTTTCATTCATAGAAGACGTAACGAAGGTAATTTTGTTGTATATTCGTTCTCTTCTGAGACTCGATTCTGATAGGGTTTGAGATTCCTACATGACAAGAGTAAAATCGGGTACCATGGTAATTTGAAAAGCACAAACTGTATTGTGGATGCATATTGGCGTGTGAAATTGAGCTCATTCGGTATGGAAAGAATCCGAGTCGATGAACCATTACCTCGTCCTGATGGTTAGCAGAACAAAGAAATGTGCTCACTTCTTCATAACTCTAGATATGCTTTGGTTCGCCCCTGAAATTATACGACGTGATTGCCGTAAAGACGATTTGACAAAGGAAGAGCTGGCAAGAGCTGACATTTACTCTCTTGGTATCATTTTATACGAAGTATATGGAAGAGAAGGGCCATTTGGCGATGATTTATTAGATTCCACAGGTAACTGACTTTTACATGTTACGAAGTATTCTAACCATGGAATTTTCCATAACTTTCCAGAAATCATTGAACAATTGAAGAAAGGATCAACTGAAAGTCAAATACGTCCTGATGTAGAGATAATTCGTAAATCTCCTCCAGTGCTAATTGAGATGGTGGAAGCGTAAGAAAAAATTCACGAGATTTTCCAGTCACAGAAGTTTAGGTGTTGGCAAGAGATCCCAACGGAACGTCCGAGCATCCGGAGAATTCGTGATCGTCTGAAACCTTTGTCCAAAGGATTGTAAACACAAAGAATACTCACATTATTCATCAATAGTGAACTTCTAGGAAAGGAAACATTGCTGACAATATCATGGAATTGCTTGATCGGTACCGATACAATCTGGAAGATGTCATTAAAGAAAGAACGGACGAGCTCGAAGAAGAACGACGAAGAAACGAACGCCTCCTTCTTCAGCTATTACCTAGGTGAACAAATTCGCGTTTAATAGAGTAAAACTTCAATGGTACTTTTAGTTCTGTTGCCGATAGTCTTAAAAATGGTCGTCCTGTTGATGCTGAATTCTATGACTGCGTAACAATTTACTTTTCTGATATTGTTGGCTTCACAGCGCTAAGTAGTAAAAGCACTCCGATGCAAGTAAAAAGAACTGAAATTATACCATTTAACGACATGAAACCCTTAGGTAGTGAACATGCTGAATGATTTATACACAGATTTCGACAAGATAATCGATCAATTCGATTGTTATAAAGTTGAAACAATCGGAGACGCTTACATGTATGTTTCTGGACTGCCAACAACTAACGGTATTCATCATGCTGGAGAAGTCGCATCTGCAAGTTATGAGCTACTTCAAAACATGTCGGTATGATTGGAATATTCTTGTCAGCAGCACATATATTGTATTATAAGGCTTTCAAAGTACGACATGCACCGGAAGAACGATTGAAAATTCGTATTGGGTTACATTCGGGACCAGTTGTGACAGGTGTTGTCGGAGTGAAAATGCCTCGATACTGTCTATTCGGTGATACTGTTATAACAGCTAGCAACATGGAGAGTTCTGGAGAAGGTGAGTTTCCAAAACCGTCTGCTCAATTACTTGTTCAGCTTTGAAAATACAACTATCTGTTGATACATACCGCCTTCTAACCAAATGCGGAGGTTACGAAATGCAACACCGCGGAGAAGTACAACTTGCAGTATGGAATAGCTTACCACTCACCTAACCTTTGTTCTTTTTTTAGTCCAAATTGATGATGGAAAGCTATTGGCTGCATGCCTACAATCCAGAATTGCGAATTGCCCGACTTCGTGCTTCATCCGAAAAATTTCCCCAATTTCATGATCTATTGAAGAAGTCAGCAGCAATTAAAGCACAAACTCATTAGCTGATAGCTTGAACATTCTTTGAACTATACAATAAAACTGTTAATATAAACTATTATGATACAAATCTTAAAAAGGAAAAAGAAATTTATTTAATTATGCCTGATAATTGTCAAGAAAGCTTCTGATATTGTGAAGGCGAGCACATTTTCATTAAAAAAAGAAAGAAAAGGAAATGAAATCAGTAGTAAATAATGATTATACATGCATAGATAATTCCAGGAATATATCCGAGGATAGTCAAGAGAATGCAGATGAGAACATGAATTGAGCATCCTTTCTCAAAAAATACTCCGAGCGGCTGAAAAGAATCATATGATCAATTGAAAATGAATCATATTGTCAATGTGATAATACTCTTGAAATATAAACTTACTGGAAGAAGAACGGCACAAAGAAACTTTGGAATATCGGAACATGTCAAAGGCATTTCGAAAGCGCTTCTGAAAAGATAATCTCAAAAATGTAAATGCTCGAAACAACACGATTAAAAGTGGAAAAAAGAAGGAATTCAACATTCAGGTTTCAATCAATTCTAAACAAAGCCTCACAATTGTTTTTTATGGTGCAAACTAGATAAGAAGGAAATCTTAATTGGCTTGTTTTGTTTTTACTAACATTTCCTCAAAAAAAAAAAATGGAGCCTGAGACGACGCCCCGTAACGACGTTATTTGGGATGATGAATGAAGACGTTTTCAGATGAAATACATTTCAAGGGCTTCCAGTAAGTAAAGAAAGAGGAAGAGCTAGAACCAAACAGAGATACTGAAAGTCTATGAGAGCAAGAGAAATGAAACAACAAAGGTACCAGCCATTCTAAGGAGAGGCGAGAGAGAGAGGGAGAGATAGAAAACACGAATTGCAGATGAAAAAAGAAAAATGACTCATAAACATAGAAATTGAACGATTCCTTCAAATGAGGCTTTCAACCCTAATTTCAAGAATCCGTCTGCATACAAGCGAATACATTTCACGTTCATTTACATGAAAATAAACGGAATGTGAAACATAGGAAACATTTCAGTTAGTGAACAGGTGCAGAACCAATGCTTGAGCTCAGGTTGCTACGACACGAAAAGAAAAATATCTATATAGAGAGAGAGCTATTCACATGGTAAGACAAGAAGCAAACGTATTAGATATGTAGTGATGGAAAGAGAGAAAGATAGAAAAATATTCCTATTAAGGTAATACAATAACTGAACGAACGACAAAGTACGCGGCATAAAATGTGAGTAAACTGGCCAGTGAGAGGAAAATGGGTGGGTCTAGTGAGATGGATCAAAGCTGTGTTGCCTTTATGGGCACAAATACAGAACGAACAGAGAGAGAGAAAGAGAGAGAGAGAGGGGAAGAGAGGTAGAAGGGAAAGCCCTACAAAATGGCGGGAAAAAAAGTAACTTGAAAAGGAAAAAAAAAATATATATATAAGAGAGAGAGAGAGAGAGAGAGATAGAGAGATAGAGAGAGAGAGAGAGAGAGATAGAGAGATAGAGAGAGAGAGAGAGAGTATAGTATAAGGGATAAACGACTATCTGGAAAACGAATCGTTTTCAATTCATAAAGCAAACATGCGACTACGAATGGCTCTATCGAAATATATGAAGATATTCATTAAGAGGGAGACAAATACAAATCATGGAATTATTTTAATTTTTAATATAAAACATATAAATCGTAGAAAATGTACATTTGTAACATATGTTGTATATATATATTGTAAAATGAATATGAAATGAATGATGAAGAGAGATCAAATTAATTGGGAAAGTTGAAATGATGAAGCATTCACCAACCATCTTTCGTGTGAAAAAATGTAAAAATATTTGATTTATTTATCTTTATAAAACCTTGTGAAATGATCGATGATTCATTGATAAATATGAAAGATTGAAAAATGAATAGAAATAGAGAAAGAGATTTACTTAAAAGGAGAAGAGGAGGTGCGAGATAGGCATTGAGACACACAACATCATGACACATCTATCAATACCTAAAAAAAAATAAAAGATTATATGATTATTTTGAACACAATACTCAATTACTTATTGATATAACAAACTTTCACTTTCTTTTTTTCGTTCTTTATGAATCATGTTCAAATAGCTCTCATATACACACACACACACACATACCATCAACGCCCACGTGCATTTCCAAAAGAAGGATAAACAGCGATAGTAACACATTCTTCATTAACAATCATAGATAAAGAATGACAATGTTACTCATTCAAACTACAATATCTACACACAACATGCATATAAGAGACTGCTACGAGTTCAAGAAAGGAATGATAACTGAAGATTGAGAGTGAGAGTGAGAGCAGTAGGGCAATGCCTTGTCTGGCATTCTACTCATACACACACACACACACTGCTCTGATGAACTGTTTTTCATAGAAAACTATCTCAAACATACAAACTTTCTATTTATTCTGATTTCAGAAAAGAATATGAAAAGGAAAAAGAAAAATTCACAAAATCAACAGACAATCTGTCAATTCATCAATAATACCTGTCGCATGTTGGCAGTTTAGAATCTAAACTTTTGAGAAATAAAAAACATTTTTTTTTATTTTTCATAGAAAAAGAAGGAGGCAGGAGGGGGAGGGGGGAGAACTACATTTTGAGGAAACGATAAGTCAGTTGAATAAAGCATCTTTCGATTAGAAGATGATGGCAAACGGAAGATATAGGAGAATGCAAGGATATCATAAGCAAGCAGTTTTCATATTTATAATTGAAAATCGTCAATACAATAATAAAATGCTTGAAAAGTTCATCCTATTTATCTTCAAATACTGCTTCATTGACGTAATATGACGATTATCATAGAGATATCTCCAAAAAGTATTTTTAATTGTGTAAAGCACAATCCTCTATCTCCGCATTAAAGTATTTCTTGTCATTTTGGTTCAAATGTTTTTGATTTTGTTTTCATCATCATCTCATACCATCTAGATATCTTTCTCAACAAAATAATATAAAACATATAAAGAAATGCATTATTTCATTTTGTAATTGTATCGTTGCCATACATGCCAATGTCATGTCTATAGCTTTCAATCTCTTCTTCATCTACAACCACTCATTGGCTTCCCCCTCCCCCTCGCACATACATACATTCCTCGTTTGGATACCCTATATGAGTCATGGATATGATTTCAATGAGATTATCACGTCATCAATCTTATTTTAACAACCTCCATTAAAGCATATTTTATAATGTGGAACACCAATTGATATCAATGATATCTTTCAACTGTGACGTCTGAGGTGGAATTACAGAGATTATAAGTTGAATTGCTGTAACTGATTGAGTGTGTAGTGTGTTTCAGAATGTTTTCTCTCAATAAAACTTAAAGATAAATGAGAGGGGATAAGCATCTTGTAACAAGCAGACATCATTGAAATGCACGTGAGATGACATAGAGAGAGAGAGATAGAGAGAGAGAGAGAGAGGGATAAAGGAAAATGAAAGATGAGAATAGAAAGATTGATAAAAGCACATTCACAAGTAATCAAAAGTCCATTCTATACAAGCATCAATTAGACTTAGTATCATTGAAATCTCTTTCTACCGCATGAAGATTGCTAAGCAAGTCAAGGGATAGAGGGCCGTTTGCCATATCTTGTTCATCAAACTACACTTGTTAACTATTATTTTTTATAATTTTCTTTGTCAGAGAAATAATATTCAATCAATAGCCACGAGATAATGTGTGTCAGCTGTTTACAAAGTGTATATGCCATTCAATCGTTTAACTTAAAGATACAGTTGGTAACATCATCAACTCAACTGGCTTCACCTCTTCTGACTTGTTGAATGTAATGAAAACCTTTTCTTTTTTTTTGTGTTTTAAAAGATGGTTTTTGTTTCATCTTTCAACTTCTTTTGTCTTTTAAACACTCAAAGATGTTAGCTTCATTTCCGACTGACTTTCTTCAATCCACTTTGCCATTGTTTAACTTTTTCTTTTTGTGCCCAACCAGAAACTGTTTTCATTGCTCAACGAACTTCTCTTGCTCACTCTTTCTCTCATATTCATCTGTTCATTTCATTTATAGATCATGTCAAATGAAAATCGAAAAGATAAAAATCTTTTTTCAATAAGCCAAGTACTTCCACATGTATATCTGGCTGGATATGGATGCATAACAGAGTCCAAGGTAAGCTTAAGCATATATAAGAAGATGAAACCCTAGTAACGTATGAGAGATGAATGTTGTTGAAGACGGAACGAATAAATTATAAGAAACAGTCTATATATGTAATATATCCAAAAATAGAAAATATTTGTAAATCTCTCTTTCTCTGTCTCTCTCACTCTCTCACTCACTCAATCTCTTATTCATATTACAGCTTCGTCATTATGGTATAACTCATGCTGTTGATGCTACAAACTTATCAAATAAACAAATCTCTGGCATCGAATATCTTAATGTTAACATTGATGATGACGTCATTTCAAAGATATCAACTCACTTTGAAGAAGTCTGCAATTTCATAGAAAAAGCCAAAAATCAGGTAATTATACTAATTTATATGAAACAACAGAACAATAGATTATGCTGAGCTTCATCTACTTTTAATAATTCAAATCTAATCATTCAAAATAGATAAGAATGCATATACAAACTATATCTTCTCTTTAACTAAGATAGATGTTTGAAGGGAGGCAAAGTAATTGTATTTTGTGCTGCTGGAGTTAGTCGAAGCGCTACCCTCGTTCTTATCTATTTACTACATTGTGAAGGCAAAACACTTAAAGATGCTTATTACATGGTCAATCAGGTATTTCAATTTTCTCATTCAAATCAATTTGTCCTGTTTGTTAATTCGATCAGGTCGTCTATATGTTGTTCCATCTTTTTTCAACACATTAACTCTCTTTAGTCAATTTCTTTAGACAACACTCTAGTCCAGATGATGAAGGACTCTTCATGTCATTATCTTAACAAGTCATTTGCCAATTTTCATTTTATTGCAGGTTCGACCAATTATTTCGCCTAATTTGGGATTCTGGAGACAGATGATCGAATTTGAAAAGCTTAAGAAAGGAGAAGCAACTGTAACATTACTTTCTAGACGAGCAGCTCATCCAGTTCCGGATGTTTATCTGCATAGAACTCTTAATTATAATACATCGAAAGCATGATTAATCAACTTGTAAATATGCAAATGTTGTAAATATTTTTCTTATTTGACATACAATTGTATTGTGAATATTGAAAAGCTCAATACATTTAAGCTTTAACAAAGTTTTTCTTATTTTGCACGCTGTTTGTTGAGAGTTCACGACATTTGAAACAGATGCCTGTCAAAGAGAGAATGTATTGTGAGAGAGAGAGAGAGAGAGAGAAATGTCTTCACAACAGTACGTAGAGATAGTCTTGGCATGGAAAGATAAAAGCAATACAATACATAACAGAGAGTTTCCAGAATCAAAGCTACACAGATTCTGAAAGTAAAGGGATCATACAATGCGAGACGAGAAAGCAGCTTAAAAACTTTTTTTTTCAATGGAAAAGCATATGCGAAATAAATATTTGTGTTGAGACAGACATGGCTATGTTTAAGACAATGCAAATTCATAAGCTATCATCTAAGAAATTCAAACGATTAATCATACCTCCGATGCAAACATAGACTTTGTCATCAAAAGAATCATTATAGAGAGAGAGAGAGAGTTTGCAAAGTCTATCTAAGACCGTTTGCAGAGTCACTTAAGCGCCTATTTCTGTTCAAATTTAGCGCCTTTCCCTTTAACTATACCTAATTATGCTGTATAGTAATCATTTCATATACATTTCTAGTGCGGGAATTGTAATTTTTTTTTATTCGATCAGCACCTCTTCTGACTGATGTAGTTTGCCCTCATTTGTGCGTAGCGTTACGCGTCGCGGTTTCCTGTGTGACAGTATTAAAAATGATTTTTATATCTCTGTTTCTCTTACTATGAAGAGAAAGAAGTGGAAAAGATAGAGATAGAAGAGAATGAAAAGTAGAAAGAGAATGAAAAGATAAAGATGGTAAGAGAGAGAGAGAGAGAGAGAGAGAGACCATTCAGAAAACATGATTCTGAACCTGACACATTGATCTTCTGATAAGCCATGTGCAAGTTATTCGTGCTTTTCATGTACTTCTGTAATTGTCTCAATTCCTTATGATTTATCAAGTTTGCTTCCTATCTCTTCAACTTTTCTCTCTCTCACATTCTCTTATAGTGTCTCTGTCTTTCTCCCTCTATCTCTCTCTTCCCTATCTTGTATGCTCAATTCGTAAATGACACCTTTGTCATGCTCTTTTTATGATGAAAACTTGTTCATTTTTTTTTCTGAGTGTGTGCATGTACAATATTCCATGAAAGCTATCCTCTTGATATTCAAACTGTTAATGTCTTTACAGTCATCTAATCAGCATAAGTTAACTTAACACATAAACTATATATATATATATATATATATATATGTATATATATAAATGAAAAATGAATTAGAGAATCGTAATGATCTGAAGATGAAAGAAAGATTCGGACGCTGACTACGTCTCGTCTTTCTCTTCGCCTTCATTTTCGCGCACACGTTCGTTGCCCCAAATTCCTCCGAGTTTTGCATGTCATCGTTTGTCGTTTCTTTTTTTCTTTTTCTTTTCATTTTTTTTTTCTCTTTTCTTCCATCAGTTTTGATGATTCATTTCGTTTATTTCCTGTCTGTTCATAACATTTATGAAAAGTCGATTTAAATCTTTATTTTTTCAATAAACTATTCAACCTTTACCATATAAGACTAGTCAGTTGGGAGTTTTCATCAACTTGTGTACTATTTATCGTTTTGTAACATCTTCTTCTTTGAAATAAATGCTGAAAGAGGATGAAAGAGAGAGAGAGAGGTACAATGAGAAAGAAGTACCAGAACGATTACAGACGTTCCAGCAACTATTCAATATCGACAATTTCATTTTTTTTCTTTTTTTTTTTTAAATGTTCAACGACGTATCATTTCCAAAACATTTCAACTTTTTGAATCTGAAGGTTTTAATAATTGTACGAAGAAAATCAATTTCATTTTGTTTTTCGATTGATAACAGCCAGCCCAACATCACGTTCTTCTTTGCCTCTTTTGTTCTACTTTTTTATTTTTTTTATTTTCTAATTTCAAAATATTGCGGGGCTGAAGGAGAAGTCGTTGACGATCGTCTTTTTTCTTTTTTTTTTTTTTTTACAAATTTTTCAACATTTAACCCTTTTTCTCTTTCATTAACTGTTTATATCTCCAGGCAGCAGCAGAACAAGAAGAAGGAGACGTCTACGTCGCCTTTTTCCATTTTTTTCTTAACTTTTCATTATTTTCCTTTTTCATAACTTGTTCATATCTTCAGATCGTAGATGAAGAGGAACTCATTGATGTTCCCCTTCTTTCTCTTTCTTAACTTCTTTATATCTCCAGATAACAGCTGATGAAGAATCGGCGAAGATTTCGAGATCAAAATTATGAAAAAATCAGACAAAGCTGTTTAAAAACGGAACATCCGTTTGTAGACACCACATTCCCTCCTAATAACACCAGTTTGTTCTTAGAGCAGGGTAGAAGTTCAGATATTGAATGGAAAAGACCAAAAGTAATTGATTTGATTGATTACAATGATTACATTGTTATGTGTTTGCAGGATTTGCATGAAGATCCTCATCTGTTCGTAGAAGGGGCTTCAGCTAATGATGTGACACAAGGAATTCTTGGTAACTGTTGGTTTGTGTCTGCTTGTTCAGCACTAACACACAATCAGGATTTACTAGATATGGTTAGTTATTAAACTGTATTCTGTTTACATAATCATTCAAATATATATCATGTTTATCAATACTGTTCTTTTAAGGTTATTCCTAATGCTGAAGATCAGGAATGGTCTGCTGATAAGGGGTATGCCGGCATTTTTAGATTCAGATTTTGGAGGTTCGGAGAATGGGTTGAAGTTGTCATTGATGACTTACTGCCAACTAGGTAGCTTCATAATCACTCAACACCTAATAAACATAAATATTCTTGTAGAGATGGTAAACTTCTATTTGCTCGTTCGAAAACTCCAAATGAATTCTGGTCAGCGTTGTTAGAAAAAGCTTTTGCCAAGTAATATTTTGAAAAACAGACAATTCTTAACAGTGTTCTGTTGCAGATTGTACGGGTGTTATGAAAATCTTGTTGGAGGACATTTATCGGATGCATTACAGGATGTTTCAGGTGGAGTTGCACAAACAATCAATGTTGGAAAATATCTGAAATCGGTAAGATAGATGAAGAGCATATGTAGTTTGAACTCTTTGTGACTATCTTGATCGAAAACAGTAAATATCGATTTACAGGATCAGTCAAGGTTAATGCAAGAGCTGTTTACTCATCTGAGTGAATCTTTCAATAGTCGAGCATTGATTGTGGCGGCCATAGCTGTAAGCAACATTGAGCTTTGGATTTAAATGATATCTTATAGTAAATCATTAAAGGCAAAAACGAAAGAAGAAATTGAACAAACACTCGATTGTGGATTAGTGAAAGGACATGCGTATGCGGTAACAGCCATACGATCAGTTGAATTGGCCAATAAAACTTCCAATTCTATCACGTATGTCATTTCATATTCTTTTCATAGTCATACCCTTCACCTTGTTTTCGTCTCATCTCGTTTCACCCACGCTCACCTTCAGAGCAATAGTGATATGAAGATTGAAAACGTTTATCTATGACACATTCAAAGAATCTCAGTTATTGACTCATTTTAGAAATTATTTATTTGGAAGTAATGATTCTCAAAAGCTGATTCGATTACAAAATCCTTGGGGAGAGAAAGAGTGGAATGGCTCTTGGAGTGACAACAGCCCCGAATGGGAGCAGGTTTCGATTATTCTAGAAAAGCAATGTTTAACTAAAGCTTTGTTAAGGTTGGAGAAAAAGAAAAAGCTTCTTTAGGAATAACTGTTGATGAAGATGGAGAATTTTGGTTTCCTTTTTGTTTTTGTTTCTCATTTTAAGGCAAAATCGAATATAGGATGTCGTGGGAGTCGTTCATCCAGTACTTTACTGATATCTCTGTCTGTCAATTAATGAATACTGGACTGTTTTCTATGTCAAAAATGTATTTCACTTCCTACCATACTATTACAATATATTTCAAACTTTCAGCTATCATGAGGAGATATTTGTAAGTGAATGGACTACAAATGGAGTCAAGAGTGGTGCTCCAAATGATTTGGCTGGAGGATGTCTTAACTTCTCAGCTACATTCTGCAATAATCCTCAAGTGAGAGATGTGTTCACATATCACAGTATTTGTATTTTCTATTTCAGTATCTTTTCCGGGTTTCAGAGCCAGAATCAGACATCATGTTTGCTTTGACTCAAAGAGATCAAAGTGAGGGTGAGAAGAGGCGAGATCCTTACGTTACTATAGGTATGCATGTTATGCGAGTAGAATCCAATCGGAAGCATCGTCTCCATCAGGTAGTTTCTTTAAGAATTTCTCTCAAATATAGCAAATTTTGAAGCCGATGGTACCTGTTGGAACCTCCGATTATGCAAATGCCAGATCAGCGTTTCTTGAATTGCGTGACCTACCAGTCGGAAAGTAAGCTCTACTGTTTCCATACTCTAAATGCAATTGGAATTATTAAAGTTATGTCGTATTGCCAACAACCTTTGCTCCACGAGAACAAGCACAGTTCATGTTGCGGATATATGCAGATCATCGAATAAATGTAAAAACGCTTAAGAAGGTATGAACACTTGCAGGGGGTACATCGTCAGACTGACCACCCACCATTCAGCATTCTCCAAGTTTTGGCTTGTGTGGATGTAAGCATGCTACTTCAGTTATTCGCATCAAAATACATGATTTCAAATGCTCTTCAGGTAAGAATTGAATTGCCACAAACGCTCTAACAAGATTCATTTTCAGTTTTAAACACTTATTGTATTTTAAAAAATAAAAAGACATCAGTTCGAACGGCTACTATCAAGCAATCTTCTCATCCAAAGTTTGACGATCAATTTGTTTTTCACAGGTTAGCAGATTTGATTGAACTGTTCGCTTATCGAATGTCTTTTCAGTTTTAAAAATTCTGATTCGTTTATAATAGAAGTATGGGAAGATAGGTTGTTAGAGAAGGATCGTCTGATAGCCTTTTCAACTTTTCAAGTAAAGATTGATAATGATAACACGTATGTGTACTATTGAAGTAAAGCTGAAGTAATGACAATGTCTTTTCAGAGATCTTGAGATGGATTTAAAATCGGGTTCCGAACGAGAAGCTAAAGTTCGTTTAAGCATAAGTGCTTTTGATGATCCTATGTACTTATGAAGTTCATAAAGTTTGCTAATGATGTTATTGATATTGAATGGTAAGATGGGACTGTTAACTTCTTGTTACCTCCAGAAGAACAGAATGTCTATACGTCATGAAAAAAGGTTTTTATGCAAAACTAGCATCGTCCAATGCATATACGCTTCCTATCTGGTTAGGAAAAAATGGAAAAAGGAGGGATAGTTTGTGGAAGAGTAACTGCATGTTTCAAAAAAAGAAGAATATTTAATTCTTTCAGAGTTTATGTAACCGAGTTTTATGATAAAAAAAAAATTTTGTGTTCTGTTCGTACTTGCCCACCGTTTTTCCATGACATGTAAGCTTAGGTGTGTCATCAAATGAATTCAAATCTTATTGAAAACATAAATTTGAACGTAACACCCTTTCCCATCAACTGCAGTGCTCCATAGAGAGACTGATTCTCTTTTTTTTCATTTGATTGTTATATTATCATCAATTCACTCTTAAGATTTAAACATTTCAATTTGTAAGCACGAACGATTTGTCGCAGAGTCAGCGACTCAGCCTCTTCTTCCGTTCATCTATCCTAATATGGATAATGAACTGAAAAAAGAACTCAAGAAGCTTGAACATGATTACTACTATGAGGAAACCATTGTATGTTTGAAGTATGAGTAGGCTCTGTTGTGATGTCATGACCATTTGCAGAGAATCGCTAACATCCGGAAGAGTTCCTCACAGCTGCGAAATGAAGAACCGAGAGCTGTCAAGTTCACCGAAATGGACACACACCTTTCTATGAACTTTTCAGATGAGAAACAGCCTCCTCCAATTATTCGAGGAGTTCTCGGTCGAATTCGTAACTGTACAGGTTACCTATAACATGTTCTACGTTTTGAAAGAGATCATCTTTCTTAAGGGCCCAAGCTATCAATGGCTAAGTTGGTTTTAACTGACTGGTTGTTTTTAGCCATATTAGGAATCTCTATTGGACTTTTGTCGACAGCTGTTGATGAAATTGTAAAATATAGTTATAGGGGTAGGCTAATTATGCTAATTTTCACGTGAAAACGCATGAGATGAATCGCTCGCAAAGAATTATTTCATCTCTTGCACACGTAGAGCACGGTTGTTCATGCGACTATCCCTTCCCACTCTCTCTCTCTGGTTTGTGAATCAGCACTTTCACTCAGTAATCGTTCACACAGTTTTTGGATTTTACACACAAAATACGAGAGTTTGATTGAGAGTAGACAAGTATGAAGTCCAAAGTACAAGATTGAGATTTGCAGTGCAATTGATCACACTAACTATCGCAAATGGTTGGAATGATCCCGGGTTTTTCGAATGGTTCATTTCGCTATCTGCTTATATAGGTAACAGAATGGAAAAAGACATTAAGAAATGCTAATTGAAGGTACCATTGTCGGATTAATATTAGCTTCTGCTTGTTGCGTTCATTACATTTCACCTCAGGCGATTGGTATGTCAGTATGGTCTGTTGAGTATCAATCCATATTCTACAGGTTCTGGGGTGCCTGAAATGAAAACAATAATGCGTGGAGTAATTTTGAGAGATTACTTAACCATAAAAACCTTAATATCTAAAGTGATTGGAATATCGTTATCGTTGAGTTCAGGAGTACCCATTGGAAAGATGGTTAGACGACAATAGAATGTTTTGTAGAAATGAATATATCTTAAAGGGGCCGTTTGTTCACATATCATCAGTTGTTTCTAATCAGATGTCTAAGATAGCTGGATGGATTGAGCCAACGTTTAACAATGAGCAGAGAAGAGCTGAATGCTTAGCAGCAGCCTGTGCTGTTGGTGTAGCCTGTACATTCAGTGCTCCAGTCGGAGGTTTGTTTTTAAGATTCATCTATCATAAAGCTTTCTAACAATGTGAATTTGTGTTAGCTCATGAGTTTATTCAGAATATTCTCACAACAAACAGCTTCTTGTTCATTTGAGAAACACTGACCATAATCACAGAATGAATGAGAACAATTGCTACCTCTGATAGTTATAGAATAGTTCTGTCCATGAACTTTCTGCTCAGAGTAAAAGACTGGACATTTAGCTTCCTCGAATGTTTCCATCGTTTCTGTAATAGCCAAATGTATTGTGTGATAGTATAGATGTGAACAATCAGACCATATTGACATTCCTTATGGCATGCAGCCAATACCGAGAAATATGGTTGAATGATCGGCTTTCTCGGATCACAGAAGTTGAAAGCATAACATCTTCTACGTGATGGCACACAGTAATAGCGATTATTCAATAAGTTCTTAGTAAGAATGATATAGTTAAGATGTTCTAAATGAATACTTACATTCATTCCTTGCTCATCACATATTTGACTAATACATTGAGTTATAAAAAGATATAATAACAACAAGTATAACATATCTAATCTAACATATAGTATAGTTAAAAGAATCAAAATCAATGAGCAAGGATTTGTCGTCAATTGAATATGAATGAAAAATGAATGAGAAAAAGGCAAATATTTGTTTGATTAACAAAACTATTTTTTATCATTCAAATATGAAATAATCGTTTATTTTCCTCTCTTTCTAGGAGTTCTATTCTCTATTGAAGTTACAACTATGTACTTTTCTGTAAGATCGTATTGGAGAGGCTTTTTTGCTGCCTGCTGTGGAGCAACAACTATTCGCCTCTTACGAGGATATATGTCTGCTGCTGATGATGAACAATGTACGTCCAAACATTCCTGTTATTACTCTTGTTAATCTCAACTAACATCAGAAACAGATTTTTTTTCTATCAAAGATCATTATGAAAACGTTTTATGAGCTGAATAGATGATCAGTCTCTTCTATCTATCTCTTTATTCATATTGTAAGCTAATCATATTATTATTTCAAGCTTTTCCTTGGACACAGTTAATCATGCTTACTATGTGTATAGTTCATTCTCTTCTAACTTGCCTATCTCATCATCTTTTCTTACCTTATTGATATTCATTTGAACTGTTGTTTAAACATATGCTTTCAGTGAACGTCAATGCCTTTCAACAAACGAATTTCCCTGCTCACGCTTTCACTGCTCAGGAACTACCAGCCTTTGCCATATTAGGTCTTTTATGTGGTTTACTAGGATCTCTGTACATTAACTTATACAAACGCGTAGTTCTTCTTCTAAGAACAAACTATTATGCGAAAAAGTTATTTCAACGAAAGTGAGTTGTCGTGCTTTGTTAGTAACTCGAGTGTAAGGATTGATCTTCAGTTGGTATTTCTATCCGATTGTAGTCTCTCTCTCATATGGAGTTCTGATGTTCCGTTACGGGTTAGGACATTACATGACAGGAAGAGTTTGTCAAACAACCTCAAGATGCATTGTGATTGTTTGAATTTGCAGGTAAAGTTCGGAATGAACTTGAAGGATTTCTTCAGCAATTGTACCTTCACCCTTCCACTTGCTTCTCAGCAGTACTGTAAAGGTATGACAGATGAGAACTGGTATGGATCCTCCGAGCACGTTTTAAGCATATTAGTACTGTTTATCTGTGTTAACGTAAGGAATGATCACATTTGAAACCGCTCCATCATCCTTCAGAGCATTTACTCTATCCTATGCATGTCCCTTCCTATTCCTTCTGGGGTTTTTGGGCCTGTTTTCACTTTAGGAGCTGCTTTAGGTCGCCTATATGGAGAAGTTCCTCTTGCCTATCATAATCTTTGACATTATGACATTATAGATGGTATTTCTATCCATTCCGAAAGAATACTTGAAAGATATTATCTTTTATCCGGGTGTATATGCTGTAGTTGGTAAGATAAGTCTGACAATTCAAATCTCATTATGATATTTTGAGGATCAGCAAGTTTTTCTGCGTCAGTTACTCATTCTGTCTCAGTTTCCATGATGATTCTTGAAATAACAGGACAGTTGCATCTGATTTTACCTGTCATGGTCAATAGATTCATAAAGAACAACGATTAATCGTTTCTTTCAGATATCAGTTGTAATTTCGAATGCCGTGTGTGCTTTCATTCAACCATCCTTCTTTGATGTCATCATAAAGATTAAGCATTTGCCTTTTCTACCAGATATTCCTCCCAATAGTCATGTGTTAGTTTGAAAGAATTGTTTTCTAGTATTCAGATATTCAGAGTTCATTCAACCTTTGCTCAAGATATTATGACTTCGTCAGTTATCAGTGTGACTCGTAGAACGAAGTATGCTGAGCTTAAGCGATTGTTATTGGAATATAGAGAATTCCGGGTCTTTCCTGTTATTGATACACCTGGTTAGTAACTCATTCTGTTTTCCTGTATTATCCTTTGATTGAACGAAAAAACTCATATGGCATTCAGAAAACCATATAATGATAGGAACAGTGTCTAGACGACTGCTCTTAGAGCTTTTGAAGACTCATGTTGGGGATACGGCTCGAAAACTTGAAGCAGAGCAGCGAGTTCGTCAAGCTATACAAACGATTGATCAACACTTTAAAAACACAAGCAGCGAAGTTTATCTTTTGAAAATAGTATTTTTCTTACTCTAATCCTTCCTTAGATTAACAGAAAGCCTCCGCCTCGTACGCGATCAGCTGCTTCCTTGAATTCAAAGTGTTCAGCAATAATTCCACGAACCAGTTCTTTAGGTGATCAATTGAAAATTGAACGAAAACTGAATAGGTTTATACATATGAGATGATTATCATAAACTAAGTTCATTCAAGATTCCTTGTTGTACCTACTATGAGTGCTCATGACTCTGAAAAGCCATCCACATCGGAATCGGACGATGAGTTCATCCAAATGAGTTCTGATTCAAAGGTATCAGAGGATAGACGAAGTTCATTAGGTAGAAGGAATGCTTTCTGTAGTCTTGAAAACGAAAAGAATGTTCTCAAGAAAGGTGCGTTCGGCCTAAAGATTTCAACAGCAAACTCCTTGTTTTCAGACGATGACGATGACGCTCACTCAATCACATCACGAGTAGCCCATTCTACCATTCATGCTCAGGGAAATAACTACCAAGATGTTGTTAAAAGTGATAATATCTGTTGTAGTAGCATTTAAAGATGTTTTGCAGATTATTTTAAACAAGCAAAACGATATATTCTGAATATGCACATTGGACAGATGAGGAAGGATGATAGAATGACGTTCCTCTATGACTTACAAGATGATGAGGTTTGTCTACGCTCATTCAAACTTGTTGACAGTTATGAATACTTCAGAGAAAGGAATGGGAAGCTGAACGTTTGAAAGAGGAGTTTGTTTTCGATGATGATGACATTGATCAATCACCTTTCCAATTAGTGAAAAGAACAAGTGTCTACAAAGTATCTTTTCTGATACGGGAGGAAGGTAATGTGCTCGTTTCAGATTCATTCGATCTTCTCTATGCTTCAACTATCGAAAGCTTATGTTACGGATTGCGGAAGATTAATTGGAGTTGTCGCATTATCAGACGTAAACAAACTCATCTTTGAACTTCGTAATGAACACTTCCTATTTAAGCTTCGCCGAGAACTGGAAAAAACACAATCGAAGGCAGAAGCAACGAGTGAAACAGAGAGTAAACCAAATCTCCAACAAGAAGCGGAGCCGTCCTCTGTTCATGATATTCTCACACCAACATTAGAAGTAGGAAAGCCATTATTCAAAGAAAGAAAGATAACGTCTTCCTTGTTACAGATCGTGAGACCAAGCACGGAATGTCCTGAGGTTTTGAACGAAAGAGACTTAGAGCGATGTGCAGAACCACGATATTTGAGAAAATCAGCTTCACTTCGGTAAGCATTCTGATGATTTCTCAAAAACTAACTCTTATTTCCTAGAGTTCCACATGTTTCTCGTAACGAAATTCCGAGACAACGCCGAGAAAGGTAAAACCGCTTGTGATGGCAGCAAAAGCAAAGAGGAGAAACGAAAAAAACCAAAGTTCGAAATGAGGAGAGAGAGTCTCAAAAAAAGGGAATTTAAATAACGAATAGTCGAAGTTGAGAGTCAGATTGGCTTAAAGCTTAACTCCAATTGATGTATACAGGGGTAACATCAGTGGAAAGCTTCACAATTGCTTAATTCCTTTCATTTTTTTTCTTATTTTTCAGCTTTTCCAAATATTTTCTTTTTCAGTTCATCTATGAAAAATGGAAATTTAATGAGCGGAGAAAACCTTGTGCAAGCAGTAGCATATTTGAGACGAAAATCATCCGTCTTAGATCGAAGAATGTCATTGAAATAATGAAATACAACAAATTCTTTTTATAATTTCAAAAGAATTCATTTGTATTGTCTGAACACAAACTGTCTACTGTACGGGTAATGAATTGTTTAGATAACTCTAACAGAAGCATCTATCTATCAACAACTCATCTTAATTTACATTATAATGAAGCTAAAAGTTCCAAAGGTCAGTGCGACTGTCGGATGAGATGGATTAGATGATCAAAGCATTTCGATTGTTTATGTTGATTGTTTGTTCTTCCGTTCTTTCTATTTTCTTTCCTTTTTGAGAAGTTGAACCCTCTCTCCATCTTCTCTTCTCACTTCTCATTCACATCGTTTAGACGTGATATATATAACGTTAAAGCACTTTCTAGCTTCTAATTTACTTTTGAGATATGAGACACATATGAAGATGTGTATATTACCTTCTGCTTTACTACTTCTGCTTCTTCTTCATGGTATGGCTCTAAAATCTCTTGTTGTCATTTCTCTTCGTTCAGCTTGCACTCTCTCTAATTCATCTTCTTTCTTTCTCTTTCCCAAATTGCGCAATGTATATGACTCGCATGAAGTGCTGGAATCTCCTCTCATAAATCTCATCAACTGTCATTATCCATGTTGAATCAAAGCAATCAGACAAACTTAAGCACACATTGTCTATTGGTGGTCAGTATGATTCTATTGTTTTGTTGGAAGCCATGAAACATCTAAAAGTTAAATTGTTCCAAGGAACTATGTTCGTTCAACTAGCTGTTGACGTTAGGAAACAGAATGCAAATTCAAAAGAAAACACTTTGAAGAAAATACAAACGATTAAATGCTGTTGAGCTTTTGCATGGAATCGGTCGCGTTCAAAGCGCTCATTGACCCATTCGCCCACTTTTCAAGGTCTTTCTCCTGTTCTTGGCCATTTTTTTTTTCAAAATTTCCATAATTAGCCATTCATTCAAGTAAGTTCTAATTTCGCTTCATGAAAACTTATGTAAGGTTCCAGTGATGACTGTAATGAAAGTTCAAAGCTTATTTGACGTAATAAATCACAGCATGTGGTCATGAAGTAATTCCACAGCGTTTTCCTTCTACAAAAGGAGAGAAGAGAGAGAAAGAGAGAAAAAGAGAGAGTAATGATTACATAGAGAGACAGAATATGAGTAGAAAAGAAAAGAAGACCAAACATGACTTTTGATGAAAACGGCTGATCTGTAAAGCGACTAAGGTTGCCATCGAAAAGCTTGTGCTTAGTTAATGAGACAAACTAACAAAAAGCCGCAAACTGATGAAAAGAAAGGAAAAACCATTGTAAGGCATGAAAAGAGAGAGCAGATATGAGGAGAGAAGAAAGAAACAAAAATCTCTATCTATTTCTTCTTTTTGGCACCTCATCCCATTGTCTCTTCTACCTGAGGCTTTCAATAATTCTCAGCTACAAGTCCGTTTCTTCCTCGAATAACTCATGAATAACATTCATTCTATCTATATTTGAAAATCATTTTCTATATATTTTATATTTTCAAAAGTTAGTATGAACGTTGTTGCAGAGATCATAAGATCACACGTTCAAGCTATTCACTTCATTTCCATACCTCCCTCACCTCCTTCGCCTGAGGCAACTTTATTAATTTGGTCTTCAGTGTTTCCTGTTCATTCTTCTAGTGTATCTCCTATTCAGTCTATGAGTTCGTTTTCTCTTTTTTTCTTGAAATTTTTTTCTTTTCGTTAGTCCTCTTCCATTTTTTTCCTCACCCAAGCAGTTTCAAAAGAAAAACTTGGCATTAAGCTTCCAATATTCAAAAGAGAGATAATTAGTTGTCTGAAGTGCTTATTTCAATCAAACACTTTGTGTGCAAATACGTTTCTCATAAATCTCAATGAAGTTTTGATTTTCAACCTTTTCATTCAGCTTTTGCTGAGAAAAATGCTGGAGTAAAAGGCTTTTTTTGGAAAAAAAAAAGAGTTGAATTCGAATACGTTTTTGTGCTTTGACAGTCCTTCAGATTGAACTAGACATTCATGATTGCTCATTAAGACAATCAGATGAGAAATTACTGAACCATAGGTTTCCTTATATGGAAACGGAAATGTTAAGGAAGAGGAAGAAGGGGGGGGGCAAAGCAACAACAGATTCTGGAAACCCCAGACGTCAATGATGAAGATGAGCCCCTTAAAGGCAGAAGGCCTGGCTCCGTTACTAATTCGATAGTTCTCACTGACTGAACTTGGTCTTCTTGTTGGAAAAGACATGTTTGATCAAAACATTCGAACAGTTGAATGAATTGAGAGAGAGAGAGAGTCTTTTGCTTCAAGAGAATAGCATATAAGATGAAGAGAATGGAAAAGAGCTAGAAAGAGAGGAAGAAGAGATGGTTTGATGAACGATTCCATGAACCAGTTTCAACTTCTCATAATATTATCTTTTGTTTAAAAATGTTATAAGTTTGTTGTGCTTCTTCAATGTCTCACTCTCCTTTTCAAAGAGAGAGGGTGGGGGGTAAGAAGCAAAATAAACTTTCTTATGCTTTCTGCTTTCCTTATCGTCTCTGCATTCCTTTTTCAAAGTTTTTTTTGTTTTCTTTTTCTTCACACCTTTCAAGCATCTTCTCTCTCTCTCTCTCTCTGACTATATGGGAGAGTTTATTAGTAGCGAATAGTCCATCATTTGATTCATCAGTTTCTTTTAAGCTTTTTGTAAATCTCTTCATAGATTAAGGAAGAAGAATTGTTCTGACGTGAAAATCTTCTGACACTTTCTGCCGTCTCTCCTTAATCCTCCTCAAATATCTTTTTTTTTGCTGTTACTTTCTGACTTCTTCTCGTTTCAGCCCATCATATTCAGCCTTTTCCTCCAATAACCCTTTTTGCTTTCTCTTCCTCTCCTAACAATCATAAATCTGCTTCGGAACTATCTATTATCACAATATATCTTTGCATTTGGTGGAACAAAAAAACTTTGCGTCGCATCATTACAGCTACGAATCCAATTTTTGTTTTTATTTTGACTTTAAGTGTAAATACATGGATTATAAACCGATTTTTCCAAGCTAATCCATCGTACTGAAGTTAAAGTACACATGTCGATTGTCTTCTTTCCTTTGTAATTTCATGGAATATTATCTTTCCAACTCCAACAATCTGTTTGTGATTCTCTGTATATGCACAAGGGTCACTTTTCTCTCTCTCACTCTCTCTCTCTCTCTCTAACTCTCTTTCAACTTAAATTCCCTCATACAACACGTTATACCACTTCTACTGTTCTCACAAACTGTTTGCAAAAAAAAATGAATTTTCTCCACAAATTCATTTCTGTCTCTTGCTGTAAGTGCTCTCATCCTTATTCACCTCATCCCTCTTTGTACTTGTATTCTATCTCTCTCTCTTCCTCTCTCTCTCTCTCTCTCTATTCTCTCTTCTTGCTCATAATATTCTCGAAATATTTCTTTTTAAGTTCTCCACTCCTTTTGTTTTGTTTTTTCAAAATATCTTTATCCATCTTCTATAATCATTATCTTTCACTTCGTTCTGCTCGTCTTGTTGTCCTCGTCCTTCGTTATCCTTCTCACGTCAGGTCCTTTTCAACCTCTCAACTGTTTAGTCAAATGTCTCCAAACTTCAAAACAACAGAAGCTTCCTTTATTAAAATAATGAAATTTGTTTTCTTTTTCGACTTAAACTCAATCTTCTGCTTGTACTTGAACTATTCACTTGGATATTCTTAGCTGAACAAATCCCACTTTTCTACAAAATTCTGTGAACGTCTGTCATATTGACAGCTTCAATCGCCTCCTACTCGTTTTGGAAACAAAAAATCTTTCGGCTGCCGCTCTCAATGAAAGCTTCAACGAAGGTTTCGTCATCTTCGTTGTTGAATATGTTAAAGAAACAGTCAGCAACAGATTAGCTTTGTTTTTCTTCCACCAAACACTATTTGAAATTCAGATTTCATTCTTGATATTCGTAACGACGACCATCATCTAGAAGACGATGAAGACGATGACGACAACGGATCAGCTTAGAGATGAGAATACGGAAATGCAAATGACTTTATTTCATAAAAATAGGAAAAAAAAAGATGTTTTGTTTGATTTATTCGTTTTTCTCTACTTTACTTGGTAACTCGTGCTCTCTCTCTCTCATGCTCTTCTCCAACTTCTGTCAGTCTGCAAGCTTCTTCATCGTCTCTCTCTCTCTCTCAGCTATTTTCTTCATTTGGAAACGTTTATTGCAATGTTTGATTCCTTTTTCTCTGTTTAGCTTTAAGTGGCAAGATTCAAATATGGTTTTTTCGTATTTCTCTATCACATAACATCAAATTGTCCCCTCATATCTTCACAAATTATAAGTTTTTGTTTCGAATGGAAAAAAATACAAAAACGTCTTTCAAACAACACAGCAACAAGGGCTTCTTCTACAATATCACCTAATTCTTTCATCATTTGATTATACGAAAGTATTTGAAAATTATAATTTTGTCCTTTCTGACAAACTTACATTACATTCATTGAAGCTCAAATGACAATTTCATTGAATTCTCAACGAGTATATGATAAGATAGAATAAAAGAATTTTAAATATAGCCTACTCCACTCTCTCTCTCTTTACTTTCAAAGGTTTTACTTCCTTAACCTTACTTCATTACCCTCTCTCTCTCTCTCTACATCTCTCTGGTTGCAAAGGATGAGTTCCATCTCTCGTACTCTATGCTTCCCTTACTAACTCCCTATGCTTAACCAATTCTTTCTGACTCATCACATTCTTTACATATACTTTATGCTTCTTACTAATAATTAATTAATTGAAACTCTCTATCTGCTTTGCCTGCCTATACAAACATATTTGTTTTCAAAGATATTTTCATTTAAAAATCTTAATTTTTGTTTTCTTCAAACACTCAGAGACACAAACCGTTAGGCCGTCTTGGATGCTTCTCTTAAAAGGCATCAGCTGAGTTGCCGACAGATTCCTGACAGAATCTGTCTGCTTCATCATGCCTTTCATATTAATTTACATAAAAACTCAAGTCTATTTCATCATTTCATTTGTTTTATAATCTTGTCTGTCGTCTTTTTTCTCTCCAAAATGTTTCATGATTCTTCAGATTTTGTCCAGTTTATAGTCATTCCTTAAACAATTCAAGCTGGCGTCGTGGTTACTTTCCCGTTTGCTCTACAAGTCGTTGTAAGTTCACATTTACATATCATCACATGGCATTTGGATAATGTTTCAATCATTGAAATATAAAAAGAAAACCAACTTGCTTTCAATATGCATATCATTCATTAATGGTTTTGGATTGAAATTTGTAAATGCAACCGCTCATCAGCTTGCTAGAAATGAAAATGAACTGCTGGACGACGTTGTCAGTTGACGTGTACGAGTTGCAAGCAGCAACGAGTCCATATCACCATACATGCTTTATGAAGATAAACACATAGTTAATTGAAGAGAATCTTGCTGTTAACAAGCATGATAAAGCCCTATCTGATGATGTTATGTGATTCTGTATGGGAAAGGAGGCAAGGAAGTGCGGGAAGGAGAGCCGAACGAAAAGTTAAACAGTTAGAAAAGGAAAGAAAAATGTAAAAGTGTATGTTTTGAGAAAAGAAGAAGAAGCTCATGATGATGTAAGTGAGAAGAATGCATTTTGTAGTTGTATTTTGTCTGCTTTTCATTCATTTCATGACACTGTTATCGACATGAACTGACTTCTCTCTCTCTCTTCTCTCTCTCTCTCTCTCTCTCTCTCTCTTTTTTCTTCCATTTCTCTCTCTGTGTCTTCTCTCTCTCTATATTTAACTCAAATGGGAAAAAAAAACATGGAATTTCTCCAAAAGTCACTCGCAAATCTGACATGTTTAATACCACTTTTTTAAATTTAATTTGATTGAAAATTTGTAGTTCAAAATGTTTTTTGTGCTTCTGTCTCAAAAGGATAAAAATAAAAATGAAAAAAGAATTGAAAAAGAGTCATCGTTCAACCTGATTAATGCTCTTCTTGCCCTTTGACAATCTTTCCTTTTCTATGGTTCATTCTTCAACAATTCTCTCTCTCTCTCTCTTTCTTTCTGTATCTCCTCTCTATACCTCTATCTTCTCTTCCTCTATGTTCATTCACATTCTCAAAGCTCTCTCTAGTGATATAAGTAATAGGCTATGTAATGAAGAGGAGCCTTATTTTATATTTTTTTTCTTGTTATATCATTAGAGCAGCTATAGGGCTTAGACGTTAAAGCTCAAACATTCTGTCAAACTGCTCAAGTACAACGTTAGTTTAACTCTCAAAATTCAATATAACTTATTTCATTTTTAACATTTAATCATGGCGGTTGTCTGTCAAAGCTATGAGAAGACCTACATCAAAGGCATTTTTTTTTGTTCCCTCTTTTCAAGATCTTCATTTTGATTTCTCTTTATAGGAGAAGCCTAATTCTGCTAACAACACATATACATACATAGACATAGACACACACACACACACATGCATACATACACCTCAGCCGGCTTTTCTTTTGACAGGAGAGCATAGTTCCTCCATATTTTGCAGCTTCTTCTAGCATAAATTCCTTTTTCTTTACCTTCCATTCACTCACTATGTCATTATTGATGTTCATTTGCCACTCTTCTTAACTCTTATCTGTCATTGACAACTTGAAATTCACTTTTCATCCACGAATTCACTTTTTTTCATCATTTTCTGTTGTATTTTCCATTAAACTTATGCTTTTGTGTTAACAAATATGCTTGAATGGGAAGAGTTTTGACTTGAATTGCAATTACGAGAACGTTCTCTCAACATATTTTCTTTCTTTGTCATTATTGTTGTTCTAATTCTCTCCTTGGCAAGAGCATTCCCCGGAGAATGTGGATGACCTGAAAAAGAATTCACAGAGATTCTAATGGAGACTCTCTCTCTCTCTCTCTCTGTATCTTTCTATCTCTCTCTTAGTTTAATCAGCTCATACAAATTATATTTTTAATCAAAAAGAGTTCAAAACTGTCGAGGACAACAACATGCGCACCTAGAAGCAGCGTCTGTAGCTTTCAAGCATCATAATCCAAATCGAAAATTAAAGTTAACAGTAGCTATTGTACTTTATTTTTCGTTAAATAAGAGAATCAAATCCATATGTAATGACTTCAATGTATTTTCTATATTATAGATGGAGATAGAGATGGATAGAGGATTGTGAGAGAGAGAGAGAGAGATGATGATGATGATGCTGGGAAGATGAGGAAGAGGAGAGGGAAATAGGGTTGGAGGTTCCATCGGACAATACCCTACGCAGTAACACAAGAGAAGAAACAAAACTTTCTATTCTTGTAATTCTGAATTTATATTTTTTCCCTTCATTTCCCTGATCCTGAATGAAGGAAGAGAGAGAGATAGAGAGATCTGGCTCACGTGCAGTGTGAATCGCCAAGTTTTCTTTTTCTCTTCTCTTTCTGTTTTTTTTTTTCGTTTTTATTCACAAAAATGTCTTTCAAATTATTTTTTTTTCTTCAAACTTTAATTAACAGTAGAAGAAGACAAGAAAAAGAGAGAAAAACGAATGAGAATGATGGAAAGAAAATGTTTTTTTGTGGCTTTTTTTTTATATGTGAGAGGCTATTGGTAACATCTAGGAAGAACTTGGAAAGCTTCCGTTTCGTGTTTTATCGTCGAATCCTCGTCGACATCCATCATTTGCTTTTCTCATTTTCATAGCTCATAAGATCGTAAAGGATGAAGCTTGTTCATGATTTTTCATTACGAAACTCTCCTACAATATCATATTTTCAACATGAACTCCTAAAAAAAAGTTGGTATGAACGACAAATGAAGCTTTTCATCGTTGTTTCCATCTTATTGGAAAGCTGAAAGAACTCAAGAAAGATATATATTTATGGAAATATCAGATAAACATACTGAATTATCAGCATCTTCTCTTCTTTTTTTCTCTTTTTTTGCCTCAACCCCCCTCTTCTTCTACTCGCTGTAATTTTTGAATCTCAGATTACCACACCTTCTTCCTTTCAAACTCCACATCAATCTTTTCTGTTTTCAAATTCTTTTTTTTTCTTTTCTTTTGTTTGACACATCTTGTAGATATGCTTGCTACATTGCTTATCATATAGTATATGTGAAAACATATGCAAACCTATTCATTGAGGGAATATCCTCATTTCTTTCCTGTTCGACACCTTCCTGTTGGCTTCTTCTATCCATTACATCCGTACTTTATTCTTAAAAAGCAACGGAGATTGCCCATAAAACATGATGAAAGAAGAAAAAAAACAAAAAAAAAACTTTCTCAGTTTCACAACAAACCCTCTCAAACATATTCTCTTGATCAAGCACAGCATGCAGCCTATTCCGAGAAGCTTTTCGTCTCAAATTTGCACACATATTCATATGGTTGACCATCCATGAAATGATAAAGTGGTAATGATGCGGGTGACTTCGTTCTAGCTAACATAAGGACAAGACGATGATTCTCGTTTTCATCTTTCTCTACTGCGTTGGCTCTGAAATCTGTTGTTTTCTTGTCTCATTAGAGTCGAATTTCCGCTATTCGAGCAACGCATTTCGTTGCCACTTCAATCAAAACCTTATTTTATCTCAGGAAAGCTTTGACAAGCTTACTGATTGCATAACGATTGTGTGCATAACCTGGTAGAAGCTTTGCCCTGAATGTTCTTTGTACATGCACTCAACATTCTTCCACACCATTTCATAGTCATTTTTATTTGAGAAATATTCATGTAAGGAACGTCTGATTGCACAAGCATTGTAGGCAATATCGCTTAAGGCGTTATACGCTTAACCTTCTTCATCCCCCTCAAGCTTTTGCGATGTACAATCACTATCTTAACTAACAATTTTCTTAAAATGCTGTCAATTTAATCACCGATAGCATTCATAAACATCTTAAAGCTTCAAATTTTACTTTTTTTTCTCTTTCCGTTCTCCCTCGCATCTCTTTATCCTTCTCTCTTTCTCTCTCTCTCTATCTCAATCTTAGCAAGCATTCCCTCTTTCTCGTCAAGCTTTCACTCTCTGAGCATTTTCGAACATTATTATTATTGAAATAATATGATTCTAACGGAAACATTAGAATATTTTGAAAATTGTCAACAACGACTCAAAACTAGGTGCTTGATTAACAATCCTATTTGGGAGATTGAGCCTATGCTTTTGAGCATTGACGACAGATTGGCATATAAGGGAATGGAGAGTGAAAAGTGGACGGATAATGACATCATGTGAGGTCCGTCAGACCTTCTTCCTTATAGTTTCCTTTCTTCTTTTCTTATTCTCCCTCATTCTCTTTTTTGCTTTCTATCTCTTAGCTTCTTTCTCTCTATCTCTCTCTATCATTCCCCTTTTAGACTTTCACTTCAATTTTCTCTTTTGCATACGAAGAACATAATGTTTCTCTTTGTCTATCTTTCATTTCTTTATCGTTTCTACATATGAACAAGAGAATTACATCGTTCCCACAATTCAGTTCATTCTCAGCTTATTTCGATCACATTTTTTGCTTCAAAATTCATCCATACGGAGCCATTTTCACATCTTTTGACCTCTTACAATCAATTAGGACATGAATATACTTTGTATATTCATCATCAAGTACCTGCTTATCCATCAACATGCTCTATGTTTCCGTCATTCTTTCAATCTCAACAATTTCCTTATTAGCTTTTCATCCTGTAATATATAAAAAATGACAGGAAAATACTTTTTTTCCGGTCAATAAAATGCTCATCCGGTTTTGATTCTGTCAGAGAGAGAGAGAGAGATAGAGAGGGACAGAGAGAGACGAAGTCATTCGTGTGTCAGAAGCATGGTCTTGACTCCCATTTAGGATCCATTTAAGGATGAGAGGAAGACATGAGTGATTTTTGATTATTGATATCATTAATTTTCAACGTTGATGTAAGATGAGAAGGAGAAGAAGAAGAAGAAGAAGAAGAAGAGGAAGATGTCCTCAGAAAGAGAGAGAGAGAGATCTCTAGACATGACAGAGCTGAAGAGAAAAACGAAAATGAAAGTGAGAGGTGGAAATGTTAATTTCTGCTTTTCCCGTCAATCCTGGATAGAATGAACGAGAAATGCTGATGACTTGTAGTGACGAATTCTGTCCATCTTAAAGACAAGGATGAGGCAAGGAAAAAGCAGAAAAATACGAGGAAGACAATATGGTTGTCTGTCACAGCTTATTCAGTGAAGGATAAAAGGAGAAACAAGCGACACGAGAAGTTACAGATATCTTCTGTGCTTAAGATAGAGAGACACGAAAAGGATGGAGACAAAATATAGAATGTAGGAGGGAAATGAAAAAGCTGTAAGAATGATGAGAAAGAGTGAAACAGAGTAAAAGTGTCTAAGAAAGATACAGAGCTCATTTCCCTCCTCTCTCTCTTTTCAGTCTTTTACTGTCTCTCTAGTCTCTTTCTAGCACTTGGTCATCTCGTGTTTCAGATTTTTGCATGTCAGCCCTCTGAACCACAGATAGCTTAACGTGAATTTCTATTTGTAAGATCTCATTTCTTTATACAACAACAGCATCCAGTCACATAATGCTCTATTTCTAAATTCTCTCAGCTGATTTTTCAACATTATTTCAGTTGTACTCTTACTCTATTCATCTTCAAACAGTTAGAAGCTCATTCGCAACATTCTCTATTCACTGTTACATTTCAAAGTCTCCTTTTTGTTGCTAAATATCTTGTGTGTCTATGACACATTGTATGATTTGAGAGCTGAAATAGGAGAGAGAGAGAGAGAGAGAGAGAGAGAGAGAGAAAGAGAAAAAAAAGCTGAAAGAAAGAGATCCGTCGTTAATTCTGAATTTTCGAGTCTTTTATCAACTTGTCATGTTTTGAGTTGTCCATCCAGATGAGATGTATCTTGTCATATACTGAGTTGAAGAACAAGCGAGTCGTAGGTGTTCTCCTATACATAATGGAAACACATTGAGTTAAGCTTCTTCTTATTTCATTTGTCCTTGCAACATAGAGTTTCGTATTATTCATCATCTTCATGTTCATTCATCTCATCAATGCTCAATCTTTCATAATTTATAGTCTCAAATTAAACAGTTGGAAAAACACACACCCAGAATATCCTTCAAAATTTCCAAAAATCATTTGGGAGCATCTGTCAAGGCGATCAGCTTTTTTTATTCCTTTTCACACAAGATAAATCTAAACTTCATTCAATGTCAACGTTCACATTCGTCTTTCTCTTTTGTCTCCTGCCCGTTCAGCTTCTTCAATTCCTTACATCATCTTATCTCTCATATTCTAATTTTAAGCTTTCAAATATTACGTGTGATAGTGTGCAGCACGTACATGCTCATCTCATTTCTCGTGATGTTTGCGTGAGGAGCGGTTGCATTCACTTAATCATTGTCAAGTTTTGACCTGTAAACGCTTCACGCTCACTTTTCAACATAGTTTTTCGCTTTCTCTCCTCTGCCTTTGTCAATTTTTTTTTATTTTAACTGAATGTTTTGCTTTTCTTTTTTTTTTTTTGGCCATAAAATGAATTTCTTTGTTCAAAGTTAAGTGATTTTCAGCCTTCCTTTTATATGTCTCAGTCTATTTTCCTTTCGACAGCTTCAACATTCAGCTTTTTCTGTGTTGGAGGAGGAAGGAAAAGTGTTTTTTGTGAGCTTCTCCTTCTTAATGCTCATAATCATCCTGAGTTGAAATCATCCAATGCTTCTCGCAATTCATGTTCATCTGGTGATGATGATGATGAGGGATGCTGGTGGTGGTGGTGGTGGTGGTATAAACGTCAGAAGAATCATTCAATTTCTCATATTCGTCATCTCTCTACATTATCCTTTCTCTCTCTCTCTCTCGTCCTCTCTCTCTCTTTCTCTCTCATAGTGTTCCAGATGTTTTCAAAGTGATTTCTCCTTTTTGTTCATAAACGACATTATGTTTCCATTTATTACATGTGAAGAATGAGCTAAGCTTATAGTCTGAAGAAAAAAAAAAGAAGATGTCTGGCTGAGTTAAAGCTCATCCATCTTCAGCGACACTTTGAAGCTTCATTACAATCTTCATCAGCTTCTGCTTTTTTTCACACATTTGTTGGCTATGAAACAAATGTTGATAAAATGAAGATAGTATATCATTCATTCATTTTCACAAAATAATTTTTCTCTTCTTACCTCAAAATCACATTGTGAAAACAAATTGAAAGACTTCGTCCTAAGCTTGTGCTTGCGAGAATGAAGCTAGACTCATTCTACATCTTGAGCTTCTTCTTCGTCTCCTTTTTTTCGTATCCTTCGTTTCTATTTGATGCTAATTACACTTCTAGCCAACTCCATACTTGACAAATTCTCCTTTTTCACAACTTTCTTTTGACATCCAACATTTTGCTATTTTTCCATTTTCCAATTTTACCTGTCACATCTATCGTCACTGCCGAAGAGGTTAATGAAATGAAAAATAAAATGTGATGAGAGGGAACAGAATGAAAGCTTTTCGACATCTATCTAAGCACATATGAACTGACAAAGCTCTTTGTTGTTTATGTTTCCGGGATCTATCTCCAGACTATAGACTTGCCATCATAGCTTTACCTCTCCCGCTTGTCCTCTAAGCTCATATGAACATATCTCCATATACTTTCAAGCTTAGATCATTGTCACTGTCTCTTCTATTAGCACAAATGCTTTCAACATTCCTTCACTTCACCCATCTATATAACGCAGTCTGGAATGAGGATCACAAGTTGAGTTAAACTGCCAAATTTATCGGACGGCAATGACAGGAAAAATAAAATAAATTTTAAGTTTAAAAGCTGTCACTCTGTCTGCTTGTTGTTCACCAGAAGAAGAAGCATCATTTAGAATGTCTTAAAAAATTAATTATTCCTACAGTTTTCATTCTAAACGAAGGTGACCGGCAAACGAGAGAAGCAAATAAGACGGAAACACCAACAACTAGCTCAGCTTCAACTTGAAGCTCTATCTCTCTCTCTCTCTCTCTCTTTTTTTTTGTTGGAGCAAAAAAAAAATAAGGAAAGAAGGGGAGAAAACTTTTTTTTTGCTAATAAATGAACACATTCTGGAGTTTGTTCGAGAATTATTTGTCCAATTCCTATCGTTCTCGTTTATTTCGGACTGAGGTTGAGAGTCAATCAGGCGAAAAGCTGAAGGCTTTTCTTATTCCATTTTCCATATTTATCCTCTGCCAATTTAAAAAAAGATCAGAAGTGACATTTGTAGTTTTTGTTTTTCTTTTTACTCATATTGCTGTCTGTGTTGAGATTTATTTTGAAAATTAAAAAAATGTCAAAAAATGAATTTGAACGATATAACTTGTTGTAGATGAAGTAAGCTGCTTCTTCCAGGTTTAAGCTTTTTTACCTTCGAGATTTTTGACAAATAACAAGCTCAAAATCAATTTTCTTCATTTCACATATGCTCTGACACCTTGGAACTTGTTATATGGTTTAAGGGAATGATGAGAGCCGTTTATTCAGCCACTGTATTACTACAAGATGATGAATGTCAAGAAATGGTTTTTTGGTTGACTAATTGCTGAGAGAAATGTCATAAAGGAAGTTGGAAAACGCCAGATTCACTGAAAGAAAGAGAGAGAAGGCAACCGAGAGAGAGAGAGAGAGAGAGAGATGCATACTAAGTATCTATGAATCTTCACGTGTTTCTATGAGTTTTATGCGAAGATCACTATGGAAGTCATTTTCATTTCTTCTTGCCATATCTCCGTACGTACTTACTCTTTATGCTTTCATCTATGTTTGGGTAGATGCTTAGAGAATAGTCGATTAATGGAGATGACAAGAGATGTTAGATTGAATGAGATGACTAAAAGCTTCAAAAGGTAGAAAGGTTAAGATACTTATATGAGGCATTCCTTCATCCATTAGAACCATCATGTACTTCCGATGCATCTTTTATTCGGTGTGCAGCTTATTGTGTGTATATCAAATGAAGAGTACATAAGCTATGCAGAGAGTGTTAGGCAGGCTAAAAGAAAATCTGTCCATCGTTACCCCTCTGTGAACAAAATGCTCTGTGAAGCTTTATTACCTTCTATGGTAAAACAGAATGTGCTTATTGTGGTGATGGCTAGAAGAACAACCGCATTTTTACTTTTATTTGTTTTGATTAACTTTGTTGTTTTTTTTTTGTTCGCCCTCTCAACCAGCTTTCCTTTTCGTTCAATCTTTCTCTCTCTCTCTCTTTCTCTCTCTCGCTCACCATCACTCACTCTCTTCGTTTTATCTTTAACTATTCTACTTTTAAGTTATTTTCCTCCTCTCTCTCTACCCCCTAAGCAACAACTCAAACATATTTCTCAGATTCATCATGCTTTCGATGGTTTGTCTAGTTTTTCAAAAAAAAAAAAACATATTGAAGGCATAGGAGGTAATGAGCTTCTCATTCTCTCTATATATCTAAACTTTGACTCTTTCAACGTATAAACATCCATTATCAACATCTACATGTTGAATTCTGATTGCTGCTATTGTCTCCTTGTTAATATCTCATCAGACGGTTTTGATTGTTGTTACATCAGGCTCTGTCTCCCAAAACAACACTACCTGGCATGTTCCAGAAATGCTGATCACTTTCTTTTTCTCCTTTTATTTTTCCAAGTTCATCAAACTTTCAGCTGCTTCTCTCATTTTTTATTATCCAAAAATAGATTTGTCTTTGAATAATCTTCACTCTACCCAACCTTCAACAAGCCTAAGCCGACTTACCTCAATACCCTCTGGCACTATCCTTATAAGTAGACGGAATGTGTATGTTCCACAACCACAAGTTTTATTCAAGTTTTTTATATTTATGAATTGTCTAAAGCATTAGGAACTTGACTTATTGATGCTCTAACACTCTTTCATTTCATTTAATGCTTTTGTTTCAGAGACGAAGAGGATAACTCCTCATCCGTATCCTCATTATCAAGTAATTCGGACGTCGTAGATTTAGCTTCAACTGGATATCTTCACGATAACTTTGATCAGGAAACTATACGAGAGCTCTTAGATAATCCTCAAGCTATGGGCAGTTTGGAGAAATTGATAAGGTTAGTCTACTTACAAGCACACTATATGAAGCATCCATACATATGCAAATGAGTACATGAATTATAAACAAATATGATAAGCATACTGTATCGTAAGGTAAAGGTCCTACTCGTGTTCAGGTAGATTGAACAGACGCTCTCTAACATGAACGTAAGTCAATAGAAATTGAATTAATTTTTTTATTTCATTCATTAGTTCAACATTGAGTATCTGACTCTCTCACATCATATCAAGTAGTCTGTTGTTCTCTCTCTTAACTATATGACTCTCATATTCTAATTGTCTCTTGCATAAATCTCATCCAGTTTCAAGCTTAAGCTTTCAAACCAATTTCTTTTTTGCAATATGCTAATCAAATTTTCACGTAACAGTTTTCACGTGAGCTTCTTTTGAGTAATTTTTTCAATTACTCAAGTGTAGAACGGTTGTTTTTTTCCCCCCCCCAATTTTCTTTATTTTTCGTTTTTCTTTTCAGAATTACATTTCAGACTTCTTTCTTTCCTTTTTTTTTTCAATTTCAAAACTTTGTGTGTCGGCCTGCAAATCTCTTGATATCTGACATAATGAATCCTCATATCAGACATGTTGCTGAGCAGAAACCACTGCGTTCCTTCAGGCACCTACATCGTCTACTTCATCGTCTTCTCTCCTCTTCAGAACATCAATTTCATTTCTCTTTACTGATCATCTGTAGTGGCTAATTTGTGAAATTGAAAATTCGAAAGATTTTTTGGACAAAAATCCTCAATGAATCTCCCCATCCGTCGCATCCCCCCCCCCCTCCCCTTAGTGAAGTTCGTTGTTCCTGGAAGAACAAAGCCACCAAAATCTTTGTCTCCCATCTGAACTTTCCTCTGTTTTCATCGCATTTTTTTCCTCACCTAGCAGGAAAAAGAAGGAGAAAAGAAAAACAAAAAGATTCTTTAAATGATTGACATGTTCCTTACTTTCATGCTGACGTTCGTATTCCAACATACTTTTCTGCTTGAAACCGGTCGGAAAATGAAAGAAAATTCTGGGAATAGCTCAAAAAGGCAAAAACATAATAACGAGAGAAAGAGAGAGAAAGAGGAAAAGCTTCATGTCCACACTTTAACATGAAGAGAAAAAGAATGGAGCTTGGCATTCCCTGTGGACAGATGAGACTCAGATCTCCTTCGACATGGTCTTTCATTCGCTCATCTGTTTTCTCTCTCCCTCCTTCTCTCTTTCATTCAATTCATCTCTCTCTTTATCTCTTTTTCTCTCTCCCTCCTCTTGTTCTCTCTCTCTTTTAATTCTTCTCTTTACATATCTCTCTCTCTCTTTCTCTATAAAAGCTTTTGTCCCCTCTCTCTTCATATATTCCTTTTCATCTCTCCCTCCATTTATAAAATGGTTCTATTTTATGATTTTACGTTAGAAATTATAAGATTACGATGATTAAATGATGCGAAATCGATGCAGAAGAGGAGTCAATAACTCTACTCAAGCAGCTTCATGTTTTCTTCCGAAACATCTGTATCTTATTGTTTCGATTGAGCAACTCTCCTTCTTCGTTGCTAAAAGAACAAATTGAGAATGAAAAAAAAAAAAAGTTAATCTTCTTCACCTCATTCTTCATCTGCCAATGAGATGAGAATGAAAAATACATTTCAATCGAAACTTTCAGTTCCGCCTTTCTCACACACAAAAAAAAACCTTTCAATTCAAAGTTAGAGTGTGAGGGGATGGTCTCAGCAGTTTGTCTCCTTGATCGTCATCTATTTTTCCTTATAAAGACTTTGTTCCGAAATCCCCAAGAGTCTCATCTTCGATTGACCTAAGTTTCATGCATTAGGATAAGCTTGATCATCTCAAACCAATCAGTCAGGCTTGCCCTCAATATCACTAAACCTACATGAAGCATGAAACTCATCTCAATCTACATAGACTTTGGATTATGAAGTCTTCATACGTCATTGGCAGTTTATATTACTTTTATAAATATTTGGCTTTATTTTTTCTGTTACAAATAAGGTTGTCCCTCTCTCTCTCTATTAACTTCTCTTCGTTTTCATGCCTCTAGTTCTCTCCTAAACTCTCAAACATCGGTTACCTGCAACTGCCTTCGAATTCATCATTTTGCCTTTCTCCCTCTCTCTCTCTGAAACATAAACAACACCAAGTTTGAAATGAATATCCTGCCTTATACTGCTTAAAGCATAAGCTGCATGTAGCTGACTGCTCTTTGAGTCAAAGAGGGTCTTTTCTTTTTTCTCTCCTCATTCGCCTTCTGTTTCTCTGGCGTTCTTCTTAGCTTTCTCTGAAAAATCAGAAATCCTTCTAAAATCTTACTTTCTAATTCACCTCTCTCTCTCTCTCTCTCTCTCTCTCTCTCTCTCTCTCTCTCTTCAACTAAAAACTTTCAGCAGCTCTAATCCTCTTCATATTCAACACTGTTTTTTGTTTCTCCTTTTTTTTTTCTTCAAAACTTGGCGTTGTCTGAATTTCCAATTCACTTACGTGTTTCGGCATCAGTTGCTTATTCATCCGTGTACTTTAGCATTCAACTTAACAGAGTTTACACACCATCATCAAACCGTCTTAACTAGATGTATAGTATTGTATATTATAGTTATTGAACAAGTCAATTGAATGTAATGTCTTATGAGATTGTTTCAATTCATCTTTCATGCAACTCCTTCTGATTCTTTACTTCGTTGCTCCAGTTTCATCTCATTCATACATTTACACAACACAAAGTCCTTCAATTCACCTTTCTACTTTCATTCTCAACATTGTTTCCTTTTTGTTTTAACCAAATGTCTTTTTAGTCATTCGAAAGAGAAGAAAAAAAAAGGAAAGTTTGAACCGTTCAAAATGTTTTTTTCATGAAACTTTTATGAAATAATCAGCATCGCTAGAATAGCTTAGATGTAATTCGCTTCAGCAATTAGATCTTCTGCTTCTTCTCTATGTTTTCGTATGTTTCCAACAAATCTCATACTCATATCAGCTTTTACATTTTCATTCTTTGAGAGCTTCATCGTCTTTCGTCTCGATTCACCAATCTCCTGCCCTCACTCTTTGTTTCAAATCGTTGATGAAGATCTCTCTCTAACATGTTCAATCCAACCAACTCAGTTCACGTATGTCTCTTTGCAAACTTGCTGTTAACCTGATAACGATTGTTTGTTACTTCAAAAGAGATTTCTGTTCCCTCTCTACTCTTTCTTCCTCTCTCTCTCTCTTTATTTAAATTTTGCTTGTAATTCAATCCGATAGATGATCATTCGGATTAATACCTTTCGAACACCTGTTTTTCATGTAAAAGATGAAAAAAAAGTCCTTTTTTCTGACTTTACAAATTATGAACAAGCTTGAAGTAGAATAAAGAAAGAAGGAGCAACAAGTCATTGAGAATGATGTCAAAGGATCCACAGGAAGAGATAGAGAGAGAGAGAGAGAAGGAACAAAAAAAAAGTTTCCTAAAAAGGTTTTGCATGCGCACTTTCATATTTTCCATTTCGGCTCAATCACAAAGCTGTGACATATCAGACGTGTCTCTTATGAGTTGGTACATGTCCAATTTCTTGGACAACTTTCTTCCTCTGTGAGACTTTTTCCATATGAAACATTGAGCTTTCATTCCTTTTCAGCTCGCTTTGTTTTGCAATCAAATGCGAATCAAAAAGAAAAGCCTTCTCATCCTCATCCTCTCTCTCTCTCTCTATCTCTCTCTCTATATCTTTACTCTTTTCAATCTCTTCCTCTCTATATCTCTCTTTCCCTTCTGAATAAAGAAAATGAGAATGATAACAGCCCCATCTCCCTCCCCCTCCCCTCCAAAAAAAGGAAATATTTTTCTTCAACAAAGCAGCAACAAAGAAGATAAGCTTAAGAACTACAAATGAATCAAAACCAATGCAACTGTTTATGTTCTCATCTCATACCCTCCTCACCTGAACGACATTCTTCTCATTTGACAACAACATTTACATACATTTCAATATTTTTTTCATTCTTTCTCTTGTTTTTAAGATATTTTGAATTATTCTATAGATAATTTACATCTATTTATATAGTATTTTGTTTTTCAATTATTTCATTTAGTTAAATGAAGAATCTGATCGTCTTTTACATCAAAAATACAGCCAAAAAGGCATTTTTTCACTCTCTCTTACACTCTCTCTCTCTCTCTCTCTCTCTACCTACATCTCTGTCTAGTCTCTTTCAATCCCTTTTTTAGTTCATTGAACAAGAGAATGTATCTTCAATACTTTGTTCTTCATTCACTTTCTCATCTTCAACAACATCGTATGAGAAACAAACATTTCAATTTTGGATTTAACAGTTATAAGCTGCTAACTACTTGAATAGCCGTCAGCAAGCCGCATCCACCCATTTCCGACTAATTTAAGCTTTGATTCCAACATCTATATGACTTAACGAGGAAAAAAACAAAAAAACTTGTCAGATCAGATTACATACTTCGTGTTCTTTCGTTGACATCTTACTTGTTCTTCGGCTCAAAGTGTTCTTTCATTCGAATTCTTCCTCAACCTTACTCTCTTACCATCTTTACCTTCCTTCTGACGTTACTCTTTAAGCCTTCTCTCTCTCTCTATGAATTATCTTATTCGATAACATATAGTATTTCTAATCGTATCTCTTGGATTAGCTATTGCATAAGGAAATATCTCAATAGATCCCTCAGACGATTCTTCTACTGAGAGCTGATATGCAAATTCTTAAGTTCTCACACTAACCTAAGCTGATCCGTTCCAATACTTTAGATTAGCTTAGGAACCTCTAAATGGAAAATTGTAACTCTCTCTCTATCTCTCTCTCTCTCTCTCTCTCTCATCCTCTTCATGTACTCTAGCAGTACCTCTCTCTCTGTTGCCCTGTTCCTTTATCTCATTCTCTCGCATCATTCATTCCCCCTTTCCTACTTTCTATTATATCCCTCTTATAGATGGCCCACGCATGTGGCTCATTGCCGCACCAGGTTTTGAGAAGCTTCAAGTTTCAATTTACTCATCGTTTACAACAAACTTTTTTATTTCTTATTTCCCAATTCGATACAGAAGTGCAATTTCCCATTCGATGATCCACTTTGTCCGACCGGCCTTCGTTATATTATCATATTATATTCTTTATTTGACGTTTGTATCCAATTCAATAATTAGCTTTCATCCAAAACATTCGGTTCATGTCAGTTACGTTGAGAGGATGCCAAACTCATTTCAACAACTTTCTCACCTTCATCCAAACGATGCATTTTATATATTTGTAAGCCCTATCTTTAAATTTTCATTAAACAGCTATGTTCTCATGAATTTCTTTTTTTTTCTCGCTCTGCTAATTCATCTTGTTCCATCCTGTTCCTCTTCCACTCTTCTACCTCTCATTGAGGGTTTGCCTGACTATAGAGGGCTCCGCAACAAACTTGTTGTCTTTCCTCCTCCCCCCCCCCTGTGGCCATTTGGTGTTGAAATATTATGAAAGATGACTGATTTCGACCCTTATTCTACATTTATTATTTGAATGTTAAGAAAGAAAAAACCAAATTCAATAATTTCAAAGCCACTCCAACCAAATCTTATAAGAATTAGAGTTGAGGAAGAGCGTCACGTATGAATCCTTAGCCATCTGCCTTGATTTTGTCCATTCTAGCTTCTCACTACTGACTCTCGTTTGCTTCTGGCCTGTTACTTTTCAGACTTTGCTACGACTTCATCTTCCACTAGAACGAGAAGAATATCCAAACAGCTTTTGCTTTCCTTATTTGTGAGAGAACTCTTTGAAGAAGACTGTGCTTTGCCTCTTCGTCCTCATAACCAACTCTTCTTTCCTTATATCGTTACCCATAATTTCTTATCCTTATGTTCTTTCAGTTTCTTTTCTTTGCTGCTCTTTTCTTTTCTCTCTCTCCTTTTTTTTCTCAAAAATGCAAGCCGTTCAAAATTGAAATTAGCTCATTTTCAAGTCATCTGCAAGCTATTTGTCGTCTTTAAGCAAACATTGTCCTGTTATTGTTGCTTCCATATATGATCATCATCTGAGCTTCATCTCACCCCTCTGCCATCTCATTCTTCCCTTCTTTCATTCTCTCTTAGTCATTTGTGTTACTTTTTGTCCGACGAGAAGAATCTGCATCTGACCCTACTTCATGTAAGTATAACTAAGCTTCTTCTCCCTTCTTTTTTGTATGCAAATTAAGGCGATATTTCTAAATTTCATAATTTACAACACAAAACATTTTATTCTGCTCCTGTTTTGTAGTCAAAATAAGAAGAATTTTCAAATATGCAAATCATGTGTTTGATAGAGATGAAGCTTACAAAATCTTTTTTTTTTTCCTCCTCCTTTGTTTGTGCTTAGAACGTCAATCTTCTTGTCATTTGCATCACATTTTTTGCTTGTTTCCCCTTTTCTCTTTAATTACTTTCCTTTATTTTTTTTGAATTTTTAATTTATAATAATCAGCTGATTATTAGCCTCAGGCGTATCCAGGCTCTCATTTCCGGAGCTATACCTCATTCCAACTTTTCTTCTTTTTTTTTTATTTTATTTCTCAACTCAAAAGGATTTCATTCTTGCCTTCACATCCTCTCTCACATTCTCGTCAATTTCGATGACCAACTGATAATATGAGAAACTGCGATAGTTTGTTGCCAACTTCTATAAGATCTCTTCTCCTCTCAATTTCATTTTCAAACGTTTGCATTGGAAAATTGAAAAATTTGTCAATTTTTCCTAGTTATGATGGAAAGAATGAAAAAAAAAAGTATTTGAAAAGGAGTGTCGAAGTGGGTGGGGAGGTAGAAGTATGGATGACGTTTACAAACATGTATATGAACAAGACAAACTTCAGAAGAAGAAGAAAAAAAAGAATTTGATGCTTCTCTCCCACCGTTCTTTCCATTTTCCAAGTTCCTTTCCTTTGCCTCCTCCCCTCTACAACCCTTTTGCCAGTTCATCTTCTGGGCCTTCTTTCCGTTTCCTTCATAGTTTTCGAAGACTACTGATTGAGATGGATTAATTCTTATGATGTATGCAAGAATCTCTTCATGATCAGTGATTGACATTCAACAAAATCTTCCACACCAAGTTGTCAGAACACGCAGCCTCATGTCTGATATGAAGCTGTCAACGAAAAACCTTTTTTTTTGTGTAATTATCGTTTTCCGTCATCAACTTTTCGTAAAAGTTCTATAAGTTTCAATTTTCACAACTGATTTGACTATTAGAAGAGGAAGGATACGAATACAATAGTCTAAACGAAACAGAATGGTCATGTGAAGAGAATGTAAAAAAAGAGAGAAAGAGAGAGAGAGACAGAGATATACTTCACCATATTTGGTCGTTTCTTCAGCTTTTCACATCTTGAGATCTTCTCCAACTACTACTTCTTTAAAACCTTATTTCTCAAAGCAGAAAAAAACCATTCCGAGCTCCACCCAATACTTCACATTACTCAAATTAGTGAACAACACTCAGTTAAGGCTCCTGAGACGAACCTCCAAAAAAAAAAAGAAGAAGGGAGAAGGAGAAGAAGAAGCGTTTAGCTTACATTTTACTTCTTCTTAAATAATTTTTTTCAAATTGTCAATGAGAGAAGAAAATTAAATAAATTGCCTAACTGGAGTACGGTGAGCGAAGAAGAAGATGAACTTCAACAAAAAGTTTAAATTGAAATATATTTGGCAGTGCTGTAACGAATTGTATAGTTAACTCAAAATTTCCATATTACTATTTTATTCTTTTATTTGTTCTCAAGCTTCTCCTAACTCAAGACCCCCACGTTTAAGGCCATTCTCACCGTCTTCGAATTTCGTTCGGTTCAATTTCATAAGTCATCAGCTACTATAATACATATATAATATCATATAATTCTCTTTTTGCCAGCACTCCGTCACCATCACTCTCTCTCTCTCTCTCTCTCTTACAATTCTTCTGTTTCAAAATCATTTTTGTCACTTCTTTTTCATATCCCATCATATCACATATTTAACTCTCAGCTTCTTCATTCCACACACACACACACCCAGCTTCACATCATCCTCTTCATATGCTACTTCTTCATAACTTTTCACACATTCCACTCATTACTCTTGTTCGATAAGAAGCTGCCTCATCTTTTTTAAATTTTCATTATTTATCTCTCACGGCTTTAAACCCTCTCTCTCTCACTCTCTCTCTCTCTCTCTCTTTACATCGCCTTAAAAGACAAAATGTTTTGTATCCAAGTACTGAGATAACGGACAGCTGACACTTATCCACAACCTTCGTATCTTGAACGTATTCTAACCCCTTCTCCCCACTTCTTCCTCTTTCCCTCTAACTCACTCTTTCTCCCTCCCTCTCTACATCTTCATCCCTCATCTCTCTTAGTCTCTTCGTCTTAATTCCCTTGCTATTTTGTTTTTTTTTTACCTTTACGTCAACCTTTATATAATCTCTCTGAATTCATCGTCAATCATGACTTATCCAGCTTGTACTATTGAGCTTCCAAGCACAATTTCGGAATTCCGACAAAATTGTTTATTAGAGGTTTATCCTAATCTCACATGTTTTGCTTCGTTTGTGACCAAACACTAGTATTCAAAAAAAGATTTTTAGTTCATCCCTCTCTCTCTCTCTCTCTCTCTCTCTCTCTCTCTCTCTCTCTCTCTCTCTCTCTCTCTCTCTCTCTCTTCCTCATTGAATCAAGCTGTTTAGTAGGAAAAAGAAAATTAGAAAATCTTTCTCTATTGCTCACCTATATTTGGAGCAGAAATCGCATATTCAAGAAGCAGTTATGGCTATCTTCATATCCATCTAGCTCACTTATTCTGGCTACTTCTGGCTTTTCCTTTTCTCATCATTCCATCGTTTTCCGGAACTTGTGTCAAGTGCCTTCAAGTTGAACTCTCACCGTTTCCTTCTTTCACCAATCAGCTTCACAGCCTTGATGCATTCAACTCTCATATTTTTTCATTTTTTTTTTACGTTTTCTCCTCATACTCCTAATTCATATCCTTCTACCTTAGCCTCATTATTCAAATGTCAATTTACTCTGTTAAAGAATTCAAATTGGTGTCAGTTAGTTGAACGAATGAGTGTCTATGTCCTGAATTTACCTGAACACGAGGGCGGACCAATCAAAGGGTATGTTTTAACAGTTCTTTAGTTAGTTATACATAATCATATACAACACATAATATACATAAACATCATACATAGCATATAAGGCTTATCTCAATGGTTCCAAATATTTGATAATTCAATGTCGTACATTCGTACATTATTATAAATTATATGTTATGCTCTTTCTGCTGCGATGACTCTGGCTCTCGTCTTCCTTAGCAACCATCTCATACATCTTTCTCTCTTCCGCTTTTGTCATCATCAAAGCACTTTCTTGTTCATCAGTTTTCTGGAAACAACCGATCTGTGCATAAGCATTACCAGTGAACTATAGCTTACAACTATCCAGCTTATATGTACAGAGCATATTATCAAATTGATGAGAGAAAATGAAATGTTGTCTTTCAGTTAAGCATTTATCATATTCTCAACAACAACAAAAAAAAGGAAGAATGCAATGTATTCATCAGCCATTGAGCGTGCGTGTGTTCATTAATTGTTAGTATGAGTTGTCGTTATGGATGCCATGAGTCCAAATTAGCCATGGCATTGTCATTAATTTTGGAGACAGGCCAAGCGTATGCAGTTGATTCATCCTCAATTTGGTGAGCAGCTTTGAAGATATATATGTTTCGGAAGCTATGATTTTCAATAGGCATGTCATTGCTTTCAAATGGATTACAATAATGTCTGGTATTTCTGCATCTCTATTTCTCTGTTGAAGAAATAATCTTTACATCAAAAGAATGAAAAAAAGGAAAAAGAGAGAAACAGAGAGTTATGTGAGAGACAATATGAATGATTGAGAGAGAGAGAGAGAAAGAGAGAGAGAGAAAGAAAGAATTGAGAAGGAGGAGATGCTGTAAAAGGAAAAGAACCCAATGAAATACCAGTCATGGATGTGTTTCAGCTCCAAAATGCTTCAGACCATCGACAAATGAAACAATCGCAACCCCCACCGACTGCTCATTTGCCTACTTCTATATTTCATTTACAAGATTGTTTCAATGCAGGTTCATTTGTATTGAACATTGAAGCTATGGTAGTACATTGACCTCTATAGTTCATGCTCAAAGGTCCGCTTGTCCCACGTCCTCAACTAGATCATCTCTGACTAGTGCTTATCCTGCTTTAAAAAATAACAGCTGCATCATCATGATGTTTCATAATTTAGTTGACATTTTCGCAACTTTTTTCCCTTTCTTATATACTCCATCTCTCGTTTGCATCTCGTTCTAGCTGGCATTAGCTCAAAACCAACTCAATTGAAGATGTGACATGATGATGTCGCACAATAGGCTGTCTCAAATTAGAAGCACTGATGAACAGTTGACCAGATGACAACCATTTTCGGATGTCTTTTTATTATTTGTAACCTTATTTTGTTTGTACTTCTCTCAGACAACGCAACTCATTGGCATGTCTGTGTATTCAAAAGCTTCCACCCACCCCCTCCACCATACATCTCATCCAGCCACCATTTTCTATGTTTAAAGTCTTTATTACAATTTTTCTCTCACAATTTATCTGGCAATATAGGGCCATGTATAAATGTTTAAGTGAGTCAAAGAAGATACTTTAGTACTTTTTCATAAGTCGCGTGAAATAAGACCAATGTGAACGCATAACAGTTACTTCAAAGAGAATGAGAGATAGAGAGATCAACAGAGAAATATTTTCCCATCATTTCATTCAACTCCTTGTTCCACTCCTCTCTAACCTCGTAATATGATATTTAAGCTTCTTGCCCTTACTCTTTTCATTTTCTTCTCATTTCCATATTTGAATGGATCAAACGTTTGATATCTTTCCGGTTGAGTTTGAGTCTAACACAATCTGACAAAAATCGTTTGTCCACATCTGAACTTCAGTACCCGTCATTGACTTCCTCAATAGCACACACACAATTGCTTCAGTTTTGAGTTCATTGAAACGGTGAGCTATGACTCCTTTTTTGTAGATTCAGCTTCTCCTCCTAAAAAAAAGAGAGACGAATACAAGAGAGAGAAAGAGAGTGATAGAGAGAGAGAGAGAAAAGAGATAATGGCTTCAAGCACAATTATAAGATATAATTATAGATTGAGCTTTTGCCATAAATAATCTTCTGACCTTAAGTTGTTTTTATGAGTAAAATGGAAAAAGTAAAAATAGGGAGAGAGAGAGGTAGAGAGAGAGAGAGAGAAGAGTAAGTGAGAAGGCATTCAAATGGATATTCTAAGAGATCCAATTGAATAGTTTTGTCCATAAAACAGCGATAAATGGAAATTATTTCATGAAATAAATGAAAATTTTTAAAATTATGAGACAACAACGTGACGTTGTTCTTAAGATAGAAGTAATGAAAGAACAATACAAACTTATAATGCATTTCGATCCTCTTCAACTGAATAGATGAAGCTTTAAAGACTTTAATAACATCAAATATGGTCGTATACCTCTATCGTTTGAGAAACCTTTGTTAGATAGCAGGAGAATGACTCTCTCTCTCTCTATCTCTCTCTATCTATTCTTGGGCCACTTCACACGCTTTCCATTCTTTCTAAATTCTTCTAACCATTTTATATTTTCTTCTTCTTCTCCATTCACTTTGGAGATCTATCGTTTCTGCAGTTAGTCTTCCAGTTACTTGAGCTTTCTGTTGCTTACATAGTTTTCAGCTTATATGAATGAAAACAACGTGCACATTTCAGCTTCTTCGTTGATCTTTCCAAATATGTAAATTTCAAGTTCTCTTTACTTCATTCAATGAGGTTTCAGCACACATCTTCTATACATGATTCCTGCTCTTTTCATATTTCATTTCTTCGTTTCATTCTCTAAGACATCAGCTTTCTCTTCATATTGATGAATCTGACAGATCGGACTTAACCTATCCGTGCTTGCGTGGGAAACAGATCATCATATCCCAATAATTATAAATCTCTCCTATAAGATAGTGAAAGAGAGCAAAAGCTGGATGAGATGCAAGCAATCGTTCGTTTCAAAAACTGTTAATTGCATATCAAAAAATAATGAAAAATTGCATTTTGGAATAGTGAGATAGAAACAAAAATCTCACTGTAGCCTGAGGGAAGTAGAGAAAAGAACAATAGATGTAATAAGGTTATTGAAGCAGAAGCACATAATTCGGATAGCTGTCGTCCAGTTAAGAAATAAATGGCATCGCCTACCAAAATCGAGGGCAAAAGCCATTTATAGACTGAGAATTAGGATGCAAAGACACGCACAATCACACATTTGTAATGTGTGTGTGTGTGTATGTGTGTGTGTGTGTGTGTGTGTGTGTGTGTGTGTGTGTGTGTGTGTGTTGACGAAACAATCTTGTTGTTCTTTATTCTACAATTGTGTTGTAAGCAAGCAACCTCCCATGCTTTAGAACAACTGAGGAATAAGAAAGATGGATCTCTCTCTCTCTCTCTCTCTCTCTTTCTCTCTCTGAGGGCTGCTCATCTCAGAGTTGGAGTTGTCTGTGTGTGTTTCATTAGCAGACGAGAATCATCACTGATTGTTCATGGATGTTATTGTCGAACAACCAAATTTTCTTACATTTGTTGTCCTTTGGAAGTGACAACTGCCTCAAGCAACATTCAAACTTCTTCTATTTCTATCCAGCTTTTTCTTTTTTTTAACAAAGTCCTCACAAGAGCTTCTGATATATATGCTCTACTTAGCGTCCTCCTGTTCTCTTAAGCTAATTTTCGTATTGGAACGTCGTCAAGGCGTTGACTATAAGCTTATGTTTACGATATATCCTATGACCTTATAAGCTTTCGAAATAACTGAGAAGCTGAGAACTTCTTCACTCTCCATTGTTTGCATCATTCTCTCTTTCAGTCTCTCACGAACAGTTTGAAACGTTAAGCTCTCATCGACAATCTCTTTGTTATAAAGTTTCGTTTATGAATTACAATAGGCGAAAGAGTGTATTGTGGCTGTCAAAAGCTTCTGAGCACTTTTCGTTATTCACAAGCCTTTCTCTAACATCATCTTCTTTAGAAGTTATCAAAATAGACAGAAGCTTTTCTAAGAAACACATCAATCTCACTGTCTCTCTCCAATCAAATGGAAACAAAAGAACAAAAAAGTTCTCAATTACCTTTTCCTATTACTTCAACATGGAAGAATTTGATTTGGATGAGACCATTGAGAAGGAAGCTTCCTTAGAGTTGATTGCAACACACAATATCTTGTTGAGCACAAATTCATTTTTTGTCTTTTCCAACACAGTTCTTCGGAACAAACGATTCTTAGGCTTCAATGTCCTTCGTTGAACTTTTGTCAGTCCATAAATGCGAAAAAATACGCAAAAAAAAAGAGAAAAAATCCATTGTAAAGCTTCCTGTCTTGATTCAATTAAATTTTCTTTTTCTCATAGAATAAGAGCATTGAAATCAGTCCATCTGTTTGAGAAGGTCTGTCATTTGTATTTTCTTCAGAAAAGCTTTTGAAGAAATAAAAAAGGAGAAGTTGAAGCTTTTCCTCCATCAGTTGGCAGTTTGATGAAGTTGCCAGAAAGACTCATCATCATCGTCAGCTTTTGCTATTCGACTTCTTCGAATATTCGAATCACTTCCTTATAATCTAGTCTTTGACTGTTCCTCCACACCATTCATTCCTTCTTTCCCTCGTTTCGTTTAATAACAGGATCATCTTCTGATAACAGTATGTTCCTTCTCTCTCTCTCTCTCTGAAAGCATTCGTTGTTTCTTCCATCTGATCATCGAAACAAAATGAAAGAGAGAGAAATGAGTTTTTGTGTTGTTGTTGAGATTGAAAACTTCTCAATCATAACGCCTGTAGATAGAAGTCAAAGATTGAAAAGATATTTTCATGGTGACAAGCTTTAAACTTCAATGATAGTGATGGAAAGTATTGTCTTATCTCTCTTAATGGATGAGGTATTCATTACACCTGTTGCTGAATGATATTGAACATTGAGTTCTGCAAATCATACAGCTCATCAGCTTGTTTCTCGTTTCTGCATTCTCAAATCTTCTTTTCTTTCTTTTTTTTTAGCTTCTTCGAATCGTTTTCTCGCCGTCTGTCGTTGCTATTAATCTTTGCCAGCTTCATCATTCACTGAATTACATGTCAGAAGTTTTGGCGGACAAAAATCTTCCTTTTGCTCCCTTCTTTTTTGTCTTTGGTCCAGCAGTTCGATGAACGACGTGATACGTCTTACTCCAAATTCATTTAGTTGCATATCAGTATACAGCTGGTAATGAGGAGTCTGTTGAGCGTTAGCCTTCCTTTATCTTCCTCTAACTTACATTCTCTCTGTCTTTCTCGCTTCTTCTCATCTTTCTACTCTTTATGGCAAAAACTCGGATGAACACATACCGAAATGATGAAACAGCTCAAGTAGAAGCTCAGATGAGATGAAATAAGCTTGGTGAGGAGTGAAATCATCGTCTTCCGTTTGTTCATCTTTTGCTTCGTCCACTTTTCGTTTATTCCTTTCTATTCTTTTCTTTGTTGCTCTTCAGTTTCTTTTAAAATTGTCTACAGCCAACATACATCCTTCTCCACACCACTTCTTACTAGGAACACACGATTGTCAGCAGAAACATCACAAATCCAAGAAAATGCCCATAGAAAGGGCCACAAGCTAACACCCAACTCCTTCAATGATTTGTGTCAGTTTTTGAAACTTTCCTTTGATTTCTCCTACTCAATCTAAGCTTCTCCCTTTCATCTCACTTCTGTCAATCTCTCACGGCGGCACTATATGAAGCTTAAAACAAAAAAAAAGTTTACAAATTAACTTGTGATAAATGAAATCAGCTGTTTAGAGTATGATCCTTATCGTTGCATCAATCTTCACTCAGCTTCCCATTTCTTAGCTTCATCCTCTCAAAAGTGTTCATTTCTCATGATGATTTGAGCATTTTCTTTCACTTTTATGACTTTTAATTTCACATTCATCCTCAACTTGTTTGGCCATTTTTTATATTTTATATTCAATTAAAGATGAGAAGATTCTTTCTAAAGGACTGGCCTTCTTTCCTCTTCTTCTTTTTTTTTTTTTACTTTTTCACTCTTCGAGCACTTTCGCTTCTCAAATCACATCGTGTTCAACCAGTAAGTCTAACTTGGCTCATTGGGTTCCATCTCCTCATTTTCATGTTTCAACCAAAGAGGAACCAGCTTTAGATCCGAATTGAAACTTCTATCAATTGGCAATTCTCTCACTCTCTTTCTATTCGGTTTTCCTCTCTCATTCCTCTAGTTATCCATACTCTCTCTATCCTTTCCATGTATATCTCTCCGACTAAATTGTGCCTTCAATCCCAAATTTGTTCTTCTTTTCATTCATTTCGACAGTTAGTAGGTTCCTTCCTCATTTTCGTCTTTAACAAATCAAAGTTAGGAAGTATCAACTATTCTAATGCGATACGAGGAATTTAAAGAACTAGTGAAAAATGAAAAGAAGGAGCTTTCTGCCAAGAGGATTCTCCGCAAGAATTATATTGTGGGAGAGAGAGTAAGAGAGAGGGGGAGAAAGATAGATAGAGAGAGATAATGAACTCATATTATGATCGGAAAGATCTTTTCATATTCATACAGAGGTTTCTTCTTCAGTTTAACACGGTTAACTAAAGAAAGAAGAAGAAGAGAAGAAAAAGAGAGAGAGAGAGAAGAGTGGAAAAAGCATGAAAGGCACAAGCTGTCCCTCAGGAAGTCTGAAAAAAACCAGCAAAAAGCCGAATGTGCACGAACTCTTCTTCATCTTGTTTGTCTTCTTTCTCAGAAAATTTTGATTCTTCTTGAGCTTCATTGTTGTTTCTGTTACTTCAATCTTCAATGTCAAATGCCAGCTTCATACCATACCGTTGTTTTCCTTGAACATGTCCTTTGCTCCTCATCATACACTCTCTCTCTATCTCTCTCTCTCTATGTATATGTATCTTCTATTTGATTCTTCGCAATATTCGATTATAACTGCTTCCTCATTGAAAATGAAATTTGTTAAGAATATCCACAGATGAGAGATGGAGTTCTACGGTCATCGCCCTCCCGATTACGGGTAAGTTTACATCTGAAATATCATATATGAAGAACCATTGAGATGAACTGCAACAAAACGAAATACACAAATGCATTAAGCTTAAATGCTAGTTAGAATGACAATTAGAAAAGCACAACCGCTCATAATCTCTAATATGAATAGATGAAGTATGGATATCGTTCTGTGTTCTTCGATTATCGAATGAAATCTCACGTAATCTGCAAATGAGACGGCTTCATGTTCCACAAATAATGAATTAACATGAGAAAAATCGTAAGAATGACTCTCAGCGTTCAGCAACGAATAAGAAATATCACATTAAATAATATATTTATTTCTATATCTCTATATGTATAAAGCTAAGATCTAAGAGAGAAAGAGTGAGAAAGACACATATCTTCAAGTGAAGTCAGAAAGTAATGAGCAGACGCTTGAGGCAATCTGAGCCTCCGATCGGCAGCTTCAAGACGTGTGAATAATTCAAACTATGATTAAAGCACTGCCAACATGACGAGTTTACACGAATGCTGAACAAGACATTCTCCAATTCTTATACAATTCCTTTCTAAAATAGACCATTTTCATTTGTTACGTTTTTTCTTATTTTTCTTCTCTCATGTCTATCTCCTACATATCTCCCTGGCCACCATACTCATTCCGTCAACTTCACGTACAACACATACATTCCCCCCCCCCTCCTCCTTCAAATACTTCCACCTCCCCCTCCTCCTTATTCAGCCTTTAAACGCTTTTTTTTTATTATTCCCAGCTTTCTCACTACATTCAGCTTTTTCTAATTCTCCCTGAACTCAATTGACTGATTCGTTCATATCACCTATCTTGCAGCTTCAATGACTATGCTTCTCTCAGATCTCCATACTCATTAGGCTTAACGTAAATTCGGAAAATGAAAAGAGTTTTCTCAGTTGATTTTCGAAAGATTCGCTTTTAACTGCTTCTTGTTTTTCTCATATTTTCTGTTTATAACATAAGAGAGAGAGAGAGAGAGAAAAGAAAAAAACGAAAGAAAAAGGATTTGTGAAACATAAACGAGACAGGAAACTTATTCATTTGCTGACCATTTTCTTGCATTTTTTGCTCCATTTTCATATAAAAACTGTTGAAATTCAGCTTTTGCTGTGTTATTTGAATGAACATTTTCATTTTCTCATAAGAATTCTGAAGGTGGTTAGAAGAGAGAGAGAGAGAGAGAGAGAGAGAGAGAGGTAAGGGGTAGAAGTTGTGAAAGATTCCTTTATTTACTATTTCATCCAAATACACAATGTTATTAGTTTGTTTGAAACTCTCCTGCTCTCTCATTCTCTGTCAGCTAATCATCTTCTGATTCTTCTGCTGTGAAGCAGCACAACAACACATCAGAATACTATTTCGAGTTTTTTTGAAAGAGAAATAAGAAAAAAATTAATTTTTCCAACTCTTAATCAGCTACAGAAGATGAGAGAACATTGATGTGAGCATGAATACATAGCTCCAGCTTCATAGATGCTTCACCATCTAAGCTGAGCTAGAGAGGTCAACTCAAGTACTTTGACTTCTTTTTTTTTTTCAGCTTTTACTCGATTTATTGGCTAAGTTTCAAATGTTATTTCACATTTGCTATTTTCTTATTTTACTCTGAATGAAATGACAGACGATTGTGAACGCAAAAACTTTTATGAAAAAGGTTTTTTTTCTCTCTTTCCGTTCTCCTTATTTCTGCTCAGTCAGTGTCTCTCTCGTTGTTTATATGGCTCTTTGATTCTTTATGTATCTCCTGACTTTTCAAATCAAGGTGGAGAGAAGTAGCTCCAGGAATATTAAAGAACAGAGCGTGTGAGCTTAAGTATATGCATGTAGATAACGATAGAGATATTCAGATAAAGAGAGAGAGAGAGAGAGAGAGAGAGAGATGTTCTACTCTGACTTTGAGTATTTGTACTTTTCCAACTTCTCAACTTGAACTAATCACTCATTTTCAAGTTCAAATAAAAGAATAAAAAAGGAAAATAAGCATTTGTGCCAGCTTCTCATTGAAGCAATAGATCTTCTTCATCTTTCCTTTTTTCTTCTTCTCTTTCATGTTCTCCTTAACTTTGCATTCATTTCGTTTTGTCTTATTGCTAACCATGCCCGTGAGCTCATTAACTATTCACGCTTTTCAAAATTCTTTTGTTATACCGGCTTTCATATCCTTTCGAGTTGGTTAGTCTGTTGCCTTACAGAACATACTCATCTTCTAAATGCTTTTTCCATTTTCTTTGCAGACACATCTCTTCCTCTCTCTCTATTCTTCATCTTCTCTTCTTCAAACTGAAGATGAAACCTATGTTTCAGTTTTCTAATTAGTTTTCGTTAGAATAAATCTGAGATTTTTCATAATTTCTTTCGTTATACGATCTATCTCCAACTCGTCCTCAAGTTTATCTCATAACTAGTTGTTTCCGTCATTTGGCTTACTCTTACTCTCTCTCTCTCTCTCTCTATCTCAATCTGTCTTTGCCAAGCTTCAAACTTCAACAATTAGCATTCGAATATGAAAAAATGAAGAATAGACTCTTCATAATCTGATAACGGCATTTGCTCTCATGCTGATTTCCTTTCAATTGTCTGATCTGAAGAGAAAATAGATTCTTCCATAGCTCTTATACAACTCTACTTCTCACACTCTTCTGACTATGTTGTCTATTTCTATTGACTTTGTATTCTTTTTGTATAACATTCAGTTACAACAACATAACTTCAATGCAGATACTTTCAAATCTTAGAGATTTAAACAATATAAAAGTAGTTTGGATTGGATTTCAATGAAATAGTTTGCGTAAAGTGGAAACTGAAAATGCCACATCGAGAAGAGGACATAGAACGAACGAAATCATTAATGCAATCCATATTATCAGATGTTATAGAGAAAAGGTTTACATTCAATTACTTTACACTACACACACACATAGTAATGGAACATAGACATATCCTTATTCATCTTCTTTAATCTTATTCTTATTCTCTTTTAGCGAATCATACAAGTTCATTCGGATGGCCGACGATTTACATGATGTCGCTCAGTATTTGAATGATATGAGAATATGTTTTATTGCTATTACTATTACTGGATATGTGCTATTGATTATTTATGGATTCGTTCTGTGCATGAGGAGAAATCGTCAGAATCAACCAAGACGTCGAAATTGGGATTACCCCGTAAGTATATTTCATTTATTCCATTAAGCATTCGCATGTCATCATATACGTAAGAGACGCATTAACCATAGTAACGCATGAACGACCGCTAACGTGAGGCGAGACGTGGCGAATGAAACTGCATCGACCACCGCTAACGTGAGGCGAGACGTGGCGAATGAAACTGCATCGACCACCGCTAACGTGAGGCGAGACGTGGCGAATGAAACTGCGTGTGTGACTGTTCACAGAAGATGCAAAGTTCGAAATGAAAGTGCTTCTACATGAGGCAGTCGTCTGACTATCTAACTGAGCACTTCATAGCATTGAAATTACATATAAATCAATGAGAGCCATGTAGCCGTTCAGCTTCATGATTCTTATGCGAAACATAAATCATTGAAAGAGCCATAATTCATTTTTTATTTCAGCTTGAAACAACACGAGATTTCAATAATACAGCTCAGACAAACACAGATGAATTAACATCCGTAAGAGGTGATGGTAACATCGGCTATGGAAGAAGGTAGATTATTATAATATCATAAACGATATCAAATATTAAAATATATATTCGTTATTGAAAGACATATCACAAAAAGCTGTCAACCCTGTAGTTCATAGTTGTGTAGGTGTCGTTCTTTGGTAGATTTTTCATTTTTAAGCTCAATTCCGAATCATTTTGATGATATTCATAGCTTTATAGTTGATTGAAGCATAACAAATGCATTTTCAACTTAATTCAAAAGATTATAACATGTCATTTGAATAGTTAAAAGGACATTATAAGAGAGTTAAACAAATCAAAAAACCTCATTATCTCAATAATTAACTCCATTTGATCGCTCTTACAGCTTTGTTAACCGTTTGACACAAATGTTCGTCAAACATATTCAAATAATTTAAATAGATAGATATAATGAATATATGTAAGACCATAATAATTTGGTTTTAACAAAATTAATATTTAAAAACAAATGATCAATCCATTTTGCAGATCTCATCGGCTAACCAAGGTGAAGCATACGTTTCCCTTTTTGAATTTTTTTTTTTCTTTTTTTTTAACTTTTTCTAATTTTAAATTAACATACTCCTTAGTTATACTTATGCAAATGAGAACTGTTGATGTTCTTGTTTGAATGAGATGAAGCATACTGAACTAACAAATCGTCTTTCCATTATCTCTGAGCTACTATCTCTAACAGTACTTGATTAGCACACTCATATCCTAACCATTCAAACATAACATAGTTAGAGATGTCAGAGATAAGAAGAAGATGAGCTATGTCACTGGATTGATTATCACAGACCAACACTATCACACATGTTAGCAGCAGCTTTCACATATATATCAACATCTAAAATAATGATTTTATTCCATGCTTTTGCCAAAACAAGTTTGTGGGTTGAGTTCGTTTTCGCACATTCTGGCTGCTTGCATGTGCAAATCGTTTGATATTTCCACCTTAAGTTGATTAACAATATGTTATTACATCTCCTCTCTCTCTCTCTCTCTCTCTCTCTCTCTCTCTTAATCTCTTCTCTCTCTCTCTCTCTCTCTCTATCTCTCTGCTCTTCTTTGCTTCTTGCTCTCTCTCTCTTTTGAACTCTACTCAATCTATCTCTTACCTTAAAAGGAAAGAGGCAGATGATAGATTTTCAATCATATAAGTAGCATAGATAACTATCAACGATAGCTAGTTGGATATGAGTGTGTGTGCGTGCTATTCGTTTTTGGAATTTTAACATTCAATAGAAATTCCAAAAGCTATCAAATTAGTTTTAAAGTTTTTTTTTCTTATTTTTTCTTAGTTGCATCTGTTTATGCAAACATTTCACGTAATTATATAATAATAATTATATAATTATCATATTATATATATATATTATATTTCATAGGGAATATTTTAGCAGAACTCACTCGAACGCCGTTCCGTCCTTCATGCGACACGGACAGATGAACCATCAACAGACGAGACTGATGGCCGAGCAGGACGGGGCAGTAGTACGAAGGGGAGGGGCCTCCCAGGAAGTAAGTTACATATAATCTATATCATATGCTTTATCTATCCATAATACAATAGTAACTGTGTTGAGTGTGCTTTGAAGATGATTTTGCAATGTTTAAGTTATGTTTTGTTCATCTTTCAGCATTATAAGCATTTAGATGGAAGGATTGAATGCTTATGTTTGCTTAGCTTTTTGTTATTTTCAGAAATTATCTGATAATTCTTTTTGTTCGAACAGCAACGTTGATGATGATGATGATGATAATAGAATGATAAATAATCCATCATCACCTAAATATTTGGTTAAAAGTGCTTCACAAAACTATTTGGCTCCACCTATGGAATACTAACTGATACAATATGATTGGATTTATCTATTTTGTGTGTCTTCTATCTAATAAGTTATTTATAAACATATCTTTGTTATGCTTCTTAACTAGATGATCTATACCGTCTGTGATAGCATGTACTCTGCATCATTATAAGCTTTGAACTGAGTTGACCGCATGATAACTGCTTCATCGCATATACATTGCATCTAGTCATGTTAATGTCCTTATTAACTGATTATAATTATTCATCAAAAGCACATATAAATACTATTTGATTATAGGTGAAGCACCAGATTCCTCACATCACAACGGATCCGCCGGTCGATGAAAAAAGCAAAGTTCCGCAACTTGTTAAGGATTCAATTGAAACCTGAGATTGTGAATCTCTAACGTAATTAGCATTTGTTTGATTGTTTTTATTATTATTTCTTCTCTTCTGTTCTGCCATTCTTCATTCATCCCTTAAACAAATTTTTATTTTTATATTCTTAAAAATCAAATTGAATAGCCAAAAAAAGAAGAGAAAGCCTCAAGCTATACTGTTGAAGCTCAATCGATCTTCAGCATCATCTTTCTTTCAACATTTGAATGCTTCTTTAACATTGGAAATTGTTTATAAACAGCTACTATAGAACAAGGTACACCTTCCATCTTCTTGCTCCACAACATTTCCGTAAATCACGGAAATTGACAAAGCTTATTTCTTTCTCGGTGAAGTACGAAATACCCATCTTCATATCTTTAAATTCCATAATTTCCATGTTTAATAAGAGACGGGTCACTTAATTGAAAGGTTTTGTCTTAATTATACGTATTTGTATTGATACTCTTTGTCTTAATCATCTATTCATCAGTATCAATAACACTTCTTCATCTAATGGTTCTATTGACCCAAAGATATATAACAATAGCTTTGGATATTGTCATTCTTTCATGTTATCTTCTGATATAAAGATAACCATCATCATCTTGTCCAGTTTTCTTGGATTATATGTCCTTATGAAGCAATAAATCAGTATAGTTTTCATCATTTTTCTTTATTATATTCTTTAAAACAATGCACTCAAACAATCTCTCAATTACATGTTCATCACCCATACATCACATCAATCCGACAATCGTAACAGTCTTGTGGGTTTTTATCATTATTGTCATACACAACCATTCAATATCGATTTTGTTCCTAAAATTCACAGATGAAGCTTCATTCATTGTTATTTGTGTGCTTAGAGGACATTAACATTCTTTACTAATAGGAATCTGTTACTGAAACATTTAATTTTATAGAAAAGCTTAAAAGATTTTCGCAGTCAGCAGGATTCGAACCTACGCGGGCAGAGCCCAATTGATTTCTAGTCAATCTCCTTAACCACTCGGACATGACTGCTTATTTAATTGTTTCATTAATACAACACACACCAATCACATAATTATACAGATTCTTTGCCCCAAGCCATAAAATCTGAAACACCCATCGATAAGTGACACTCTATCGATATTTCGCGGTCAATGAACGATATGAATATATAAGTCATACATAGCTCAGACTAGAGCAATTATTGAGATCAAAAACTACGCTACAATTCGATTACACTTACAAGCATATAGGTTCTACAAGTACTAGCACACCAGTACTTGCCCACTATGATGAAAATGCTATTTAATTCCTTTTTTTAATCAATTTTAGCTTTAAATCTGATAAGCATTTGGATCTAACAGTCCAGAAGAGTCATGATTTCTATGACACGGCCTAGCGTTGAAGCGTTCGTGGTGTAATGGTCAGCATGGATGCCTTCCAAGCATTCGACGGGGGTTCGATTCCCCCCGAACGCAGATTTTTTTGGAATTTTATTTACTTCTTTAAGTAATTTGCAATTTCAATTTTACATTATAGCAGTAGATCAAACCAAGTAAAATGTTCTTTCTACGAACAAAATTTCACAAAAACGCTTATGTCTTTGGATCCGTCAACCTTATTTTTTCGAATTTTTCGGGGGACACAAGGACTCGAACGTACCCAATGGATTCGAGCGAGCCCTTGACAGGAAATAACCTGTGCGGGGAAATAACCATATTAGAAAGATGAGAGAGAACGAGGTTTACGAATCACAAGACACCGGGGGACGTATTATGTTAGGAACCCCAAACCTATCACCTTGCGAACAAGGCTTGCCCCCCGGGGGACGCAACTTTAGTGACTTGTTTCATAAACCAGCACTCTACCATTAGACTATGCAGTTATATAATTAATATAATATATGATAAACAAGTAATAGTTAACTCAAACTACAAGACGTATAACGCATCGTAGTTTAGAGCGGGAAGGATGACAAATCAGATCGATTTGTGCATCGAGCTGTATACTCTATGTTCTGGTACAATCAATTGAATTCTTTCTCTCCTACAAGTTGTTTATTATAATTTTCATTGGTCAGCAATGTATTCTATGGGTTAATGATAAGTTGTGATGGTTATGTCTCTGTAGTCATTTCTGAGTATTCATATCAACTGAGTCTCACTCAACTTCGTTTCTTTTTGTGCTTTTTCATCACTTGCTCATAGAAGTTGTTCATAGAGCCGTCTTTTTAATTTTCGTTGAACTTACAAATACTGAATGTCATTTCGTGAACGTTTATGATGAGGAAGTTATATTACTTTGTTAAATTCAGATCACTCATCACCATTCTTAACATGAACCGGAGAAGGACAAGTTCAGGATGATTCCGAAGATATTCCCCTGCTAAGTATTCTCCGAGTATATTCATGTTGTAGACTAGTAAGTTGGTCATCAGAATACTGAGAGTTGGTTCTTGCAGATAGGAGCTATCATGATCACTTTGCTGGGAAACGGGTAACACTAGTTCCTTCTTCGATCATATATGAAGTAACGCCTGTGGGCGTGTGTTGCAGTCTAGCAATGTATTCGTACGAGGTCAGTGCCGATAAGTGAATTTTAGGAAAAGTCATTTTTAGGCGAAAAGAAAAGGATCCGGTCGTTATCTTCTCAGAGATTGCGTACGTCCATCATAGAAGGGATGATTCAGATTAGTTCTCACTCATTCGATTTCAATTTATAGTTGCAGACCTTTCTGAGTATTCATATCAAGTGATACCCCAGTTGTTCGACTCATCTTCATTACTTCCTCTTCCTTTCACCAGTTGTTCATAAAACTTGTTCGAAAACTCTATTATCCACGCTTGATAACTCTATGCTTCTCATCCGAGCAAAGATGAGAAGATGGTCAACGAAAGATTTCTCTTTTCCACTTTGCCTGCTTTCAATCTGTTCCTTCTTTCTCCCTAATGAAGCTTACTTCTTTCCTTCTATTTCATCCAAATTATAGACCACTATAATTAGCATAAAAACACATATATTAAGCTTTAAAATTCATTTACAAGTTTAGTTAGTGATTTGCATGTTTTAATTGGTCCTGCAGCGATTGTAACGTGCGCACATGCATCTTCGCGTACCATGTACGGCGCGCAAAGTACATGATAGCTGAGAAAATGTCTATCAATTAGCGTCGTGGCTATGTCATTGAACGCTAGCGTACGTTGGTACGTATACGCTTTTGGCGTGATTTTGGAAGACGTTACGTCTCTCTCAGAGAGACAAAACTCTTCCAAAGTCTTCGCTCAATTTTGTTAAAAGTGTTCCCTTGTGGGAGGCTAAGTTATGCCAGTTTGAATCAGATTTTATTTGAATTTTTTTCGTAATTTTTGATTTTATTTTTCTTGTTTTCCTCTTTGTTTTCTCTTTATTACTTGGCTTAGTAACTGTTATGTATGTCTAGATTGTCAGTTAAACACCCGTTGTATGAGAAATGATAGTTAAGTCGCGAAAAAAATTTTCTTTTAACATTTAATTGATCTACTTTTGTTATTTTAGTCCTAATTCTTTTTGTATCAATCAGAGCTCCAAATTACCTTTCGATGAAAAAAAAAATCATCGAAATTGGTTCATTTTGAGCTAAGTTAGAACGCTTTTACCTTTTCATCTTAATGCCTATGCACCACCGCTTCACTTTTTACACGCGCCGCAGGAATGAAACACGTGAACGACCGTTTAAGCGCGTCAGACATTTGAAAATGAATGAACGACCGCATCGTTAAGCTTTTCTGTTAAAAATGATTTTTTTGTTAGCTTTTCATTTTCGATTTAGCGTTATTGAGTGAGCGGCGTCCTTAGTCCAGTCTTCTAACTGTCGTAACTTTCTTGAAAACTGTCCGTTTCCCGATATCTTTCGAATGGTTTACTCCTTTCATTGTGATGGTGAACATGCTCGTACTCCTCTTATACAACATTGAATATTCGCACTGCTCTTTTTCCCAAATCTATGTTTTCATTTCAAAATTACGAAATATCATACTGTGTGCGCGTTGCATAAGTTCGTTGCTTTGTTTTACTTTTAATTGATTGTTTACTTGTGATTCGTTGACTTCTGATTTCCTCTTACTTTTCGTCGTTTGTGTTTTATCGTTCTTATGTCTTGAGTAGATGTGTTTCTATATATTCTACTTGTTATAGATAGAAACTTTGGTAATTGTTGAACAATGGCTCTCTTAAGATTATGAGATGATTGGAATGCGAGATTACAGGTGAGTTCTTATAGCTTTACTCATGTTCGTTTGTTTCAGAGATCCGTTTATCAGTCATTGATAGTAGAATGAAGGGAGAAGCAGTTTCCCAGGGCTGCAGATGCCTGGGATGACTCTTGCGACTGTCAAACAGTTCACTTGTGTTCACTGGCTATTTGAAATAGAATATATGGAAACACGGTGCTGTTCATGATGTACAGATGTGAGTTATACTTGTGCAACGTCTTAAATCCTTTTTCCAGGAATATAAGTGACTCTGACTGGTTTATTGATTATACATGATGATCATTCAATACTCAGAAATTGAGAAGAAAGTTCTGGATGGTTCACGATAGTTTCAAGTTGAAAAGGATGTTGCTCTGTAAGTTGTTTCCCTTTAAACTCATTCCTCTCAATCGTTTCATTATCAGAATACTGCGTATCCTTTGAACTCCCTGTTACTGATGTGATGATGTAGGTTTTACTTTTGAAATCTTTCGACGATTATGGTTAAGTCTATCGCTCTGTACGTTTTGTATTCTTTTCAGAGTTTCTTCACATTGTTTCATTAGTTTTGATTGTTGTGTTCACTGCTTTCATGAGGTATCTCAGGGTTTGTTCCTTCGTAATGTATTTCGAAATAAAAAGTTTTGTTGCTTTCACTGTTGATAGACGATTGACACAAGGTTGCCCTCCTCGTATACTGTTCTGAATTAATACTATTACTGGCTTCGTTACAGCCTTTAACGTTTAGTTATGCCATAACTGATTGCTATATCCTCAACTAATGTTTATGTCTGCAGAGGAATGCAACCGTCTGTGAGTCATACACAATGTGGGACTGACGTGTGAAGGCTTCTACAACTCCACGTAATTGACGTAGCGAGCACAACCTGGATCTTTCCCTCAGGTAAATTCCCATATCTTTATTCATATTGGTTGATTACAGAGAGCCGTACGTTAGTCTTAGGTTATACATCTATCTTCTAACACTTAAACAAGTTAGTTGATTTTCCAAGAATTCAAAGTTAACAGAAACTCTTCTCAGCACAATGAATCTCGCGAGTTACTCATCGATTGATCTAGTGAAGCTCGTTTGTGTATGAACTATGTGAATCCAATGATCTTCATGGTGTAATAAGGGTTTGGTTTTAGTTCTGCAACCAGTCAACGAATATGGTTTTGTTCAGGTTTATCAGTGAATTGTTTCTTCTTCCTTCTCCGCTTGGAATAACGTGTTTTGTCCAGTGTGAGTTCTTCTGGTCAACTCACGAGCTACTCCTGAAGTTCGCTACTTACATTATCTCTATTCAGGAATATGGATGACTCTGGTTGGGTCTTCGATGAGCCATGTGATTTATTTTTCCAAAGCGCAATGAAGTAAGATGTGTTCATGCTTCGTCTTCTAACTGAGCTTTTCAATTGAAAATGGTTTTATACTAAGCTTTTTCATTTTTCTAAAGGCCTTGTGTACAGAGCGGTGTCCATGGTCAACCTCTCAATTGCCGTAACTTTCTTATATGGACTCATACCCCAGTTGTTCGAATCATCTTCATTACTTCCTTTTACTTTTCATCAGTTGTTCATGAAGCCTATGATCTATTATTAATACCTTCATGCTTGTCATCCGAGCAAAGATGAGAAGATGGTCAACGAAAGATTTCCCTTTTCCACTTTTCCTGCTTTCAATCTGTTCCTTCTTTCTCCCTAATGAAGCTTACTTCTTTCCTTCTATTTCATCCATACTATAGACCACTATAATTAGCATAAAAACACATATATTAAGCTTTAAAATTCATTTACAAGTTTAGTTAGTGATTTGCATGTTTTAATTGGTCCTGCAGCGATTGTAACGTGCGCACATGCATCTTCGCGTACCATGTACGGCGCGCAAAGTACATGATAGCTGAGAAAATGTCTATCAATTAGCGTCGTGGCTATGTCATTGAACGCTAGCGTACGTTGGTACGTCTACGCTTTTGGCGTGATTTTGGAAGACGTTACGTCTCTCTCAGAGAGACAAAACTCTTCCAAAGTCTTCGCTCAATTTTGTTAAAAGTGTTCCCTTGTGGGAGGCTAAGTTATGCCAGTTTGAATCAGATTTTATTTGAATTTTTTTCGTAATTTTTGATTTTATTTTTTTCTTTTTCCTTTTGTTTTCTCTTTATTACTTGGCTTAGTAACTGTTAATTATACCCAGATTGTTAGTTAAACACTCGTTGTATGAGAAATGATAGTTAAGTCGTGAAAAAATTTTCTTTTAACTTTTAATTGATCTACTTTTGTTATTTTGATCCTCATTCTTATTGTATCAATCAGAGCTCCAAATTACCTTTCGATGAAAAAAAAAATCATCGAAATTGGTTCATTTTGAGCTAAGTTAGAACGCTTTTACCTTTTCATCTTAATGCCTATGCACCACCGCTTTACTTTTTACACGCGCCGCAGGAATGAAACACGTGAACGACCGTGTAAGCGCGTCAGATAGTTGAAAATGAATGAACGACCGCATCGTTAAGCTTTTCTGTTAAAAATGATTTTCCTTTTAGCTTTTCATTTTCCATTTAGCGTTGTTGAGTGAGCGGCGTCCTTAGTCCAGTCTTCTAACTGTCGTAACTTTCTTGAAAACCATCCGTTTCCCGATATCTTTCGAATGGTTTACTCCTTTCATTGTGATGGTGAACATGCTCGTACTCCTCTTATACAACATTGAATATTCGCACTGCTCTTTTTCCCAAATCTATGTTTTCATTTCAAAATTACGAAATATCATACTGTGTGCGCGTTGCATAAGTTCGTTGCTTTGTTTTACTTTTAATTGATTGTTTACTTGTGATTCGTTGACTTCTGATTTCCTCTTACTTTTCGTCGTTTGTGTTTTATCGTTCTTATGTCTTGAGTAGATGTGTTTCTATATATTCTACTTGTTATAGATAGAAACTTTGGTAATTGATGAACAATGGCTCTCTTAAGATTATGAGATGATTGGAATGCAAGATTACAGGTGAGTTCTTATAGCTTTACTCATGTTCGTTTGTTTCAGAGAGCCGTTTATTAGTCATTGATAATAGAATGAAGGGAGTAGCAGTTTCCCAGGGCTACAGATGCCTGGGATGACTCTTGCGACTGTCAAACAGTTCACTTGTGTTCACTGGCTATTTGAAATAGAATATATGGAAACACGGTGCTGTTCATGATGTACAGATGTGAGTTATACTTGTGCAACTTCTTAAATCCTTTTTCCAGGAATATAAGTGACTCTGACTGGTTTATTGATTATACATGATGATCATTCAATACTCAGAGATTGAAAGGGAAGTTCTGGATGGTTCACGATAGTTTCAAGTTGAACAGGATGTTGCTCTGTAAGTTGTTTCCCTTTAAACTCATTCCTCTCAATCGTTTCATTATCAGAATACTACGTATCCTTTGAACTCCTGCTACTGATGTGATGATGTAGGTTTCACTTTTGAAATCTTTCGACGATTGTGGTTAAGTCTATCGCTCTGTACGTTTTGTATTCTTTTCAGATTTTCTTCACATTGTTTCTTTAGTTTTGATTGTTGTGTTCACTGCTTTCATGAGGTATCTCAGGGTTTGTTCCTTCGTAATGTATTTCGAAATAAAAAGTTTTGTTGCTTTCACTGTTGATAGACGATTGACACAAGGTTGCCCACCTTGTATACTGTTCTGAATTAATACTATTACTGGCTTCGTTACAGCCTTTAACGTTCAGTTATGTCATAACTGATTGCTATATCTTCAACTATGTTCATGTCTGCAGAGGAATGCAACCGTCTGTGAGTCATACACAATGTGGGACTGACGTGTGACGGCTTCTACAACTCCACGTAATTGACGTAGCGAGCACAACCTGGATCTTTCCCTGATCTCTCTCTTTCCCAATGATTGTCAACATGTAATAAGGGTTTGGTTCTAATTCTTCAATCAGTCAACTGTTCCTGTTTAAGCTATATATCACGTCTTCACCGGTAGCTCCTGTTCCGCTAACGTATCGAAGCTTTCTTCTCGGAGATCCATGAAAGGTATTTTCTGATCCAATTTACGTATATTTCATAGTTGGTACGTAATACCACGAGTTGTATTTGTATTTGGAATGACTTTCATCCATCGATCGACTTACTCAGTCATTTTGAAGAGAGCTCTCTTATGATATTTCACATGCTTATCTCCTTGTTTCGTTCTGAGTATTCGGAATGCTCTTCTTCATGTTCCTTGTTGTCATTTCGAAACTGTGAGATGTCATGCAGTGTGAGCGCTGTCTGTGTTTGTCGCTTGATTTCATTAGTCAGATTGTTATATTATCTCTTTCCTATCACTTTCCTCCGACATATTCTGGTTCTAAAATGCATAATTAACGATTTCAAAAGATTTCTTTTCTCATAATTCGCGCAGTCACTTATATCCTTCGCTTCTTTAGTTCCTGTGATCTCCTAACTCGCGGTATTGTACTCCTGCTTATCGTATTCTTTTTTGTGCTCTTTACTGAATGAAAAACATCTTTTCTTACAAGATAAGCTACGAATAGTTTTTTTGTACTCGCTATAGTTTTGATAAGGCGTCTTGCCTTCCTGCATTCCTACTTAATCCTGAATTTGGCTCTGATGTTTTCGATTGTTGTGCTGCGAATTATTACTGAATTCACCAATCATTTGGCTGCTAATGAGGACGAACACAACCGTCTGTGGGTCGTACACAACGTAAGACTGACTTTCAGAAGCTTTCTTGACTCCACATGACTTCAAAGTCATTTTCACGTGGGAAGGAAAATGGCTGGGTCGTAGGTAGCCACCCACACATTCAACTTCGTCATTTTGTTCGTTGTTGTCATGTCATTTCGAAACTAAGCGATATCTTTCATAGTATGAGCGTTGCTTGAGTTCTTTGTTTTCATTTCGACTTTTCCCTTCTCAAATACTTTCTGAATTACTTTCTTTCGATATTTGGATGGAAGGTTCACCGATGTTCGAAACCAATTTCTGGTTGTGAAGGTCTTGTGTCTTGTTCGTTGAATACTCAGTTTATAGACTCTGCTACTTCCTCTTGTTGATTGTTGTTCTTCATTCATATGAGTTAATGATTACGTATATTTCCATGTTACTATACATTCCACTTGTTATAGGAGGATCAAGGGAATGTGAAGTTGGAATTCTTGGACGAGAAAGTCGCGGGTGCAGATAACAGATAAGTTCTCATATCTTTGTTCATATTCGTTAGTTACAGAAAGCCGTATGTTAGTCTTTGGAAATACAAAGTGTCGCAATACCTTCTCCTCAGTACTACGAGTGCCTGAGATAGAGTGAACCTTGCGATTGTGTCCACTCATTATCAGGCACTCGTAGTACTGAGGAGAAGGTATTGCGACACCCCTTGTCCCAGAAATTTTCTCTTTTTTTTGGCCATTTTTTCTAATTTCATCCTCCATATATATCCAATGATATGGAGTAAATGTGGAAGGATAGCCAAGAGGTTAGTTGGTCATTCATACTAGGAAGTGGTTGGTTCAATTCCCGGCCCTGTCAAGGATCCTTCTACGAGAGTGCAAAAAGTAAGTTCCGGTCACCCCCGTTTCCAAAGGGGGGTGACCCTGATATATATTTCTACCATACTCATTCTTTCTACTTTCAGGTACCAATCATCGGAGATCTGAGTCAGCGTGTTATATACCCTGACCGTCCATGAGTTGCCAGACTCTTGACTCAGATCTCCATCGGAAGGGCAGTGTGAGTGAGAGAAAGAGTCTGGCACAGGGACGGGGGGGTTTTGGAGAAATTTTTAAAAATTTTTTGAAAAAAATGGCGATGCCCGCCTGTGTCAACCTTTTCTGTATCTACCCCCTGATTGTGGGGAGGATCACTCCTCCACCTTGGGAGAGGAAAACTTCAAAAAAAGGAAGTTTTCCCCTCCCCTTCTCCTAACGATACTTGGCTCTTGGTAGCCTCCGAGTACGTTAGGAGGATGTTACATGGTTCTCCTCGTTCTTGGTGTACTTGTACTGTAAATAAATGATTATTATAATAAAACTGTTCTTAACATTTACCTGATGTTGTTATCAGCTTCATCCACCATTCCAATCCATCAGCTAACGTTGTCCTTGGGTCTCGCACTGTAATGTTACAGATGAGTACTTGCGAGTAACATGGAGAACAAGAAGACAAAGTAAACGATAAGCGAAACAACGAATGAGATATATCATGTACATACATACGAGTTGTTTAAAAGGATTGCTTCTCTTAACAAGCCATTAAGAGAGAACATGAGAAAGATTCTATGAACTCGAGCTCATAGCAAAGGCTGTTCAGGACATTCAAAGAACAGTGAGATGAACGAAGATACAAGAAGCGACAATACACACTTATTCATCTCTTACAAGATATCTCCCAAGTAAATAAAAGATCCAAACACTTTAAACAAACGCTTCCTCAATACTTTCAAATCAAAACGCGATCCCAATGGTTGTCTAAGCTAAGGTTAATAAGATGCGAATGATCCATGAGTGAACATGCAAGCTACGCGCGCCTTATGACTGTTTGGATGTGGAGAAGCATAATCGCCACCGGAGAAAGCAACTACAAGAACAGATAGAATGGGGTAACTCTAAGCATATCAAACACAACAACGCAGACCTTTCATAAGCAGAGTTCGAAATTACGAAACATCTCATGGAAAACCTAATACGAGAAGGATCTCAAGATAAGATGGACAGAATAACTCGAAAGAATCAAAACGAAACAAGGAATATGAAATATCATTTACATACAAACGAGTTGCTACAAGCAAGTGCTACTCTCACATCTCATGAAACGATCAACAACTCTCCCTAAAAGAAAAAGGAAAAAGAATGACAGGCGGATATCAATGGTTGGCCTATGTGACCGATCGATAACCAAGTAAGTTGTCAGTTAGGGCAGATTTGCCAAAAGGATGACAAACAAACAAGAAGTAAACAACTAAACTACGAAACAAAACTACAAACTCAAAGAACGATCAAGTTCACAATTGACGGGCTCACTGTCTTCTTGGTGACTCAAACTCTTTGAAGAAATTAACAATGATGGATGAGAGCACTCTTATTACATGTTGACAATCATTCGTAAAGAGAGAGATCAGGGAAAGATCCAGGTTGTGCTCGCTACGTCAATTACGTGGAGTTGTAGAAGCCTTCACACGTCAGTCCCACATTGTGTATGACTCACAGACGGTTGCATTCCTCTGCAGACATAAACATTAGTTGAGGATATAGCAATCAGTTATGGCATAACTAAACGTTAAAGGCTGTAACGAAGCCAGTAATAGTATTAATTCAGAACAGTATACGAGGAGGGCAACCTTGTGTCAATCGTCTATCAACAGTGAAAGAAACAAAACTTTTTATTTCGAAATACATTACGAAGGAACAAACCCTGAGATACCTCATGAAAGCAGTGAACACAACAATCAAAACTAATGAAACAATGTGAAGAAACTGTGGAAAGAATACAAAACGTACAGAGCGATGGACTTAACCATAATCATGGAAAGATTTCAAAAGTAAAACCTACATCATCACATCAGTAGCAGGAGTTCAAAGGATACGTAGTATTCTGATAATGAAACGATTGAGAGGAATGAGTTTAAAGGGAAACAACTTACAGAGCAACATCCTGTTCAACTTGAAACTATCGTGAACCATCCAGAACTTCCCTTTCAATCTCTGAGTATTGAATGATCATCATGTATAATCAATAAACCAGTCAGAGTCACTTATATTCCTGGAAAAAGGATTTAAGAAGTTGCACGAGTATAACTCACATCTTTACATCATGAACAGCACCGTGTTTCCATATATTCTATTTCAAAGAGCCAGTGAACACAAGCGAACTGTTTGACAGTCGCAAGAGTCATCCCAGGCATCTGCAGCCCTGGGAAACTGCTTCTCCCTTCATTCTATTATCAATGACTGATAAACGGATCTCTGAAACAAACGAACATGAGTAAAGCTATAAGAACTCACCTGTAATCTTGCATTCCAATCATCTCATAATCTTAAGAGAGCCATCGTTCAACAATTACCAAAGTTTCTATCTATAACAAGTAGAATATATAGAAACACATCTACTCAAGACATAAGAACTATAAAACACAAACGACGAAAAGTAAAAGGAAATCAGAAGTCAACGAATCACAAGTAAACAATCAATTAAAAGTAAAACAAAGCAACGAACTTATGCAACGCGCACACAGTATGATATTTCGTAATTTTGAAATGAAAACATAGATTTGGGAAAAAGAGCAGTGCGAATATTCAATGTTGTATAGGAGGAGTACGAGCATGTTCACCATCACAATCAGAGGAGTAAACCATTCGAAAGATATCTGGAAACGGACGGTTTTCAAGAAAGTTATGACAGTTAGAAGATTTGACCGAGGACACCGCTCACTCAATAACGCTAAATGGAAAATGAAAAGCTAACAAGAAAATCATTTTTAACAGAAAAGCTTAACGATGCGGTCGTTCATTCATTTTCAACTATCTGACGCGCTTACACGGTCGTTCACGTGTTTCATTCCTGCGGCGCGTGGAAATAGAAAAGCGGTGGTGCATAGGCATCAGGATCAAAAGGTAAAAGCGTTCTAACTTAGCTCAAAATGAACCAATTCCGATGATCTTTTTTTTCATCGAAAGGTAATTTGGAGCTCTAATTGATACAATGAGAATTAAGATGCAAATAACAAAAGTAGATCAATTAAATGTTAAAAGAAAATTTTTTTCGCGACTTAACTATCATTTCTCATACAACGGGTGTTTAACTGACAATCTGGGTATAATTAACAGTTACTGAGCCAAGTAATAAAGAGAAAACAAAGAGGAAAACAAGAAAAATAAAATAAAAAATTACAAAAAAAATTCAATAAAATCTGACTCAAACTGGCATAATTTAGCCTCCCACAAGGGAACACTTTTAACAAAAATAAGCGAATATTTCGGAAGAGTTTTGTCTCTCGAAGAGAGACGCAACGTCATCCAAAATCACGCCAAAAGCGTAGACGTACCAACGTACGCTAGCGTTCAATGACATAACCACGACGCAAATTGATAGCCATTTTCTCAGCTATCATGTACTTTGCGCGCCGTACATGGTACGCGAAGATGCATGTGCGCACGTTACAATCGCTGCAGGACCAATTAACACATGCAAATCACTAATTAAACTTGTAAATGAATTTTAAAGCTTAATTTATATGTTTTTATGCTAATTATAGTGGTCTATAATATGTATAAAATGAGAGGAAAGAAGTAAGCTTCATTAGGGAGAAAGAAGGAACAGATTGAAAGCAGGAAAAGTGGAAAAGAGAAATCTTTCGTTGACCATCTTCTCATTTTCGTTTGAATGAGAAGCATGAAGGTATTAATCATGGATCATAGGCTTCATGAACAGCTTTAACGAACAATTGGTGAGAAGGAAGAGGAAGTAATGAAGATGAGTCAAACAACTGGGGTATCAGTTGATAGGAATACACTGAAACGTCTGTAACAACTTGATTTCCACCTTTTGAGCTGAAAGATGCTTCATCAACAAAGAGGTAAGCTGAGATAGAAAAGCGTGATTGGAATAAACTGTCTAGTCAATTGTTGATTCAATTGTTAATATGCAAAAGGAGAAGAAAGCTTTACGGGGCTACACTATCTACATCCCCCTATTATCGTCCAACGAAAACATACCATCCAAAAATCCAAAATGGTAAAAAGAATAATAAATAAAATTTGTCACAAAACTGAAGTAAAAGAGCTCGCTTGTAACTGTCTCAAACTTCTTGAAAATGAAATGAAATTGCAAATTACTTAAAGAAATAAATAAAATTCCAAAAAAATATGCGTTCGGGGGGAATCGAACCCCCGTCGAATGCTTGGAAGGCATCCATGCTGACCATTACACCACGAACGCTACATGTTGAAAGCGCGTCATAATAATCATGTCACTTCTAAATTATATATGATTCAGCTTATTTACTTGTTCAAAACATGAATAAACACTACTTGTAATGTGTATAAATCAATTGAAAGATTATATGACAGGGAGGATTTTCGAAAGAAAAAGTAAAAGTGAATCATTGCGGTACCTTTGAGTTCGATTGATCGAGGAAGAAACATAACAGTTGTGATGGCAATGAGTTAATGTTTGTGTTCTTAAGAGATGAAGGTATCAGAGATTTTAAATTGCAGATTGTTCAGCGCCATCAATGTTCTATTATGTAATACACACCCTTCAAATGAATATTTTTGGAAATTAAAAAAAAAAGAAAAGAGATTTATTGGTGAACGCCCCCATACGGATAACACCTGCA